>JAGFNQ010001973.1:297064-320529 GCA_024364735.1 Boesenbergia rotunda | reverse complement strand
GTTCCTGCAAGATAAACAAACACAAGACAAAACAAATAATCTTGAGCCTTAATGACAGCAAGAGTTGTCTGGTTATGACTTTAGGATTTCACCTAAAATCTTAGGTCGAATCGACGCCTATTGTTCCCTTTCCCGGAGAACATGTCACCTACTCCACCCTAGAGAAGTTACCTTTGCCAACTGGGACCTCCGGTTGGATATTTACTCAGCCTCCGAGACTCCCAGAGCTCGAGATGTTCGATCCTCAACCCTTCTCTACTTCTGTCCGTAGTCCTTACTCGACTAAGTCATTTGCCTGATCCCCCGGACCAACACTTCGTGCTCGACCCCGAGACTCCCAGAACTCGAGACATCCGATCCTTGACCTGTCTCTACTTCTGTCCTTAGTCCTTGCATGGCAAAGACTTCGTTGCCCAATCCCAGACCAAGACTTCGTGCTGAGTCTCCTGGACCAAGACTTCGGTGCCAAACCTCAGTCAGGACTTCGTGGCCAATTCCCCGAACCAGGACTTCGTGCTCAGTCCCCCAGACCAAGTCTTCCTACCCAGCTTCACTAACCAGGACTACGTCCACCTAGCATCACTCACTAGGACCCAACTTCACTCATCGGGATTTCTTCCACTTAGCTTCACTCACTAGGAACCAACTTCACTCACCAGGATTTTGTGGGATCGTTTAGAATCGATACAGGGGGGGGTGAATATCAATAAAATCTTTTCGGATTAAAAAGAGCAATTACGCAGTTAAAAAAATTCAAATCAATGATAACACTTTGATTTTTTAATTGGTTTGGAGTCTAGATCGGCTCCTACTCGAAGGCTCACGGCCCTTGACCATTTACGATGGGCAATTCTATATTGCGCAAAAATATTACATAGTTGAGTTCAAATATAGAATTTAAATACAACAATTAAATAATAATTATACCAATAACCACAGTAGATTTGTAGATCGGAGCCACGGGTCATCGTTGGTGCTTGAGACTTGAGCACGGAGCGTTTAGAGCAGAGCATTTAAAAGAATTCGTTGGAAGCAGTTGTATCTGGAAGCAAGGGGGTGAACTCCTTTATATACTCAGCTCTTGGGCGCCTGTGTTGAAGGGGGCGCCTAACACTGGACTGTTCTGCGCGAATCCATATCCGCAGACTTGGCCACCGCTTATCCCTTCAACTGGGGTGTCTGAGTTGATTGGGGCACCTGTATCAACACAAGCACCTCATTTGCTGATGTGGAGGCTTTCTACGAGACTGCTTTGGAAATGGCCCTTCTTGGGCGCCTGTCACCATACAGACACCTGTATGAACAGTCACCTGACTTCATTCAGGTGCCTAGGAGCAGAAACTTTCATCCTTTGTTCCTGCAACCAGGGTTAATTCCAAAACATAAATAATAAACAAATAATATGTATGTTAATCACAATTAACAGCCTAAGCTATCTTAGTTATGTCTTTGGGCTTCCGAAATTGAACCCTAGGTCGAACCGATGCCTAGTGTTCCCTCCTATGGGGAGCGCATCCTCACCTACTCCTCTCAGGAGAGTTTACCTTTTTACCAATCGGCTCCTCCGTTTGGACTTTTGCCCAATCCTCCGGATTAGGTCTTCGTGCCCAGTCCACGACCAAGACTTATTGCCCAACCTTCAGTCAGGTCTTCGGTGCCCATCCCTCAGCCAAGACCTATTGCCCAATTCCTCGAATCAGGACTACGTACCTAGTCCGTGACCAAGACTTATTGCACAACCCTATGTCATGACTTAGGTGCTTAGCCCTCGGCCAGGACATATTGCCCAATTCCTAGAATCAGGACTTCGTGCCTAGTGTACCTAGGACTTTTCCTGCACACTTGAGTAACATCGTTAGATCACAATAAAACCTTAACTTATGAACCCTTTTCCATTATCAAAACACATGTTCGATCTTGGTCCTTAACTAACCATTCCTAAGTCTAAAAATAATAAAATTGTAGAAATAAAATAAACAAGCAACAAGCAATAAAAAAAATCATCTAATTATGAAAATGGTTTTTATATTAGCTCCCCTTGGACTGAAGCCTCGATAAGGGTTAGGCAAGATGTGAATCTTGTCCTTGGGGATCCAATATTGGTTTAGTCCAGCTTGTTTATTCAAACATAGCTCTTGGACTCGGGTTATAGGTTGGTTCAATACAAAATAGTAAGACCATTGTCGCAATTTGGTTTGATAGCCTAGTCCGGATCGATTTAGAACTGACTTCTGCCTTCCAAGAATCATGTCAAGATTCTTGAAACCCGAAGTAAATCATTCTAAAGCAACTCTGAGTTCCTTGACTTGAGTTTTCAAGGAGGAATTCTCTTCCAGTTTCCTTCTTGAACTGACTCGGTTAAGGAACTCGAGTTGACTTCTTCTTTCAGGAGTTTGACTTCTTGTCGGAGGGTTTCAACCCGGATGTTGGCTTTCGCCAACTTTCATGACAAGTATGAAATTAAATCATAAAGTTTGGATTCAGGATAACCTCTTACCGTGATTTGTCCGTCCTCCAAGATCGTGAGTTTTCCGGTGCCGACGTCTTCAACTGGGTCAGATTCCATTCCGGAGTAATGTCTTCCGAGGCAGTCAAAGCAAGGAGGTTTGAGTGTGTAGCTTCTTCTTCTTCTTCCGAGGACGATTTGTCCGAGCCTTTTTGTTCTCCTTCAGGTTGGGGCACTCTGATCTGAAATGTACCTTCTTGTTGCACTAGTAGCATGTTATGTTCCCTTTGTTCTTCTGGCTCGTCGAGGGTTCAGATGGATCTTCCTTCTTCCGATTTGTCTTCTTCTTGCTCGTTTGATTTTTGATCTCCTTGTAGTAGTCGAGAGCTAACCAGACCAATTTTGGACGATCTCCTTCATCGTCGTCAGACTCCGAATCTGAGTCGGACTCGGGTAATGGTTGTAGCTTCTTCTTTTGAGATGTTTCTGGAGTTTTTCCTGTAATAAAAGCAATACTCTTCGCGACCAAAGTAGCATTAGTTTGCTCGTGTAATTCTAATACGGAAAATAGTTCGTCTAATTTAATTTCGGACAAGTTCTTGGAAACCTTGTAGGCATCCACCATAGATGCCCACAGTGTGTTCCTTAGGAACGAGTTTAGAGTATACCTTATTAGGTCACGGTTATCGACCTTGTGACCTATTGTGTGCAGCCCGTTCAACAGCTCCTGGATTCTTACATGGAGCTGTGCTGCTGATTCATCTTCGTGCATCTTTATTGTGTAGAGTCTATTGAGTAACAGATCTCTTTTGCTGATCCGCGTATCAGACATACCTACGTGTAGTTCGATCAGCTTGTTCCATAATTCCTTCGCGCTGTTGAAGGGTCCGACGCAGTTCAATTCTTCCTTTGTCAGGCCGCATTGTAATGTCTGTGTGGCCTTTGCGTCGGCTTCAATCTTCTTCTTGAGTGGTCCGTCCCACTCTGTGTAGCCTTGCACCTCACCTTGTGCGTTTTTGGGTATCTCCAGTCCGGACTGGATGATAATCCATATGTCCACCTGAGTTTTCAGGTGGACCTCCATCCTACTCTTTCAATTGGAGAAATCTTCTCCTGAGAAGAGTGGTGGTCTGGTGGTTCTATAGCCTTCTTACATGGCCATTAAATTTATCTGAAAAAGAAATTACAAAGAAAACTTGTTCCAAGACTAAATCTTGGATTAGTAGTGCGGTAGAAAAAATAATAATAATAAAAATCGAGTGGTGTTGCACCAACCTCGATGGAAAAAATTACGAACGCAAAAAAAATATTTAAAATGAAAATCCGAAAAATCGCTCAACTGGTGGTTCCACTAGATTTGAGCCACTTGCTCTGATACCACTTGTGGGATCGTTTAGAATTGATATGGGGGAGAATTTCGATAAAATCTTTTCGGATTAAAAAGAGCAATTACGCAGCGGAAAAATTCAAATCAATGCTAACACTTTGATTTTTACTTGGCTCGGAGTCTAGATCGACACCTACTCCAAGGCCCACAATCCTTGACCGTTTACGATGGGCAATTCTATATTGCGCAAAAATATTACACAGTTGAGTTCAAATACAAAATTTAAATACAACAATTAAATAATATTTATACCGACGACCGGAGTAGATTTGTAGATCGGAGTCACGAGTCATCGTTGGCGCTTGAGACTTGAACACGGAGCGTTTGGAGCAGAGCGCTTGAAAGAATTCGTTGGAAGTTGTTGTATCTGGAAGCAAGGGGTGAACCCCTATTTATACTTGGCTCTTGGGCACCTGTTTTGAAGGGGGCGTCTGACACGTGGTTGTTCTGCGCGAATCCATATCTACAGACTTGGCCAGTGCTTATCCCTTCAACTGGTGCGCCTGAGCTGACTGGGGCGCCTGTATCAACACAGGCGCCTCATTTGCTGACGTGGAGGCTTTCTTCGAGACTATTTTGGAAATGGCCCTTCTTGGGCGCCTGTCACCATACAAGCGCTTGTATGAACAGGCGCTTGACTTTATTCAGGCGCCTGGAAGCAGAAACCTTCATCCTTTGTTCCTGTAACCAGGGTTAGTTCTAAAACACAAATAATAAACAAATAAAATGTAAGTTAAGCACAATTAACAATCTGAGCTGTCTTGGTTCTGACTTTGGGCTTCCAAAATGGAACCCTAGGTCGAACCGACACCTAGTATTCCCTCCTACGAGGAACGCGTCCTCACCTACTCCTCTCAGGAGAGTTTACCTTTTTTCCAATCGGCTCTTCCAATTGGAATTTTGCCTAATCCTCCGGATGAGGTCTTCGTGCCCAGTCCGCGACTAGGGCTTATTGCCCAACCCTCAGTTAGGTCTTCGATGCCCAGCCCTCGGCCAGGACTTATTGCCCAATTCCTCGAATCAGGACTTCGTGCCCAATCCATGACCAGGACTTATTGCCCAACCCTATGTTAGGACTTAGGTGTTTAGCCCTCGGCCAGGACTTATTGCCCAATTTCTAGAATCAAGACTTCGTGCCTAGTGTACCTAGGACTTTTCCTGCACACTTGAGTAACTACACCGAGCTAGTCAAAATACCCGAGTTTGATTCCAACTCGGAATCTAACGAAGACGACATCAACTACACCGAGCTAGTCAAAATAGCTCAGAACCATTTCAAGATGAAAGAGAAAGAAGAAGAAGATGGTTTAGTCAAAGGATGATCCGACTGAACTAAGCACGTGTCTGAAAAGCATGACAGAGATGCGCCACTTCAAATTAGAGTGTACCAACTTAAAGGAGGCTAAGAAGTCATGGAGAAAGAAGGTGCTTCAAGCAACATGGGATGAGTCATCTTTGGAGGACGAAGAAGAAGTATTCCACTCCAACATCCTTGCGTTGACGACATTGGAAGAACTCAACACCGAGTTAGAATCTAAAGAAGAGCGTAAAGAAAGCCATAGATCTGGAACACTTTCAATTTAAGAAGATGATCAAAACACTCTAAGAGGTTTTCCTGAATCTGATTTGTATGATTTAATTTCCTATCTATCACGTAAGTTGGCCAAAGCCAACATTCATGTTGAGTCCCTCCAAAAGGAGGTAAATGTAACGCCCGCTTTTTTTTTTCTTTTCATAAAGCGGCGTTACGTTAACATACTTAGGGCATGTAGACATCCTAATGCAGCGGAAACCTTTAAACCTACACCTACATGCACTTACTACCATTCCTAGCATCATAACATGGGAACTTGGCATATTAACGTTATACTTAGCATCATATCATGTCATACTTAGCATCATGTCATACTTAGCATCATATCATGTCATACTTTAGCATCATGTCCTAGAGTCACGTTCAAGTACTTAATAGTAAAGGTAGAGTTCTATCATAAGACGAGCAACCATATTGCTCCTTGGCCAAGTCACTATCACACACATTCTTTGATGCCCTCCTGCTACTTCCTTACTGTCCCCTTACGTGATCTGCGGTATAAGGAAATAAGACTATAAGCACACAGGCTTAGTAAGACTCTTTCCTACTCACTAAAACCATTCATCATTTAATCTTGAGCACATAAGACATTAACATACTTAGTGCCTTACTTAGAACATAAACTTTTCCATCACTTAGCATACATTCGTCATGGCATGAACATAACTCGAACACATTCGTAGCATGGCATAACATAACCATAAAAACATTCATGGCGTGGCATAATACTTGACATAGACATCAACATCGTAAACATTCATAGCATGGCATAATACTTGGCATAGACATAATCATAATCAACATAACCTCATAAACATTCTTAGCATGGACCTAAATAAAATCATGACATTCCAACTTAGCATAAACATAATTAAATCATGGCAACCTAAACTAGCATGAACATAAATAAAATCATGACATTCTAACTTAGCATAAACATAAATAAATTATGGCATCCTAAACTAGCATGAACATAAATAAAATCATGGCATCCTAAATTAGCATAAAATCATGACATCATAAACTAGCATAAAATCATGGCATCATAAACTAGCATAAAATCATGGCATCATATATTAGCATAATCATACATAAAATCATTTGCATAAACATACCTTGCATAAACTTACTTTGCATAGTATTCTTATCATAAATATAATGCATAACATGGATGGATGCATGTGGCAATTGCATATATATATATAAGGATGCTTAATCTTTAAAACATACTTTTAAATGCTTAAACATAATCATCATATCATTGGGGCCCTGGCTTGTACCACATACATACATCATAAGCGCGCATCCCTAAGTAAATACGAGGTAGCTAGCCTCGACCTACTAGGGTAAGGACAGCATAGTCGGTAGTCCCCGAACCGAGGCGTTCTTAAGGTGCTCATCCCTGTTGCACAGCTTCGGTAGTGCCAGAACCGTGGACAGCATAGTCGGTAGTCCAGAACCGGGGCGTTCTTAAGGTGCCCATCCCTTAGACCCATACTTCGGTCCGGTACAAGCTCATTCATAAAGTAAAATACTTTACATGCTTCATCATTCATAAGACATTCATGGCATCTTTAACATAGCATAACTTGTTACGGCTCGGCCCGTCTACCGGCCCATTTACCGATCCTCTTGACCGTCGTACCGTCGTACCGTCGACCATCGACCGTGCTGTTTAGCATATTTATGCCTTAAAGACATAAGCATCATCTTTCATTCATCATACTTGTCATTCATCATCATTCATTCATCATACTTAACATCATCGTTATGCCTTAAAGGCATGTACTTTAACCTCATTCATAAGACATGGCATACATACATCTTATTCATAAAACTTGGCATACATACGTATCATTCATAAGACATGGCATACATGCATATTATTCATAAAACATGGCATATCATTCATAAGACATGGCATACATACCTATCATTCATAAATCATGGCACATGTCTAAACATCTATGACTTAACATATAGTTCATGACATACAAACTAAGGGTTTGGTTAACATAGAACTTCTTCCATCTTACTTAAACATATATCTTGGTAACTCATACACAAGCATCTTTGGAGGTTTAACCCAACCCTAACCCTAGGTTAGGCCCTTGGCCGAAAGCCCCAAGGAACCATAGGTTCATGAAGCTTCACATAACTTCCCCAAACAACATCCCATACATACATACTAGGCCATGGGAAACATTTGATTCCATACTTAAGGCCAACCCTAATCCTTTAACCCTAAACTTACTCTTGGCCGAAACTTCAAGGCCATGGGGCATGGAAAAATTTCCATTAAAATCCCCAAATTAATTGTTATACATCAACCATACCTTACCATAGGGCCATTTGGGGCCCTTACTTGAAATGAGTCCTAACTTTCCACCCTATTAGGGTACTTGGCCGAAACCTATAGGGTCTCTAGGCCATGTGAAACATTCACATAAACACCCTCCATCTCCCTTATATCATGACAATACATGAACAAACACTTGAGGTTTTAAACCCAACCCTACACAAGGGTTCTTGTTGTTGGCCGAAACCCTAGGGTATCCTAGGGTACTCCAAAAATTCCCAAAAATTATTCTTAATCTCTAAACATCATTAGGGAACATTAAATAACATTATAAAGATTTTTAGCATCATTATGGACCCTAAAACATTGTGGCCGAAACCCATAGGGTCTCTAGGTGTTGATTTTGTTCCTTTCATGTTGGCCGAAACCCTAGGGTGTCCTAGGGTACTCCAAAAATTCCCAAAAATTATTCTTAATCTCTAAAAATCATCAGGGAACATTAAATAACATTATAAAGATTTTTAGCATCATTATGGACCCTAAAACATTGTGGCCGAAACCCATAGGGTCTCTAGGTGTTGATTTTGTTCCTTTCATGTTGGCCGAAACCCTAGGGTGTCCTAGGGTACTCCAAAAATTCCCAAAAATTATACTTAACCTCTACACATCATAACGGAACATTAGATAACATTATAAAGATTTTTGGCATAATTATAGACCTTTAAATCATGGTGGCCGAAACCCACAAGCCTAAGGTTCTTGGTTTTCTTTTCTTTCAACATCAAATCCAAAAACTAACCAATATATCATGCTAAAAATCATGGAAATCATAAGGAACTATTATACCACAGGTGAGGGAGTCTTACCTTGGGTTTCTTGATTTTTCGAACCTTGAAAGAGAATCAAAAGAACTCCTTAGACCTTAAGTCGAACTCCTTAGACCTTAAGTCACCTCTAGCCCTTGTAACCTTGGGAACCCTTTAGATCTTGGAGATGAGACCCTCTTGTGAAGCTTTTCCAAGGGAAATTTCCTCTTGAGATTTTCGGCTAGAATGAGGGAGGAAGAAAGAAACTCCCAAACCCCTCTTTATAGCACATTAAGGAGGGTAAGTGAAGAGTCATGGTGTCTCTTCCTCTTCCCCTAAGCCTTAACCAAACTCCATTTCATTTCCTCATAGAAATCCCTTGCTAGGTGAGTTGGTTAGAGCATGCATGGTTATACAAGAGGTCCAAGGTTCAAATCCTTGGTGCATCCATTAATTTTCCATTTTATTTTTATTTTATTTTTCCTAATATTCGAAAATCCCCTAAAAATTCCCCCATAATTATGTTAATATTTCTCATTAAAACCCATTTATATTTCTATAAATTTTTTACCTAAAATTCATCAATAATCATGGTACTAGAAAGCCCATATAAGGCCCATTAGTGCCTAACTTCTCAATTTAAATAGGAAACCATGCTAAAACTCACCCATAATCATACTAATATTCCTAATTAAAATCCATTTATATTTATATTAAATTCTACCTAAAATCCACTAATAATCATGGTACTAGAAAAGCCCATATAAGGCCCATTAGTACTTAGTTTCTCAATTTAAATGAGAAAAATCATGGATTTCTAGGCTAAGGTTCGTACTAATATTTTTAGGTCCCTCGGAAAATTATCTAGACATGCTTAATATTTTAAGAAAATATTAAGAGAATTTTCCGGGTCGTTACAGTAAAAGCCTTTAAGGAGGCAAACTCAAGCTCCTTGACTGAGACTATTCAGGAAGGAACCTCAACTCAAGTCCAACAACATGAGGAAGAGAATTCCTCCCTGAAAAATCAAGTGAAGGAACTTAGAGTTGCCCTAGAGCGGTTTACCTCGGGTTACAAGAATCTTGATATGATACTTGGAAAATAAAAAGACGTTCTTAATCAATCCGGACATGGCTACAAAACCAACTCACGGTATAGATCATACTATTCAATGTTGATCCGTACTAACAATGGAGTCCAAGCATGGGTCCCAAAACTAAGCATGACTAATCAAGCAGGAACAAATCACTATTGGATCCGCAAGGACAAAATTCATTTCCTAGATAGTCCATATCGAGGCTTTAGTCCATGGAGAGCCAATAGAAAAATTATTTTTATAATTAGATGATTTCATTGCATGTTTTCTTTTGCTTGAATGATTGTTTATTTCCTTTTTCTACAAAATTGTCATGCTAAGGAATAAAAATGGTTAGATAAGGACCTAACCTGATTGAAACTTGCACAACCTAGTATAGGGTGAGGCAAGATGATAGTACGTTAGAAAAACCTGTCTAAAGAGTCAGGTAGGGTAAGGCGTACTCTAGTAGGTCTTTTTAGCCTGGTGGAAGTAGCCAAAGCTACCTCGCCACATACTCGACTAGTTATACCAAGGTTTCTTAAAGAGTAACTTGAAAATGCTATTTATTTAAAAGTCTTTGTCTAGGAAAGGGTTGTTGCTCTGATAACCAAGAAGACCCCTATGCCTCGCCAAGACCTGGAAACCAATTATTGAAATTTATTTTCATTTTACTACTTGTTAAACTTTAATCTAACTCAAAGCTTCGATGAAATAATAGCTTTCAATTTAAATTCAAAGATAAAATTTAGCGCATCTCATAAAACAGATAAGGGTACCCTATTTGGCCACATAGAAATGGGTGATGATGCAAACCCATAGAGAAGATGTCTCTAGAAGCCACAACAAATTGAAGAAAGAGTGAAAGATAGTCTAAATCGAAAGATAGAGATGGAAGAAAGAACCTCGACCCAATGCATAGGAAAGACCGAACCTTGGTATAGATGAAGAAGAAGATAGACGCCACAACCTTAGGATGGAGGTTGATATGCCTTGAACGCCACAAGGGGATTCCTTGATAAGTTCTAGTTCCATGAAGAACCAACAAGTGAGAGCCTCACCATGCTTGAGATTGAAAAATGCCAAAAGTTACCTGTTGTGGCCGCCACCTCCTTAATTTATAGTTATAGGGTGACCTAAAAACCCTAAAAGGTCAGAGGGAAGCCCATTTAGTAGAGGCCTATGTAGACCACTTAGCCATATTGAGCTCTTGGCACCATTACAACCCAAATAAAGCTAGAAATTGGGCCAAAATTGAACCCACAAATCCAACATATCCCTCTTACATAAACAAGAGACTTAAGTGACTAGTTAAGCTCATCTAAGGCTTGAATTAGGTTGACTAAGTCGTATGACCTGCTCTTGGTCAAACCTTCTTCAATGGTAGCTTTGGCTTTCACATCTTCAATTAGCACATTAAGTGTTTCTTTCATCTTTTTAGCCTTAGCCCTTGTAATTGGGCCTCCTTTGATGCATAATGAATCATCGACATCTTCTAGAGTGGGTTGAGTGTGATCCATATCATTAGCTTGTTGGGCAACTTGTTCACTTCTTTGACTCCATCAGGTGAGATGCTTAGGACTTAAAAAGATTAGTTCAACCCAACCAACCACACATCTAATCAAATTTACTTTTAATTTACTAAATCAAACTTAATATTTTACCTTATTTAAAATTCTAAACTTAAAAATACTTAACTTAATTTTTTAAAATTCAAACATAATTTCCCTTAATTTTTCAAAATTTAAACAATTTTTTAAAAATTAAATTCAAACTTGATCATTCAAAATTTATACTTATTTTTTTAAAAAAATTCAAACATAATTTCAAAACATAACTTAATTTTTCAAAATTTAAACTTAACTTAATTTTTCAAAATTTAAACTTAACCTTTTTTTTAAATTTAAACTCAACGTAATTTAAACTTAACTCAATTTTTCAAAATTTGAAACTTAATTTCAAAACTTAATTTTCAAATCCAAATAATCAGTCAAACTGATTATGCTAAAATCTATCTCACAAATATATCCATAGGAGTAACATGATTGATATCTTAGACGGGGTGAGACGGACTAGGCAGTAACTCAATTAATCTATCCTTATACTTCTACAAAAATAGATCCAAATTTTGGCACTTTATGTGTAGGAACATAAGGATTTCGACCAGTGGATGTTGGATAGTGGGTGCTCCAGACATATAACTGGAGACAAATTGAAGTTTACCGAAATCAAGAGAAACTAATTTATAGCATAGAAGACTAGGTCACACTCATACAAAATTAATTTCAAAACTAAGTCAAAATGGACTAGTGAAGGGTATACCTAAACTTAGAAATTTTAAAAATTCAATTTATAACCCATGTTAACAAGGTAAAAAAATAAAGTCAACCCACAAACCTGTCCAATCAGACCTAACCCAATCTTCACTTGAGCTCCTACACTTAGACCTATTTGATTCTCATGGAGCCAAGTCACAAGTGGAAATCGATACTGCTTCACCTAGGTTAGGTTCTTGAAAATGAAAGATGAAACTTTTGAAATATTTAACACTTTATGAAATGTACTTGAAAATGAAAAAGATACTAAAATTAAAAGAATTAGAAGTGACCTTGAGGGAGAATTTGAAAATATAAAGTTTAATGAATTCTGTAAAATAAATGGGTATACAAATGAATTATCTTGCCCTAGATTCTCCCAACAAAATGGAATAGGTGAATGAAAGAATAGAACCCTTCAAGAAGCTGCTAGGACTATGCTCAACGAATATAATATATCAAATCAATTTTGGACAGAAGCAATAAATACAGCCTGCTATATCCAAAATAGGGTCCTAATAAATAAAAGATATAATAAAACACCCTATGAAATTTATTATCCCAAACTACCTAATTTATACTATTTAAAAGTTTTTGGGTGTAAAGTACATATCATAAACACTAAAGACTACTTAGAAAAATTTCAATCAAAATCAACCTTAGGAATTTTTGTAGGGTACTCAACCATAAGTAGGGCATATAGGGTCTATAACAAACATACCCTTAAAATTTAGGAAACTACAAATGTAATATTTGATGAAAAAAATGTTAACCTAATCAATAACCTAACTTAACCAATCAACCTAGGCTAAATAACTCGGACCAGGAATTAGGAGAAATAGAATTAATACCTGAATCAAGCCCAAACCAACCAGTTGAACAAGTAATTGAACCTGAACAACCTGAACCATCATCTAGGACAAGGTTAAATTATCCGACTGACCAAATTTTAGGTGACCTAACCTTAGGTGTTAGAACAAGATCATCTTATAAAAACCTAAGTCAGGTTGCTTTGATTTCTATGATTGATCCCAAGTCAATAGAAGAAGTCTTACCTGACCCAGACCGGATTATAGCTATGCAGGAAGCATTAGCCCAATTTAAAAGAAACCAAGTCTAGGACTTAGTGTTAGTAGGAGCCCTAGACCCAATTATGTAATGATTGACTAGAAATTTTTTGTATCATATTCTATCATTAATAAAGGCGTATTTGGTTATTATACTTTATATTTGTGTCAAATAATTAAGTATAATAATGTCCTTGGGTAGTAGGTTCTTATCTACATCATATCGATTGGTTGAATCGATAGTGAGATGATGTAGAGAACACTACACTAAACCATTCCTATTCAAGCATTAATATTCAAGGACAATATTAATGCATGGAGACTAGCATGTAGGTCAATTAATGACTTGAGCTCACAAGTCATGGATATATGATATCAAGTTAACATATGGGTTTACATTAGAGAATGTGTACTAAATTAAACCGTCCTGAGAAAGTTTCATAAATTGTCATATGAGTGTCATAAACTTTCTCATGTGACAATTAGTATGAATAGTCCTTAGACCTGAAGTCACTACAGTTCCCTACATAAGGAGTTATGTACTTTGGAATCGTCAAACATCACCCGTAACAGGGTGGACTATAAAGGTGGTCAATGAGTATGTATGAATTATGCGGAGGGATGTGAGTGATGTAGATGGGATCTATCCCTCCCATATGATGGGAGTGATATCTGTGGGCCCTTTGATCGAGTAGGACTACTAAAACGCATGGTTATGCTCAAATGAGTTAATATGAGATATTAAGCTCATTTGTTTGAGTGAGTCTGCTCGGGGATCAAGAAACACAAAGAATGATCGAGGATGACACGGTTTATGCCTCATTGGTCAATCTAGAATCGAGAATAGAAGGGCAAGGTCATACATTGTCATAGTCACGGAGGATAAGTCGGATCTCGACTTTCTCATTGCTTATGTGTCTTGAATTTCCATTGAAGAATAAAGATACAAGAAGGAAGCTGATGACACATGACGACCGAAGGATGCACTTGGAGAAGATGTTATCCCTAGGTTGACCATCGACTTTCACATTGGCTTGAGAAGATCGTAGTATATGGGATATAATCATGTCACATTTTATTGCTTTGATATATGCAATATTTGTATGTGATGCATGATTAGATAAACATTTATCTTAATTAAGTCAACTCGATATGCCTACCAAAGTTTGACACTCATAAACTACCTTAATCATTTGTTGTTGGGTTTGGCAAAGCAAAGCGACACATTTTATCTTGGTAGAGTGCGAGAAGACTATTGTGATGTCCCGCTTGTTGGTGAGAGCCCTAGAGCCGATCATGTAATGATTGTATGGACTAATTTGTATCATATTCCTATGTATAAATAAAGGCATGTTTTATGGTTATTATACTTACGTGTATTTGTGCCAATTAGCTAAGTATAATAATGTCCTTGAGTAGAAAGTTCTTATCTATATCAATCGATTGGTTGAATCGATAGTGAGATGATATGGAGAACACTACTCTAAATTATTCCTAGTCGAGTATTAACATTCAGGGACAATGTTAATACGTAAAGACTAGCATGTAGGTCAACATGATGACTTGATCTCAAAAGTCATGGATATAGAGATATCAAGTTGACACATGGGTATGCATTGGAGAATGTATACTGAATGACCCGCCATGAGAAAGTATCATGGATCGTTATATGAGTGTCATATACTTTCTCATGTGGCTATTAGTATGACTATTAGTCCTTGGACCTGAAGTCACCATGGATTCCTACATAAGGAGTTACGTACTTTGGCTTCGTCAAACGTCACCCGTAAATGGGTGGACTATAAAGGCGATTACTGGGTATGTAACAAATTATGGAGAGGGATGTGAGTGATGTAGATGGGATCTATCCCTCCTATATGACGGGAGCGATATCGTATTCTTGATAGAGTTAGACCACAAAGTGCATGGCCATGCCCAAGTGAGTCAATATGAGATATTGAACTCATTTGATTAGTGTGAGTCTACTTGGAGTTCAAGATATAGATTGACTCGAGGATGACACGGTCTATGCCTCAATTGAGTCGATCTAGATATCAAATGGATAGAGGGACATTATCATATATTGTGAGAGTCACAATTATTAGTCACAAGGTGATGTTGGATCTCAACATTCTTGTAACTTGGGTAGCAATGATGTGTTGCTAGATACCGCTCATTGCTTATGTTTCTAAGAGGTTAGAAGCATTGCCAACGTTACAAGAACCTATAGGGTCACACGCAAAGAACAAATAGATGGAGAAAAATTGAAGTCAAGTTTGACTTGGCTAAATATGGAAAGTCCATAAAAGGCAAGTTTGACTTGACCTAAATCCAAATCAAGTTTGACTTGACTTGGTTCCACTTCGAGTTAGACTCAACATGGGAGAAGAAATGAAGTCAAGTTTGACTTGGCTAAATATGGAAAGTCCATAAAAGGCAAGTTTGACTTGACCTAAATCCAAATCAAGTTTGACTTGACTTGGTTCCACTTCGAGTTAGACTCAACATGGGAGAAGAAATGAAGTCAAGTTTGACTTGGCTAAATATGGAAAGTCCATAAAAGGCAAGTTTGACTTGACCTAAATCCAAATCAAGTTTGATTTGACTTGGTTCCAATTCAAGTTAGACTTGACTTGGTTTTCCCCCCATTTGAATTTCGAATTCAAATTGATAGGGGATTTGGAAGGCCACATAATGGCACTTAATGGCCATTATGGCCGGCCACCTAATGGCCATTAATGGCCATTAAGTGGCCGGCCACCCAAGGTGAACAAAAGGTGGGTTTTGTTTCTTTTTGGTGGCTCTTCTTCTCCTCCCGGATTTTTCTTCTTCCTCTCCCTCTCTTGGACGAAACCCATAGGGGTGCTAGCACACCAAGGTTTCGATCCATCTTCTTTTGTTCGTGTGGATACATATAGAGGAGTGTCTACTTTGATACTCTACGAGATCCGGCGGCCTCTTGGACAAGCGGGAAAGCGAAGGGCTACGCGTCAAGGGTAATGACCTTATCACGTAGATCTAGTGTAGATCTAGATATTAAACTCGTACTCGTATTTGTTTTATAAGTTCGCACGGATCCGTGGCCGAGATTCTGGGGTTTCCGCAACGCAAAAAGCGGTTTTTGCGGCCTAGAATTTCCAACAGTGGTATCAGAGCCACGTGCGAACCTTGTACGAGTTTAAATTTGTTTTTTTTTGTATTAGATACAAAATTTTACAGAAAAATAATATTCTGTGATTTTTCGAAATTTATAGTATTTATGGGTATTTTTCTCATGAAGTTGAAGCAACAAGTGTTCGGACACTTGTAGGCTTCACCGATCGAGAAAAACTTTCCGAAACGGAAAGATCTCGCTATAATCTTTCGGGACAGCGGCTTAAGTTGCTGTAAGATGATTTTGGGACACTCGTGAAATTCATTTCGCGAGTAGGGGCGCGGCCCCTAACCCCGCGAGGGGCATTGTCCCGAAATCGTGCCCGAAAATCGCGTAGCGGGACCGTTACGGAAGTGTAACTCATAATATTGTAAAATTGTAGAAAAATTATAGAAATTTATTTAAAATACATAATTAGGAATTATGTATGCATTTGTGATGATCATGGCCCAATAAAAACCCAATGTGATTGGAATGTGTTGTAATTCATATTACGGTCTGCGTACCGTTTTTGTGATTGTGCGTGTTGTATAGTGGATGCGACCTGCGAGTCGGCTTCTTTTATTTTATTTCTGTATTTTATTATTTTTGTAATGTACAAAATGAAGACGGTGGGCGGTCCATCCGAAGACGGAGTTATGGAGGGAGCCGACGACACGTGGCGGTCAAAGGAGAAGCTTGGAGAAGCGAAACCCTAGGTTGACCGTCCGATCTTCTCATTGGCTTGAGAAGATCGTAGTAGGGCCATGATCCAATCACAAATTAAATTATTTTATTATTTGCTTGTATGTGATGCATGCTAGAGTAAAATAATTAGAGCCTTGTGTATATGATAAACCCTCTCTCTTGCGATTAGATTCGATCTAATTCAAATCAACTCATTCTCGAAAATGCCTACCAAGTTTTGATACCTATCACTACCTCGATCATTTGTTGTTGTTGAATCTGCCAAAGCAGAGCAACACATTTAATCTTGGTAGGGTACGGAGGGACAATCTTGGTCCCGCCTATCACGGCTTGGGTGAGAACAAACTCAATCAGATTGAGTAAAACTAGTTAACTCGGTTGGATCGAGTCTAACTATAGGCATATTCCAATCGTTGGAAAGGTAGGATAAAAATCGCATTTATATTAAAACTTGGGCGATTTAGCCAAAGCTAACTCAAGTTTTTATGTAAATGTAAATTTTAATCCTATAAACAATAGTTGCATAGAGATGTAATCGGTAAATTATTACCTACCGATCGTATTAAGTCTTGGGCGATTTAGCCAAAGCTAACTCAAGGCTTAGTATGATGTGGATCTTGTCCCACTATGTTATAGTTAATTTAGATAGAATCTTATAGTGTGGTTTGACCACATCTATGACTTGATTCTACAAATCTTTCTATAATTCAGTGGGAGAATCATTTAATTAAAGGCCTAATTAAATGATAGTTGGAATATGTTATTTATATTTTTCTGCATTTTTATTGTTGTAGATTGCCATGTCGACAAACGCGAACACTCTCTCTCTGCGATCTGTCCTTGAGAAGGACAAGCTCAATGGAGCAAACTTCCTGGACTGGTACAGGAACTTGAGAATAGTTCTCAAGCAAGAACGTAAACTGTACGTTCTGGAGCAGCCTATTCCCGAGGCACCTCCTGCCAGTGCCACGCGAGCTGACCGTGATGCTCACAAGAAGCATCAAGATGACGCATTAGATGTGTCATGTCTTATGCTCGCAACCATGAACTCTGAGCTTCAGAAGCAACATGAGTTAATGGATGCTTTCGATATGGTTGAGCATCTGCGTCAACTGTATCAAGGACAAGCAAGGCACGAGAGATTTGAGATCTCTAAGGCACTGTTTCAGTGCAAGATGCAAGAAGGGACTCCCGTAGGTCCCTATGTACTCAAGATGATTGGGTACATAGAGAATCTGCAGAGATTGGGATTCCCACTGGGCCAAGAGCTGGCCACAGACTTGATCTTGCAGTCCCTTCCCGAAAGTTATAGTCAATTTGTCATGAACTGGAACATGAACGAAATTGATAAGCCCCTGCCTGAGATGCTCAGCATGTTGAGAACCGCTGAGCTCAATCTTAAGAAGGCCAAACACATTTTGATGGTGCAGAAGGACAAAGGTAAGGGCAAGCCCAAAGGCAAGGGAAAGTCTCAAGCCAAGGGTAAGGGCAAGGGCAAAGCACTGAAACCCAAAGGAGGGGTTGCCAAGGATGCTACCTGCTTCCACTGCGGTGAGACCGGACACTGGAAGCGGAACTGCAAGAAATATATGGAAGATCTCCAGAAGAAGAGAAGTCAGACTTCTACTTCAGGTATTCATGTTATAGAAGTCAATTTGTCTATTTCTACATCATGGGTATTAGATACCGGATGTGCTTCTCACATTTGTACTAATGTGCAGGCGCTGAGAAATAGCAGGACATTGACATAGGGCAAGGTGGACTTACGAGTTGGCAATGGAGCAAGAGTTGCTGCTGTTGCTACAGGAGTTTATATGCTATCTCTGCCCTCTGGGCTTGTACTAGAGTTAGATGATTGTTATTATGTGCCTGCTCTTACTAAGAACATAGTTTCTGTTTCTTGTTTAGACAAGAAAGGATTTTCGTTTGTAATAAAGAACAAATGTTGTTCAGTTTATTTAAATGATATGTTCTATTGTAGTGCACCTCTGATGAACGGACTCTACCTTCTAGACTTAGAAAATCCTATCTATAACATAAATACCAAAAGGCTCAAGTCTAATGACTTGAACCAAACCTATATCTGGCACTGTCGCTTAGGCCATATAAATGAGAGTCGCCTATCCCAGCTTCATAGAGATGGTTTGCTGGACTCATTTGATTTTGAATCATTTGAGACATGCGAGTCTTGCCTTCTTGGCAAGATGACCAAGACTCCATTCAGTGGACACAGCGAAAGAGCAACCGAATTGTTAGGTCTTATACATACCGATGTATGTGGCCCTTTCAATGTTGCTGCCAGAGGTGGTTATAGGTACTTCATTACATTTACTGATGATTTCAGTAGATATGGTTATGTGTACTTGATGACACATAAGTCAGAATCCTTTGAAAAGTTCAAAGAATTCAAGAATGAAGTACAAAACCAGCTTGGCAAGAGTATTAAAATACTTCGATCAGATCGAGGTGGAGAATACCTCAGCCATGAGTTCCGTGACTATCTAGCTGAGTGTGGGATTCTGTCCCAACTCACTCCTCCTGGAACACCACAATGGAATGGTGTGTCCGAAAGGAGGAATCGTACCCTATTAGATATGGTGCGATCCATGATGAGTCACACAGATCTTCCTATATCCTTTTGGGGATATGCTCTGGACACGGCAGCCTTCACTCTTAACCGTGTTCCATCAAAGGCTGTAGTAAAGACACCATATCAGATATGGACTGGGAAGAGTCCCCAGATGTCTTTTATGAGGATTTGGGGTTGTGAGGCTTACGTTCGACGTCAAGTCTCAGACAAACTGGGACCCAAATCTGATAAGTGCTATTTTGTAGGATATCCCAAGGAAACGAAGGGATATTACTTCTACATTCCCAGTCAGCACAAAGTGTTTGTGGCGAAGACTGGGGTTTTTCTAGAAAGGGACTTTGTTTCTAGAAAAACTAGTGGGAGTACGTTCGATCTTGAAGAACTTCAAGATATGGACCAAAGCACTGAGGCCTTGATGGAGGTTGAACAGGAACCACAAAGTGTTATGGATCATGAGATTGTTACACAAGGAGTTATGGAACAACATCCTGTTCAAGTAGACCTACCTCTTCGCAGGTCTGGTAGGGTACGTCATCAGCCTGAGAGATATTCATTTCTCTTGTCTGATGACAATGACGTTGTGCTCATTGAGAATGAGCCTACAACCTATCAGGAAGCTGTGATGAGCCCAGACTCTGAGAAATGGCTTGAGGCCATGAGATCCGAGATGGATTCCATGTACACCAACCAAGTTTGGACCTTGGTTGATCCACCTGAAGGGGTAAAACCCATTGGGTGTAAGTGGGTCTTTAAGAGAAAGACTGACATGGGAGGACTTACGCATACCTATAAGGGTAGACTGGTAGCAAAGGGTTTCAAACAAATTCATGGTATTGACTATGATGAAACCTTTTCTCCAGTAGCGATGTTCAAGTCCATTCGGATCATGCTTGCTATTGCAGCATACCACGATTATGAGATCTGGCAGATGGATGTCAAAACCGCGTTCCTGAATGGGAACCTACTCGAGGATGTGTACATGACACAACCTGAGGGTTTTGTAGATCCAAAGCATACTGGCAGAGTATGCAAGCTGCAAAGGTCCATTTATGGACTAAAGCAAGCTTCTCGGAGCTGGAATCTTCGATTCGATGATGCAATCAAACAGTTTGGTTTCATCAAGAATGAAGATGAACCCTGTGTCTACAAGAGGGTTGAAGGAAACATAGTAGTTTTCCTCATATTGTATGTGGATGACATACTACTCATTGGGAATGATATTCCTATGCTTCAGTCTGTGAAGACTTGGCTGGGGAATTGTTTCTCAATGAAGGACTTAGGTGAAGCAGCCTGTATTTTAGGCATCAAGATCTATAGAGATAGATCTAAGAGATTGCTTGGCCTAAGTCAGAGTACATACATTGACAAGGTCTTACTTCGGTTTGCCATGCAGAATTCCAAGAAAGGATTTCTGCCTATGTCACATGGTATGAGTCTTTCGAAGACTCAAAGTCCCTCTTCTAGAGAGGAGAGAGACCGCATGGATAAGATCCCTTATGCCTCGGCCATAGGATCTATCATGTACGCCATGCTATGTACTCGTCCTGATGTCTCGTATGCTTTAAGTATGACGAGCAGATACCAGTCAGATCCAGGTGAGCGTCACTGGATAGCGGTCAAGAATATTCTTAAGTACTTGAGAAGGACTAAAGAATATTTCTTGATATATGGGGGCAATGAGGAGCTAACTGTAAAGGGTTACAGTGATGCTAGCTTCCAGACCGACCAGGATGATTATAGATCGCAATCAGGGTTCGTGTTTTGTCTAAATGGCGGCGCTGTGAGCTGGAAGAGTTCGAAGCAGGACACAGTTGCTGATTCTACAACAGAGGCTGAGTATATTGCTGCATCAGAGGCAGCAAAGGAGGCAGTTTGGATCCGCAAGTTCGTTGCAGAGCTTGGGGTGGTTCCTAGCATTGCAGATCCCATAGAGCTCTATTGTGACAATAATGGAGCTATTGCGCAGGCTAAGGAACCTCGCTCACACCAGCGGACCAAACATATACTACGGCGCTTCCATCTCATTCGAGAGATCATCGATAGAGGAGATGTGAAGATATGCAGAGTACCCACAGAGGCGAATGTCGCAGATCCCCTGACCAAGGCTTTGGCACAGACAAAGCATGATGGTCACACTAGATCATTGGGTATTAGATACTACAGTGATTGGCACTAGTGCTAGTGGGAGATTGTTGGTGAGAGCCCTAGAGCCGATCATGTAATGATTGTATGGACTAATTTGTATCATATTCCTATGTATAAATAAAGGCATGTTTTATGGTTATTATACTTACGTGTATTTGTGCCAATTAGCTAAGTATAATAATGTCCTTGAGTAGAAGTTCTTATCTATATCAATCGATTGGTTGAATCGATAGTGAGATGATATGGAGAACACTACTCTAAATTATTCCTAGTCGAGTATTAACATTCAGGGACAATGTTAATACGTAGAGACTAGCATGTAGGTCAACATGATGACTTGATCTCAAAAGTCATGGATATAGAGATATCAAGTTGACACATGGGTATGCATTGGAGAATGTATACTGAATGACCCGCCATGAGAAAGTATCATGGATCGTTATATGAGTGTCATATACTTTCTCATGTGGCTATTAGTATGACTATTAGTCCTTGGACCTGAAGTCACCATGGATTCCTACATAAGGAGTTACGTACTTTGGCTTCGTCAAACGTCACCCGTAAATGGGTGGACTATAAAGGCGATTACTGGGTATGTAACAAATTATGGAGAGGGATGTGAGTGATGTAGATGGGATCTATCCCTCCTATATGACGGGAGCGATATCGTATTCTTGATAGAGTTAGACCACAAAGTGCATGGCCATGCCCAAGTGAGTCAATATGAGATATTGAACTCACTTGATTAGTGTGAGTCTACTTGGAGTTCAAGATATAGATTGACTCGAGGATGACACGGTCTATGCCTCAATTGAGTCAATCTAGATATCAAGGATAGAGGGACATTATCATATATTGTGAGAGTCACAATTATTAGTCACAAGGTGATGTTGGATCTCAACATTCTTGTAACTTGGGTAGCAATGATGTGTTGCTAGATACCGCTCATTGCTTATGTTTCTAAGAGGTTAGAAGCATTGCCAACGTTACAAGAACCTATAGGGTCACACGCAAAGAACAAATAGATGGAGAAAATTGAAGTCAAGTTTGACTTGGCTAAATATGGAAAGTCCATAAAAGGCAAGTTTGACTTGACCTAAATCCAAATCAAGTTTGACTTGACTTGGTTCCACTTCGAGTTAGACTCAACATGGGAGAAGAAATGAAGTCAAGTTTGACTTGGCTAAATATGGAAAGTCCATAAAAGGCAAGTTTGACTTGACCTAAATCCAAATCAAGTTTGACTTGACTTGGTTCCACTTCGAGTTAGACTCAACATGGGAGAAGAAATGGAGTCAATTTGACTTGGCTAAATATGGAAAGTCCATAAAAGGCAAGTTTGACTTGACCTAAATCCAAATCAAGTTTGACTTGACTTGGTTCCAATTCAAGTTAGACTTGACTTGGTTTTCCCCCCCATTTGAATTTCGAATTCAAATTGATAGGGGATTTGGAAGGCCACCTAATGGCACTTAATGGCCATTATGGCCGGCCACCTAATGGCCATTAATGGCCATTAAGTGGCCGGCCACCCAAGGTGAACAAAAGGTGGGTTTTGTTTCATTTTGGTGGCTCTTCTTCTCTTCCCGGATTTTTCTTCTTCCTCTCCCTCTCTTGGCCGAAACCCATAGGGGTGCTAGCACACCAAGGTTTCGATCCATCTTCTTTTGTTCGCGTGGATACATATAGAGGAGTGTCTACTTTGATACTCTACGAGATCCGGCGGCCTCTTGGATAAGCGGGAAAGCGAAGGGCTACGCGTCAAGGGTAATGACCTTATCACGTAGATCTAGTGTAGATCTAGATATTAAACTCGTACTCGTATTTGTTTTATAAGTTCGCACGGATCCGTGGCCGAGATTCTGGGGTTTCCGCAACGCAAAAAGCGGTTTTGCGGCCT
>JAGFNQ010001973.1:212027-296659 GCA_024364735.1 Boesenbergia rotunda | reverse complement strand
TTGAAACCCAAAGGAGGGGTTGCCAAGGATGCTACCTGCTTCCACTGCGGTGAGACCGGACACTGGAAGCGGAACTGCAAGAAATATATGGAAGATCTCCAGAAGAAGAGAAGTCAGACTTCTACTTCAGGTATTCATGTTATAGAAGTCAATTTGTCTATTTCTACATCATGGGTATTAGATACCGGATGTGCTTCTCACATTTGTACTAATGTGCAGGCGCTGAGAAATAGCAGGACATTGACAAAGGGCGAGGTGGACTTACGAGTTGGCAATGGAGCAAGAGTTGCTGCTGTTGCTACAGGAGTTTATATGCTATCTCTGCCCTCTGGGCTTGTACTAGAGTTAGATGATTGTTATTATGTGCTGCTCTTACTAAGAACATAGTTTCTGTTTCTTGTTTAGACAAGAAAGGATTTTCGTTTGTAATAAAGAACAAATGTTGTTCAGTTTATTTAAATGATATGTTCTATTGTAGTGCACCTCTGATGAACGGACTCTACCTTCTAGACTTAGAAAATCCTATCTATAACATAAATACCAAAAGGCTCAAGTCTAATGACTTGAACCAAACCTATATCTGGCACTGTCGCTTAGGCCATATAAATGAGAGTCGCCTATCCCAGCTCCATAGAGATGGTTTGCTGGACTCATTTGATTTTGAATCATTTGAGACATGCGAGTCTTGCCTTCTTGGCAAGATGACCAAGACTCCATTCAGTGGACACAGCGAAAGAGCAACCGATTTGTTAGGTCTTATACATACCGATGTATGTGGCCCTTTCAATGTTGCTGCCAGAGGTGGTTATAGGTACTTCATTACATTTACTGATGATTTCAGTAGATATGGTTATGTGTACTTGATGACACATAAGTCAGAATCCTTTGAAAAGTTCAAAGAATTCAAGAATGAAGTACAAAACCAGCTTGGCAAGAGTATTAAAATACTTCGATCAGATCGAGGTGGAGAATACCTCAGCCATGAGTTCCGTGACTATCTAGCTGAGTGTGGGATTCTGTCCCAACTCACTCCTCCTGGAACACCACAATGGAATGGTGTGTCCGAAAGGAGGAATCGTACCCTATTAGATATGGTGCGATCCATGATGAGTCACACAGATCTTCCTATATCCTTTTGGGGATATGCTCTGGACACGGCAGCCTTCACTCTTAACCGTGTTCCATCAAAGGCTGTAGTAAAGACACCATATCAGATATGGACTGGGAAGAGTCCCCAGATGTCTTTTATGAGGATTTGGGGTTGTGAGGCTTACGTTCGACGTCAAGTCTCAGACAAACTGGGACCCAAATCTGATAAGTGCTATTTTGTAGGATATCCCAAGGAAACGAAGGGATATTACTTCTACATTCCCAGTCAGCACAAAGTGTTTGTGGCGAAGACTGGGGTTTTTCTAGAAAGGGACTTTGTTTCTAGAAAAACTAGTGGGAGTACGTTCGATCTTGAAGAACTTCAAGATATGGACCAAAGCACTGAGGCCTTGATGGAGGTTGAACAGGAACCACAAAGTGTTGTGGATCATGAGATTGTTACACAAGGAGTTATGGAACAACATCCTGTTCAAGTAGACCTACCTCTTCGCAGGTCTGGTAGGGTACGTCATCAGCCTGAGAGATATTCATTTCTCTTGTCTGATGACAATGACGTTGTGCTCATTGAGAATGAGCCTACAACCTATCAGGAAGCTGTGATGAGCCCAGACTCTGAGAAATGGCTTGAGGCCATGAGATCCGAGATGGATTCCATGTACACCAACCAAGTTTGGACCTTGGTTGATCCACCTGAAGGGGTAAAACCCATTGGGTGTAAGTGGGTCTTTAAGAGAAAGACTGACATGGGAGGACTTACGCATACCTATAAGGGTAGACTGGTAGCAAAGGGTTTCAAACAAATTCATGGTATTGACTATGATGAAACCTTTTCTCCAGTAGCGATGTTCAAGTCCATTCGGATCATGCTTGCTATTGCAGCATACCACGATTATGAGATCTGGCAGATGGATGTCAAAACCGCGTTCCTGAATGGGAACCTACTCGAGGATGTGTACATGACACAACCTGAGGGTTTTGTAGATCCAAAGCATACTGGCAGAGTATGCAAGCTGCAAAGGTCCATTTATGGACTAAAGCAAGCTTCTCGGAGCTGGAATCTTCGATTCGATGATGCAATCAAACAGTTTGGTTTCATCAAGAATGAAGATGAACCCTGTGTCTACAAGAGGGTTGAAGGAAACATAGTAGTTTTCCTCATATTGTATGTGGATGACATACTACTCATTGGGAATGATATTCCTATGCTTCAGTCTGTGAAGACTTGGCTGGGGAATTGTTTCTCAATGAAGGACTTAGGTGAAGCAGCCTGTATTTTAGGCATCAAGATCTATAGAGATAGATCTAAGAGATTGCTTGGCCTAAGTCAGAGTACATACATTGACAAGGTCTTACTTCGGTTTGCCATGCAGAATTCCAAGAAAGGATTTCTGCCTATGTCACATGGTATGAGTCTTTCGAAGACTCAAAGTCCCTCTTCTAGAGAGGAGAGAGACCGCATGGATAAGATCCCTTATGCCTCGGCCATAGGATCTATCATGTACGCCATGCTATGTACTCGTCCTGATGTCTCGTATGCTTTAAGTATGACGAGCAGATACCAGTCAGATCCAGGTGAGCGTCACTGGATAGCGGTCAAGAATATTCTTAAGTACTTGAGAAGGACTAAAGAATATTTCTTGATATATGGGGGCAATGAGGAGCTAACTGTAAAGGGTTACAGTGATGCTAGCTTCCAGACCGACCAGGATGATTATAGATCGCAATCAGGGTTCGTGTTTTGTCTAAATGGCGGCGCTGTGAGCTGGAAGAGTTCGAAGCAGGACACAGTTGCTGATTCTACAACAGAGGCTGAGTATATTGCTGCATCAGAGGCAGCAAAGGAGGCAGTTTGGATCCGCAAGTTCGTTGCAGAGCTTGGGGTGGTTCCTAGCATTGCAGATCCCATAGAGCTCTATTGTGACAATAATGGAGCTATTGCGCAGGCTAAGGAACCTCGCTCACACCAGCGGACCAAACATATACTACGGCGCTTCCATCTCATTCGAGAGATCATCGATAGAGGAGATGTGAAGATATGCAGAGTACCCACAGAGGCGAATGTCGCAGATCCCCTGACCAAGGCTTTGGCACAGACAAAGCATGATGGTCACACTAGATCATTGGGTATTAGATACTACAGTGATTGGCACTAGTGCTAGTGGGAGATTGTTGGTGAGAGCCCTAGAGCCGATCATGTAATGATTGTATGGACTAATTTGTATCATATTCCTATGTATAAATAAAGGCATGTTTTATGGTTATTATACTTACGTGTATTTGTGCCAATTAGCTAAGTATAATAATGTCCTTGAGTAGAAAGTTCTTATCTATATCAATCGATTGGTTGAATCGATAGTGAGATGATATGGAGAACACTACTCTAAATTATTCCTAGTCGAGTATTAACATTCAGGGACAATGTTAATACGTAGAGACTAGCATGTAGGTCAACATGATGACTTGATCTCAAAAGTCATGGATATAGAGATATCAAGTTGACACATGGGTATGCATTGGAGAATGTATACTGAATGACCCGCCATGAGAAAGTATCATGGATCGTTATATGAGTGTCATATACTTTCTCATGTGGCTATTAGTATGACTATTAGTCCTTGGACCTGAAGTCACCATGGATTCCTACATAAGGAGTTACGTACTTTGGCTTCGTCAAACGTCACCCGTAAATGGGTGGACTATAAAGGCGATTACTGGGTATGTAACAAATTATGGAGAGGGATGTGAGTGATGTAGATGGGATCTATCCCTCCTATATGACGGGAGCGATATCGTATTCTTGATAGAGTTAGACCACAAAGTGCATGGCCATGCCCAAGTGAGTCAATATGAGATATTGAACTCATTTGATTAGTGTGAGTCTACTTGGAGTTCAAGATATAGATTGACTCGAGGATGACACGGTCTATGCCTCAATTGAGTCGATCTAGATATCAAATGGATAGAGGGACATTATCATATATTGTGAGAGTCACAATTATTAG
The DNA here is from genome assembly GCA_024364735.1 of Boesenbergia rotunda. Taxonomy (NCBI): domain Eukaryota; kingdom Viridiplantae; phylum Streptophyta; class Magnoliopsida; order Zingiberales; family Zingiberaceae; genus Boesenbergia; species Boesenbergia rotunda. The sequence continues at coordinate 292,547 of JAGFNQ010001973.1, read as the reverse complement.
TCACAAGGTGATGTTGGATCTCAACATTCTTGTAACTTGGGTAGCAATGATGTGTTGCTAGATACCGCTCATTGCTTATGTTTCTAAGAGGTTAGAAGCATTGCCAACGTTACAAGAACCTATAGGGTCACACGCAAAGAACAAATAGATGGAGAAAAATTGAAGTCAAGTTTGACTTGGCTAAATATGGAAAGTCCATAAAAGGCAAGTTTGACTTGACCTAAATCCAAATCAAGTTTGACTTGACTTGGTTCCACTTCGAGTTAGACTCAACATGGGAGAAGAAATGAAGTCAAGTTTGACTTGGCTAAATATGGAAAGTCCATAAAAGGCAAGTTTGACTTGACCTAAATCCAAATCAAGTTTGACTTGACTTGGTTCCACTTCGAGTTAGACTCAACATGGGAGAAGAAATGAAGTCAAGTTTGACTTGGCTAAATATGGAAAGTCCATAAAAGGCAAGTTTGACTTGACCTAAATCCAAATCAAGTTTGATTTGACTTGGTTCCAATTCAAGTTAGACTTGACTTGGTTTTCCCCCCCATTTGAATTTCGAATTCAAATTGATAGGGGATTTGGAAGGCCACCTAATGGCACTTAATGGCCATTATGGCCGGCCACCTAATGGCCATTAATGGCCATTAAGTGGCCGGCCACCCAAGGTGAACAAAAGGTGGGTTTTGTTTCTTTTTGGTGGCTCTTCTTCTCCTCCCGGATTTTTCTTCTTCCTCTCCCTCTCTTGGCCGAAACCCATAGGGGTGCTAGCACACCAAGGTTTCGATCCATCTTCTTTTGTTCGCGTGGATACATATAGAGGAGTGTCTACTTTGATACTCTACGAGATCCGGCGGCCTCTTGGACAAGCGGGAAAGCGAAGGGCTACGCGTCAAGGGTAATGACCTTATCACGTAGATCTAGTGTAGATCTAGATATTAAACTCGTACTCGTATTTGTTTTATAAGTTCGCACGGATCCGTGGCCGAGATTCTGGGGTTTCCGCAACGCAAAAAGCGGTTTTTGCGGCCTAGAATTTCCAACAAATAATTTCTCAAATTATTTTAACCACGTATCTAGCATGCAACCTTATGATGTGTGGACATGATCATAAATTAAAATTTTGCAGAAAAGTAAACTAATTTACTTAGTACCTCGCGTAACTCGAAGAAAGGGACGAGATCCAACCGTAGCGTCCCTTGGAAGCTTCGCCTTTATTCACGTCCACGCCGAGTTCTCTTTGGGATGACTTTGCAAAGCTACGAGTTTCGTGCCGACAAGAACTACTAGATTCTCCAAAGGCACAACTAGAATATCAAGAGAGAGAGATGGAAACTAACCACCAAGTAACGGAATCAAGATTCCGGGGAAAGGAAGGAAGGAGTCGTGACCCGCTTCTTCTTCTTCTTCGGCGCGTTCTTGGTGGAGTTGGCTCACGACGACCCTAGGAGGAACTTCTAGGGCCGGCGCCCACTTGGAGAGGGAGAGGGAGAGGAGGAGAGGAAGAGAGGCTAGGCAAGAATCCTTGATCACTTGAATTTTTTTTCCAAGCCTTGCCTATGCACCTTTATATAGTAGCCTCTTTATCGCCAAGTCTCCTCTTAACGGAATTTTTCATAAGAAATTTATCTTTATAAATTTTTCTATAAATTATTCCGTTATACCAAGTTTTTATTATAACTCTATTTATAATAAAAACAACCATGTCTCCCCTTTTATTATGGAATAAAATTTATTATAAATTTTTCTTATCATGGAAAAATCAATTCATAATTGATTTTATAAAATAAAATAAACCAATCCATGGTTCATTTTAATTTCCATAAAAAGAATAAATTTATTATATAAATTTTCTTATCATGAAAAAATCAATTCATAATTGATTTTATAAAATAAAATAAACCAATCCATGATTCATTTTAATTTCCATAAAAAGAATAAATTTATTATATAAATTTTCTTATCATGGAAAAATCAATTCATAATTGATTTTATAAAATAAAATAAACCAATCCATGGTTCATTTTAATTTTCATAAAAAGAATAAATTTATTATATAAATTTTTCTTATCATGGAAAAATCAATTCATAATTGATTTTATAAAATAAACCAGTCCAAGGTTTATTTTAATTTCCATGAAAATAAATCTCTTTATATAAATTTCTTTATATAAATTTATTTATCCATAATTTTATAAAACAAATCGCACTTGATTTATTTTATAATTTAAACCAAATAAATTGGTTTCCTTCCTTTATTGTGGTCGGCCAAACCACCCTCTTTGGCCGGCCACACCAAGCCAAAACCCTTATGAATATATATATATATATATATATATATATATTCATTCTATCCGTTTTGATAAAATCAAATTTTTTTTCTTTTTACTCTCTTTTCTTCACTATTCTCTATCTCTTTTCTCTCTCTCTCTCTCTCTCTCTCTCTCTCTCTATATATATATATATATATAATATATATATATATATATGATTCTCACACTATTTAAAATTTAGCTAAAATAAATGTGAGTCCCACAATACTTAAAATTTAGCTAAATATTTTAGAAATAATAAGAGTCATATGAGTTTGATATGCACCCATATCAAGAGTAATGTGAGTCTGATATGGGTATTTATCAGGTCTAATATAGGTCTAATATGGATATATATCAAGCCTGTATTGGTTGATATTTTCAATAATATTTAACAATTTTAGAGAAGCTGAAATAAAAATTGGACGATACCGTTAAACTTCTTAAAACCTCAAAAATTTATAAAACCTAAATGGTTATAATTCGATGTCTTTAGATTGATCAATGCGTTTTAATCGAAATTCACTGATAGACCTATGCAAATTCTATTAGATCTATTTTGGTCCTATGAATTTATGGGGTTATAGATGTGTTAAAATATTATTGAAAAAATTAGACCATAATTTTTATGGTGACTAAGATACTTAATTAAATATTAAACATTCAATATTGTGGAGCTTATGTTATGATGTATGTATGCAAAAAAATTAGAAAAAGAGAAGAAAAGAGAGAAAAGAAAAAAGAGACCAAAAGGAGGCAAAAAGTTGTTTTTTTGTTAAGAGAGATAAAATAAGAAAAATATATAATTAACTGCGTTCATTGATAAATATAAAAGTAACATATGCTCTTTGATCAATTTGAAAATTTACATATGTCTTTAGGGTAAAAAGCCGAGCTAATTTTGTTTTAAAAAATACAACTGAAACAACGTTAAAATCTCCTAGCTCATGATTCTATAATTGACAAAAAAACAATGATACATTCAAGAAAAATTTTAAGTAATTACGTGACAGTCAATATGTACACGTTCGATTATCGTCTGAACATCATCGACGATCTTTATCCACTGCTTCGAATTAAATTATACTCTGAAGAGTATGATGAATTCGTCGAAGATCGCGATAATTAAGATGCAATATCAATTTTTTTAGATTTTTTTTTTTCAAAAGCATATCATTTTTTCAATCGACAAAAACAAGTTGGAGACGGGAAATTGATTTATTCAATTCTGTTCCAGGAAGGCCCATACCGGCCCAACTCCTGCTTAGTGACGTAGAGATAGATAGATTTCTTTCCAAAACCCTGGTTCCTATTTTCCGCCGTCGGCCGACATGCCGGACGTCGCCTCCGCTGCGGTATCCATCAACGATGCCACCTCGCGTAGCCCACGCTACATCCTTCATACCACTCTCGAGGGCCACGAGCGCGCCGTATCTTCCGTCAAGTTCTCCCCCGACGGTTCACTCCTCGCCTCCGCCTCGGCCGACAAAACCATCCGCGTGTGGTCCGCCCCCGACTTCTCCCTCCGCGCTGAGCTCTCCGGACACGAAGAGGGCATCTCCGACGTATCGTTCTCCACGGACGGCCGCTATCTCTGCTCCGCCTCCGACGATCGCACTGTCCGCATCTGGGATCTCGCCGCGTCCACCACTGTCAAGATCCTCTCCGGACACACCAACTACGTGTTATGTTGTTCCTTCAATCCGCACTCTAACATGATCGCCTCCGGCTCCTACGACGAGACTGTTCGGGTCTGGGAGTTCAAATCTGGCAAGTGCCTTCGCGTCCTCCCTGCTCACTCGGAGCCCGTCACCGCCGTCGACTTTAATCGTGACGGGAGCCTTATTGTCTCCAGTAGCAATGACGGGCTATGCCGGATTTGAGACTCTGCGACCGGGCATTGCATGAAGACCCTTATTGACGACGAGAGCCCTCCGGTTTCATTCGTGAAATTCTCTCCGAACGGGAAGTTTGTTCTGGCAGCGACCCTCGATAGCACGTTGGTGAGTATTTTTGTATTCATACCTTTTGTTGTTCATCATCAACACTCTATGCGTTATGGAACATCTCGTTGTTTTTCTTGCCTTGTTCCACTGGACATTGTTAGTCTTCAATATAGTCAAACAGGGCAGGAAAACAAATGTCACTTGGTTTACCAGAATCATATTAGGAAGAAAAGCTCTGGTACCAATTTGTTACTAATTGACAATAGGAGAATTGTTATGGCAGCAAGATGCATTAAATTAGGATAACTATTACTTTCTGGAGGGTGGGCACAGTTCAAGTAGTCATTCAGAGTTATTATTCTCAACAAGTTAAATATCTTTATCTAGTTACATATAAAATCAAATTTTAATATTGGATCCATAACTAATATCACTATTGACTTAATAAAGAACTTAAGATACTTAAATAGATTGATGCAAATACGAAGTAGCTAATAAGTCTATTTAATGTAGTTATTGATAGCTAGAATTATTGTGCTTAGACACTCAGAAGAATGGATGTGACTGGTGATATAAACTTATAGAAAGCTCAATAGAGGGAAAAAATTGATGTAGCCAATTTCAGATATTTGGGACAAACATGCTGTTTCAGATGAGGATCATAAGAAAGATGTGGCTTAAATTGAGAAATTCAAGGGCATACTGCTAGAATAAAAGAGATTAGATTAAAGTGATATCCACATGTTTAAAAATGATTAATAATTTCTTTAGTCACACAAGCTGAATTGATTAGAGTTAAAAGTGAAATGGTAAAGTGAGTTAAAATAAAACTCTTGTTAATTTAATTAAAAGGTTATTTAAGACATCTAGCATTAATTGCAATGTAGCCTTTGATACATTTCAATAGAGAGATAAGATTCATATGGCTAATTGCAAGGAATTGGGACTAACATAGCTTGTTGGTGATTATGACGACGACGACTATGTGTTCATGGAAGAATTTCCTAGTTATAGTGGAAAATGTTCATTCAATACATCATTCTGATTGCTAAAAGTTGATTGAAACTAAGAGGTGCAATATGTTGGGCAAGATGCAAAGCTCTGAGTGCTGAAATGTTGCCTTCCTGACCTTTATCTTATAAATGATATATTCATCAATTGCTCATTAATGTTGAAAATAAACCTGAAAGCATGCATGCAGAATTTGACTAAGTATACTCCAGTTTTGGAATATTGAATTTGAAAAGCCTTGTAAATTCCTTGTGACACATGTTTTCACTTACCTCCCTGTATTTAATTCCTCTTGAATTTTAACTGTTTTTTAGATGTTCCAAATATGTCTGTCGTTTTGTTTGCTTTGAGTTCAAGTACATATGCTTGTTATGTTTCATCTCCATCTCTAGTCATGGCTGACATTCCAAACTAATTCTCCATTCAGAGGCTCTGGAACTTTTCTGCTGGTAAATTTGTGAAGACATATTCCGGACATGTTAATTCAAAGTTCTGCATTCCTGCAATTTTTTCTGTCACAAATGGGACTTATGTTGTTAGTGGTTCAGAAGACAACTGTGTGTACTTATGGGACCTCCAGAATAGAAAAATTGTGCAAAAATACAATAATAAGCATATAGATCAATCCTTTGAAACTGAATTCCTATACAGCATGCAATCTACAAATTGAACCACGAAAATGGAGATCCAAACACCCAGTGATCAACCCAAAACAATAAGCCTTTCCTGAACGATCACCGACGATCACCTAAATCTGGATCTGATGAAGGATAGCGACTCCTTTTTGCTATTGAGGTGGGTTCTTGGCCAACCAATACAGCACCAAGCGATCACATAATGTGCGAAGAGGAGGGAACGACCATCGTAAAGGGACCACGATCCGGCGAGGTTGAGAGGTCGGGTCGCTGGCGAAGAAGAGAAAAGGAAGGTGGCTCTGTGTGGTTTGGCTCGCACGGTGAAGGGGAAAGAAAGGCGTCAATGCCAATGAGCAAGAGAAAATGAATGAAGAGGAGGCTTATGGCGTGTTCTCCACTTGCACGATGAGAAGTGGGAGGAAGTTGGCGTCCAGCAGTTGGCGAAGGGGGAAGGAAAATAAAGGGCGGGGTTTTAAGTTTCCAAGTTTGGGCATATTTGCAAAAAAAACCCTTAAATTTTCTATATTTAACATAACAAATCAATTTTTACTATACGCTAGCATCGGTGAGAGTGTTCTACTCTTATGTATGTAGGTTATCATATAATTCCCTATATGAGATTATATTATAGATTATACATAAGATCATAAATTATAGTTATTTATCATATAAATTTTTGATATAATACTTATAATTGCTTATGGAAAATATGTATAGGTGCTAACTTATAGGTTGAAATGATATATGTCAACCTGCATTTAGGCTCAAATTAAGAACCTATATGTTCGGTGAATTATGTCCATACTTATATGATAAGGAATTAGTATAGTTATATTTGTAATAATCCTATCTCCGTACCCACTCTTATATTATTATCGTTTGCTTTATATAATAATTATATTATATGATTGGTAACTCACATGATGAACAGATTATATAACATTATGTTAATACCAGGTTCACTTTAATTACTAATATTATGATGGTGCTCAATTAGTACCATGTTTATGAACATAAGGTTGAGTCACACTTATGACTAATTGTATTAACTTAGACCCTATTAGTTCACATACAAAAACTAACAGAACTCAATGAAATAGATGGGTTGCCAACATGCCCATAATGAAAAACATCATAGCGGTGACTATCACTCCCTCGTTCATCTCCCCTTGGCCTGTCTCAGGATCTTCTACCGTTTCCATCGGATCCTCTTCTTCTATCTCGGGAACCTCCTCGGCCATTTCGGGGTCTTCCTCGAGCATCCCGGGGTCTTTCTCAAACATCTCTCCCTCGAGCATCTCGGGATCTTCCTCAAGCATCTCGGGATCTTCCTCGATCATCTCGGGATCTTCCTCGATCATCTCGGGATCCTCCTCATTCATCTCAGGATCCTCCTTGAACATCTCGGGATCCTCCTCATACATCTCGGGATCCTCCTCAAAGTCCCCCAGATCCTCCGGAAACTTATGGTGAAGAAGTTGCCTACATAATTCCGTATATGAGATACGACATCCATGCTGCCCCCAGATCTGATAAGCAACTTCTCTCGCACGATTGAGCAATGAACGAAGCAGAGCTCCAATCCTATAGTCATCTATGATTGGAAACCCTTCCTGCTCGAGTTTCCAGAATAGTCGGTCCAACTTCCCCATATTGCCTTGGATCCCAAGGACCGGACTATACTCTACCTCTTCTATTTGCTCCATCAGCTCACGACTCCACCCATGGTAACGACTCGTGGTGCCGATCTTGTAACGACCCGGAAAATCTCCTCAATATTTTCTTTAAAATATTGATCATGTCTAGATAGTTTGGAAGGAATTTAGAGATACTAATATGAACCTTAGCCTAATTATCCATAATTTCTCATTTAAATCGAGAAGCTAAGTACTAATGAGCTTTTCTAAGACCATGGTTATTAGTGGATTTTAGGTGAAATTTAATATAAATATAAATAGGTTTTAATTAGGATTATTAGCATGATCATGGGGGAATTTTTGGGGAATTTTCGAAAATAAGATAAAAATAAAATAAAATAAAATATAAAAATAAAGTGCATGCACCAATGATTGAACCTTGGACCTATGGTACCACCATGCATGTACTAACCAATTCACCTAGCAAGGGAGTGCTAGGAGAGGATTAAGTGGATTTTAGTTAAGGCTTAGGAAGAAATGAAGAGTCATCAAGAGAAGAGACACCATGACTCTTCACTTGCCCTCCTTAATGTGGTATAAAGGCAATGAGAGTAGTGGTTGGGAGTTTCATTTTCCTTTTTCTTCTTCCCCAAGGCAATTCCTCTTCCTCCTTGCTCTAGCCGAAACCCACAAGGGTTCTCCCCTTAGAGAAAACTTCACCAAGGACTCCATCTTGAAGACTCAAGGCTCTCTACTAGGGTACAAGGGCTAAGGAGAAATTTAGAGTCAAGAAGGTTCTTTCTATTTTTCTATTCAAGGATTTTATCCAAGATAAGGGAAGGTAAGACCCCTCTCACCTGTGGTACGATAGTTTACGAGTTGTTTAACATGATAGAAGTTCTTATTGGCATCCCATGGTTAGAAATCTATAATTAGGGTTTATGGAGTTTTCGGCCAAGCAAGATATTGGGCTAAAGATCATGTTAAAAACTTTTTTTATGCTTCCAAATGTTTATTTATGATAAGTTAAACACAAAAGTAAAACTTTGGGAAGTTTTGAAGCACCCTAAAAACCCCTTAGGGTTTCGGCCACCTTCAAGTATAGAGTTAGATTTAATCTTCAACTCTTCAAGCATGATTAGTATGTCTTGCTATGATATAATATGGATAAAAATGGTGACTTATATGAATTTTCCTATGGGCTTGTTACCCTTATAGGGTTTTGGCCAACACATGTTCTAGGTCTAAAGCTTAGTGTTAAATTCAATCAAGGGTCCAAATGGGTTTCCTATGGTATGATATGTAAGGTGTTGGATGATAACCATGACTATGGAAATTTTTCTAGGGACTCATGGTCCTTTAGGGTTTCGGCCAAGACCCTAACCTAGGGTTTGGGTTGGGCTAAAGTCTCAAAGATGCATGTTTATAAGTTACTATGATGTAAGTGTATGGTTAAGCATGTTACTCAACCCTAGTTTTGTGTGTTATGCAATATGATTTTATATGTTAGGTTCTATGTTATGTTTCATTCATGAATACATATGTAATATACCATAAACATGTGTAATTGATGTAGGAGAATGTGATGTTAAATAGAATGATGCATGTAGAGGGTTAAATGTTACAATAGATGTAGGTGTATGAAGGTCTATGCATGTTCTATGATGAATGCAATGTACTTAAATACTATGCATCATGTTCATATGTATCTTACCATGCATGCTCTATGATGGATAATAGGATTATGTACGCTAGATGAAATGTATCATGTATGAATTTTATATTTATTAATGAACCATGATCATGCAAGTTTTATGAACCAAGATAACGTTTATGCCTGGAGGTATGATTATGCATGTATGTCATATTTTATGAATGAAAGAAAATGGATGAAGATGATGTTATGCCTTAAGTATGAATGATAAGTATGAATGATGAAGGCATAACGATGTTATGAAATAAGTATGAATGATGAAATGCCAAGTATGTTTATGTCATATATGTCTATGAATGATGAAGCATGCAAAGTTATTTTACTTTATGAATGAGCTTGTACCGGACCGAAGTAAGGGTCTAAGGGATGGACACCTTAAGAACGCCCCGGTTCTGGACTACCGAAGCTGTCCACGGTTCTGGGACTACCGAAGCTGTCCAACAGGGATGAGCACCTTAAGAACGCCCCGATTTTTGGAACTACCGTAGCTGTTCCTACTCTAGTAGGTCGGGGCTCGCTACCTCATATTTACTTAGGGATGCGCGCTTATGATGTATGTATGTGGTACAAGCCGGGGACCCCAATGATGTTATGTTAAGTATTTAAAAGTATGATTTTAAATTAAGCATCCTTACGTATACGCATTGGACTCATGCATCCATTCATGTCATGCATTATGCCCTGATAAGTATATTTTATAATTATGCTCATGTTAGAACTATCATGTTAGAACTATGCTCATGTATATTAAGAATTATGCCATGAATAAGTATGTTTCATGCTCATGTATATTAAGGATTATGCCATGAATAAGCATGTTTCACGTTTATGTATGTTAAGCCATGATCAGTATGTTTCATGCTCATTTATGTTAAGAAGTATGCTATGCTAAGTATGTTTAAGGTTTATATTTATGTTAAGAATCATGCTCTATTGGTTGTTCATATGTTTATGATTTACGCCAAGACTATGCTTATGTGTTATGTTTAGAATTACATTATGTGGAATGCTTTATATGTTTATGTTTAAGTGGCGTATGGTTTTAGTGAGTAGGAAAGGGTCTTACTAAGCCTATGTGCTTATAGTTTTGTTTTTCTCGTACCGCAGATCAAGCAAGAGGTTACTAAGGGAAGCAGCAGGAGGGGCAAGAGCATGTGTGTGTGTGGCGGTGACATGGCAGAGGATCCTTTTATTTATGCATATCGCATGTCTTGGGTTTTGAATGTTTCCTTAGATTTTATGCTATGTTTATGATGGGTATGTCTAATGAATGACTTAAGACTCATGATGTTTACGGATAAGTTACTTACTACTTATGATGATTATGAATAAGCTATGAAATGGTTATATCATGATGTCATGCATGTCGTTAATATGCTAAGTCCAATGATACCATGTTCATCAATGATAAGTTAACGCATATATACATATTCAAGTATTAGTTGCATGGTAAAACGCATGTGTATAAAGAAAAAAAAATTATTCCACTGCATTAAGATGTTTTATATGTACATGTATGTTTAGCGTAACGCCGCCTTTCGCCACACCGTAGGGTGGAGAAAAAGGCGGGTGTTACAGATCTCATGCAACATCTGGAATTGAAAAAAAAACAACACAGTCAGTACAGAACTGACAAAACCAGTAGAAAACTAGTTTTTTTTTTCAATTCACAAATATATACAGAGAGAAGCACACCAGGTGAAAAATCGATTTCCTTTATTTTAGTAGTTACAATTAATTATTTTATGATTCTACTTTCCATTGCTTTATATTCTATTTATTTAAAGTCTTCTCACTATAATACTAACTCTCTCTTTCTCGATATTCTTACATTTAAATTTATGTAGTCTTCTTGCTCTGTTGTATAAACATTTCACAATAATAAAATAGTATAAGATTATTTATCATTTTCATTATTTTCATGTATATACATGCATTTGTATCTTTTTCATTATAAGGTACGTTAAGGTACTACCCTAGGTTTCTATTCCTAGGTAAAAACATGGTTCCATAATTTTGTATTTGCATACTTAGTCATAAACATTCTTTATCGTTCTAGAACCATATAGGGTATCACATCTACTTGTATGGTTAGTCTAGGAACATTCCTATCATAAGTAAACATAAGCTAACATACTTAAATTATGTAAGGTAAGATCATGCTTCCGTCATACATATCATTTTAAATCATTGTCATCATAAGGTATCGTCCTAGTTTTATCCAAGGTAAAATCATGCTTCCATCATACATATCATGAATCATACTTGCATAATTAAGCTATCAACATAAACATGAAATAAGGCAAGTATAGAATTTCTTACTTGGAAGCGGCAGGAGATAGGCTTGATGTGTGTGTGGTGAGATGATAAACTGCTCTGATACCAAGCTGTAACGCCCGCCCCTTACTGTTAGGCGGCGCGTTACCTTTAACCCTTTTTTTTTTCTTACTTACTGATATCATTGCGTATGAATCTAACATTGCAACGGAATGAAACATAACTAAAAGCATATGCAACGATAAGGAAGTAATAACATCATACAACATCTAATAGCATCCATACTTAAATAAACTCCAAAAGAACTAGCAAGTATCATGCATAAAGTAGCAACATATGTCTTATTAGAAATAAGAACTAGGTCTATAGATGGCAATAAAGTGGATCGATCAATCAAGTCACCACCACACATTAGCCCTTCCTGCAGCTGGTCATTCCTCAGAAATTTCTATGTTGCTCTGCAACATAAGCAAACAAACTATAAGTATAAAACTTAGTAAGCTCTTTCCTACTCACTAAATCCGTACGTCGCATGCATTTTAAAACATATAATATTTCATGGATAGCATAAGATTTATAAGGCACATAAGATACATGAAGACATATAAACATAGAACATGTGCATTTCAAAACATTAGGATGCTCTTTGGAAAACATAGTAAATAATACTTTAAAATCATATACATCATCTTCTTTGGGGTCCCCGGCTTTGTACCCATTCTTTCTTTTGCGCGCATACCCCTATGTAGGATGCGAGGTAGCTAATCCCGACCTATAGGGGTCTACATTCTAGGCTTACTATCTTTCAGCCTAGAGACAGCTTCGGTAGTCCAGAACCATGGATCTTTTTCAAGATCCGGTACAAGCCATTCTTTAAAGTAAAATACATATATGTATTCTTTTCTTTTTTTTCTTTCTTTCTTTCATATAGAACATGCATTCCTTTCTTCCTTTCTTTCATATTGCATGTACTATAGACATTCAATCATTCATAATCATAAGCATACTTTCATATATAGAACATGCATTCTTTCTTTCTTTCATATTGCATGTACTATAGGCATTCAATCATTCATAAACATAGGCATACTTTCATGACATAATCATTAGCATAAATACCAAGACATGGAAGGACCTTTCTTTTAACACATGTAAGTGAAGCAACCATCATGCTAGTTTCATCAATACATCATACTTATAACATGCTTGTCTTAATTAAGGCAATATGTTAGTTTAATCTTTCTTTTCTCATCTTAATACATGCTGGCCGAAACTTCATAGCAAGGATATCATAGTATAAGAGTCATATAATCATGGAAATAAAACATACATTACATAAGAGGTCATTTACAAGTACACTGGTAGTCTAGACTTCACTAAACACTAGTTTAGGTGCATGAATTGTACTTGAACTTATTCTTAGCCTTGATTCTAGTAATTGGCCAAAATTCACAGTATGTATAACATGGTATAAAAGTTCATATAACATGTAAACAAAAACATATTTTACCATTAAGGTCATATACAAGCATAAAGGTAGTCTAGGCTTCATTAAACACTAGTTTAGGGGAATGCTTTGTACTCGAACCCATTCTTAACGCCTATACTTGTAATTTGTCGAAACTCACAGTAGGGATTTCATAGCATAATCATTCACATAACATGGGAATAAAAACATATTTTTCATAAGAATTCATTCACAAGTGCATAAGTAGTTTGTACTTCACCAAACCCTAGTTTAGGTGTATGATCTAGAGTTCTACTTGGATTATCATGCATATGGGTACATGTAACATTTTTCTAAACATCAATACATAGAATGGAGCATGAGTTTAGGCTCAAAAAACTTAGATAAGGTACTGACCCTAAGGTATAAATTATTTCCATCATGAAATAAAACACCCAATCACATGCATATCACTTGATTTAACCATAACTTCATGAAGGTCTATAAAAATCTATTTAAGGCATAATTTAAGGTCCCTTGGCCGAATATTACAGCGGTCCCTTAGCATAGATTCCACAAAATTTCGTGGCCTAAAACATTTATATAGCAAGGAAACAATCATTAGAGCAATAGCCTACTTCATGCATCAACATTTATTCATTTCATGACTTGGCCAAATTCTTCCAAGTCCTTTACATCATGGAGGGCATTCAAACACCATGTATCCATCATATATTCATTACAAAAAGGTAGTAACAATTTCATGAACTCTTCTTTTAAGTTTTTGGACATAGAAAAGGGAGTACCCCTTTATGGCCGAAACTTCCCTCAAGGTTTTCTTCCATTTTTTTTCACCCAACATCACAAGCCAACATAAAAATCATAAAAACACATAAAAAGCCATTATGTTGCAGGTGAGGGAGTCTTACCACTTGTGCTTATGTTTCCAAAAGATCTCCAAATTTTGGAGAAGAAAAGACCTCTTAAACTCTAGCACTCCTCTTGTTCTTCTCTTCTTTTGGTCCGGTTTTCTTTAGGAGGTGAATGATTTGAAAATGATAGCAAGGCCACAAGGATTTCGTTGAGGAAGAGGAGGAAGGAGAAGAGTTTGGTGGAGAGAAAAGGGGAAGGTTTCTTGGTCGAAATGCATTAGGCATTTCCTCCTCTTCATGACCTTTTATGATGAGTAAAGAGGCAAGCACCTCTTTAATGGTGTCTCTTCAATTTTTTTTGTGTCTCTTCATCTTCTTTCCCACTTATCTACAATTCCCCATCCTCTTCTAATAGCACTCCCTTGCTAGGTGACTTGGTTACATGAATATTCTTAAGGCTTTGCTTTCCTTTGAGGTCCAAGGTTCAATCCTTGGCACCTCCTCTTCTTTTTGCTTTCTCTTCCTTTTATTATTTTTTTTTCCAAGCCCGCATAACCAAAGCCCACCTAGAGAATGCTACTTATTTAATTCATACACATGCATATTTATATCATTATTCATTCATTCATGTGCATGATGTCAAGCATAATATTAATGTAGCATATAAACATAATTATCACACCCATTCACCATATATCAAGAAGGTGTTTAATATCTTTTTTATTCGAAATTTCCCCCTTTAAATTCATAATTTTATTCTTGGCCACATGTTCAATTATTACATCGTTCTAGAGGGAAAATTGGGGCGTTACATGACCGATCAGGATGGAGCCTGATCGGTCTAGTCATGCCCTGATTGGTCTGGTGACCGATCAGGTGTTTGGACTGCGAAGCTGGGAAATCACCCTGCAAAGGGGTGGATCGGTCTGGTAACCGATCCACGACTTGGGATCAGTCTGGTGATCGGATCCGGGAGAAGTCGCGATTTCTGATTACGCGATGGGGATCGATCAGGATGGAGCCTGATCAGTCTGAACCCACCCTGATCGGTTTGATGACCGATCAGGAGGATCTCTAATCGGTCCGGTGATCGATCACTTTAATTCAAATGCGCTGTCAGGTGCTCTGATCGCGTCTGATCGCACTCTGATTCCTACTGATACACTACTGATACTTGTTCTGAGCCCTCTGATGTTTGATCTTCTATTGATTTGCTGCTCTAATGTGTTGCTAAGTGTGCAGGTGACATAGAGATCATCCAAGAGAAGTCAAACGAAGGTTTTCGCTACAGCAGGTTTGTCCGTTTGCTTCCGCAGGTTGTAACATCCTCTGGCGCGAGCTGCAGCGACTGAGGAGCAGATGACCTGGGGCTCGACTGGAGGCGTTTCAGTGAGTCTAGATGTGGTCAGGGGGTAGCTGGCTGCTACAGGTGAGCATCTGGAAGCTGCTGTAGAGGAGCGTGTGACCTGGCAATGGAAGCTGGTTAAGCTGTGTAGCGGAGAAGAGCTGAGCAGAGTTTTTTTGACGAAGTGCTAGAGTTCTTGTTCTCTACATCGAAAAGCTTTTGCTCTACACTTGTGCAATTACTCTACTGTGAATCTTGAGCAACCTTGTGATACTTGAGCACTTGGGAAGAAGAAACAAGAAGCTTGGCGAGTCCATCAGCGAGAAGACACGAAGAAGGGAGTTCTTGGTGAGATCTGCGCTGAGTGGAGCTTGGTGAGGAGTTTGCTTGTGTTCTTGCAGTTCTTAGTGCTCAGTAAGATCTTTCTTGTGTTTCCTGTACTTAATACTTCATCATCTTGAAACGCTATGGAGAGGTTACTCCACCGAGAAGGAGGTTGCATTTTATCCGGATTTTCCGGGGCTTGATCTGCCGACGATAAGGGATCGCCCACCTTAAGGTCACGCCAAGTAGTAGGGGCAAGTTATTCCCAAACCTTGTAAATCATCTTTGTTAGCGTTTTGTGCTTGTGCTTAGCCTAGGGTTTAATCTCTGCATTACTCTGTTTTTGCAATTCCTCCGCTGTACTACTAACCTCTGAGTGCAGAAGTTCGAAAAGTGTTAAGTTTCAAGTGTCTGGCTATATTCACCCCCCCTCTCTAGCCATCCAAGTTCCAACTAGTGGTATCAGAGCTTGGGGCTCTGTTCAAGCGGATTAACAACCGAGAGCTATCAACAATGGCTTTGAGAGAAGGTTTTAGCACCACTCGACCACCCTTCTTCGATGAAGCAGATTTTCAATATTTGAGATCGAAGTTGGAGTATTATCTAAAGATGGACATCAACACATGGTTCACTGTGAAGGAGGGTTTTCCCCTCCAAAGGATGATGAAGGAAAAGAATTAGAATCTTGGCGTTCGACGGTTGACCAAACCCGGAAAAGTGAAGCCGATGCAAAGGCGGTGGTGACTTTGCAATGTGGCATGAACAAAGACCAACTAATCAAGGTTGGTCCCTTTACGAGTGTAAAGGATTTGTGGAATAAGCTCATTGAACTCCATGAGGGCACCCGAGACTCAAGAATCGCCAAGAGGTATTTGTTCCTCAACCAACTACAAAACCACTCCATGAAGGAGAGTGAAACGGTAAGTGAACTACATAGTCGGTTCAAGGAAGTCCTCAATGGTCTCCACTCTATAGATGAAAAGGTCGAGAACCGCAACCTTGTGAGGTATGTGTTGAAAGCTTTTCCAAGGAATGCTTTGTGGTCATCCATGGTGGATGCCTACAAAGTTTCTAAGGATTTATCAATTGTAAAACTAGATGATTTATTTTGTGAAATGGAGCTTCATGAAATGGCTAACAAAGGCCCCAAGGAGAAGGGGATTGCCTTAGTTGCAGGAGAAAAGACTAAGAAGAAGAAGGAGAAGAAGAAGGAGAAGGAAGTCATTTCATCTTCATCCTCATCCGAGTCTGAGTCCGAGTCCGATTCCGAGGAGGATGGCAGTGGGTCTTCTTCCTCTGAGATGACAAACTTTGTTAGGAGAATGATGAGGAAGAGTCGGCGCTTCAAGGGTAAAGGTAACCTGTAACGCCCGCCTTTTTCCCCCACCTTATGGTGTGGCGAGAAAGCGACGTTATGCTAAACATACATGTACATATAAAACATCTTGATGCAGCGGAATAATTATTTTTTTTCTTCTACAAATGCTTTTAACCATGTAACTAGTACTTAAATCATATACACATGTCTAAGTTATCATTCATGGGCATGGTGACATTATACTTAACATATTACCAGCATACATAGCATCATGATATCAAATTCCATAACTTATCCATAAGCATTCCAGGTAGCAAGTAGTTTATCCATAAACTTCATGAATAGTAAGTTGTTTCTTAGGCATAACTATCATAAGTTGAGCATAAAACCAAAATAAGCATTTTCAGTGCACAAATCATGCGATAAGTAAAATGAAAGGAATCATTGGCCATGTCACTACCACACACACATGTTCTTGCCTCTCCTGCTGCTTCCCTTAGTAATCTCTTGCTTGATCTGCGGCATAAGAAAAATAAGATTATAAGTACATAGGCTTAGTAAGACTCTTTTCCTACTCACAAAAATCCATACGTCACATAAACATAAACATAATGCTTCAATCCTACATATCATAGCATACTTCATATCATAAACATAAACACAATCATGGCATCATTCTTAGCATGAACATAAATAGAATCATGACATCATAATTTAGCATGAACATAAATAAATCATGACATCATAATTAACATGAACATAAACATAATCATGGCATCATAATTAACATGAACATAAACATACTTCGCATAAACATACCTTGCATAAACTTACTTGCATAAACATACCTTGCACAACCTTACTTTGCATAAGTCTACTTATCATAAACATAATGCATAACATGGATGGATGCATGCGGCGAATGCATTTATCATAAGGATGCTTAGTTTAAAATCATACTTTTAAATATTTAAACATAATCATAACATCATAGGGGCCCTGGCTTGTACCACATTCATACATCATATGCGCGCATCCCTAAGTAAATACGAGGTAGCTAATCTCGACCTACTAGGATAAGGACAGCTTCATCGGTAGTCCCCGAACCGTGAACAGCTTCATCGGTAGTCCAGAACCGTGGACAGCTTCATCGGTAGTCCAGAACCGTGGACAGCTTCATCGGTAGTCCAGAACTGTGGACCTTACTTAGGTCCGGTATAAACCCATTCATAAAATAAAATACTTTCACATGCTTCTTCATTGATAAAACATTCATAGCATAATCATTCATTCTTAATGCTTAACATCATCATTATGCCTTGAAGGCATGAATCTTATCTTCATTCATCATTTTCATTCCATATCATCATTATGCCTCGAAGGCATGAACTTTAACTTCATTCATCATTTTCATCCATAACATGACATGCATACATATCATTCATAAATCATACATATCATTCATAGATCATGACATACATACATATCATTCCTATCTCATGGCATACCTACATAATTAGCATCTTAATTCATAAAAACATACATGGTCATGATACATAGGAAAACATGCCTAGATCCTTTCATACATGATACATTTCCTCAGGTTCATGACACATGATCTAAACATTTATGAATCATCATAACAAATGACCTAACATATAAGTCATGAACCATAAGCTAGGGTTTTGATTGGCATAAAGATTCTTCCAACATACTTAAACATATACATACATCATAGTACCCTATAAACATGCATCCTTGTGGAATTAACCCATTCCAAACCCTTGGTTATGGCCTTGGCCGAAACCCTAAGGAACCCTAGGTCCATGGAAAAATTCATATAGATCACCAATAACATCCCATACAAACATAAAATGCCATAGAAAAACACTTGATCCCCTAATTAAGGCTAACCCTAATCCCTTAACCCTAGATTTGCTCTTGGCCGAAACCTAAAGGTCCATAAAATTCATGGAAAAATTCTTATAAAACACAATTACTATCCATCATATCATAGGGAAACAAAATTAACATGTTGAATTGTTAGATCAAGGTCCAACCATGGATTAGGGTTCTTGGACGAAATTTATAAGAACTATTAAGCATGTAAGAATTCATATGAATCACCACTAACATTACTTACATCATAAGGAAACATAAGAACCATCATTAGAGAGTTAAAACTAACCCTAGCCATTGAAACTTGGAGGTGGCCGAAACCCTAAGTCCTCCTTCATGGATTTTTCATCTTAGATCTCAAACAAAAAGCTTAGATCATATCCATATCAAGAAAAACCATTACACCACAGGTGAGGGGGTCTTACCTTAGACTATCTTGGTTATAGACCTTAGATTTGAGAGAAGGATGAAGACCTTGTTGCCTTTTGACCACCTCTAACCCTTGTAACCTTGAACAAAACCTTGGATCCTGAAGGAGAAGCTTTCTTGGGAACTTTTCCCAAGAGAAAATCCCCCCTTGGGGTTTCGGCTAGGATGAAGAAGGAGGGAGAATGGTGGACTTGGTGGAAGAAGCAAAGTAACTCCCATGCCATCTCTTTATACCACATTAAGGAGGCAACTGAAGAGTCATGGTGTCTCTTCCCTTCATAACTTTTCATTTTCCCCTAAGCCTTAACCAAAATCCACTTTATCCTCTACAAGCACTCCCTTGCTAGGTGAATTGGTTAGTACATGCATGGTGGTACCATAGGTCCAAGGTTCAATCCTTGATCCATGCACTTTATTTTTATTTTATTTTCCATTATTTCCGAAAATTCCCCTAAAAATTCCCCATAATTATGCTAATATTCCTAATTAAAATCTATTTATATTTATATTAAATTTTGTCCAAAATCTACCAATAACCATGGTACTGAAAAGCCCATATAAGGCCCATTAGTACTTAGTTTCTCAATTTAAATGAGAAAGATCATGGATTTCTAGGCTAAGATTCGTACTAATATCTCTAGGTCTCTCGAAAAATTATCTAGACATGATCAATATTTTAAAGAAAATATTAAGAGAATTTTTCGGGTCGTTACATAACCCTAGTGAAGTTGAGGTTGATAAATCTAACATTACTTGTTATGAGTGTAGCAAGAAAGGGCACTTCAAGAGTGAATGCCCAAAGCTAAAGAAAAAGGAGGAGATATCCAAGAAGAAGGAGGATAAATCCAAGAAGAAGAAGAAGGCCTTGAAGGCCACATGGGATGAATCCTCCTCAAGTTCATCCGATGAGGAGAAGGATGAGAAGAGTACACGGCATGTGGCACTCATGACATTGGAAGATCAAGAAAGCAGTGATGAATCAAGTGACTCATCAAACGCAGCTTCATCATCTTCGGATGATGAAGAGGTAATCACTCTCGAACTCAATAAATGCTATAGAATAATTGTATGCTTAACCGATTTGTTGAAAAAGTCAAAAAATAAGGTTAAGTCATTGAAAATTGAAGTTGAACAATTAAAATCCTCTAAGGATGAGGATGTTGATGATTTGCATATTGAGATGTTAGAGGATGAAAATAAATCTTTGAGGAGTGAAGTTGAGAGACTCAAGAGTGTTCTTGAGAAATTCTCAACAAGCTCAAAGACTCTAGACATGATTTTGAATGCCCAAAGGGTAGTCTACAATAGGGCCGGTATTGGTTACCGACCAAAAGAACCATCATTTGTGTCCCTAATGTCTAGGACTGATGTTAGACAATCTAAGGCTCCTAGGGTTCAAAGGAAAGTAGTCAAGGCATGGGTGCCTAAGTCTTGCTTAGTAGGTGCTTTAGGTCCCATGATTTGGGTACCTAAATCTTCTATTTTTCGAATTGTGTAGGTTGTGATTGAGGGGGAGCATCTATCAACTTGGTTCGTTGAGAGTGGGTGCTCCAAACACATGATCGGTGATAGATCCTTATTCACTACATTTCAAAGAAAAAGTAGAGGTAATGTTTCCTTTGGTAACAATGGTAGTCTTAAGGTTATAGGAATAGGAGACATTCAAATATCCAAATGTCTTAGGATTAAGAATGTCCTTCTAATCAAGGGGATGACATTTAATCTCCTAAATGTCAGTCAATTGTGTGATGCGAGTTTCACAATTGATTTCCAATCAAGTCAATGTCTAGTTAGACAACATGACAACTTTGACACGGTACTAGTAGGAACAAGAGCAAATAACATTTACCAAGTTTCCTTTAAAAGTGCTACTAATGCTTTTGCTAAGTGTCTCATGTCAAGAGAAGATGAGTCCACCCTTTGGCACCGGAGACTAGCACACGTGAACATGAAGAATATCCGGAAGTTGGCCAACAAGGGACTAGTTCGTGGCTTACCAAGCATCAAGTATGAAAAGGACAAACTTTGTGATGCATGTCAAATGGGTAAGCAAACAAAATCTGCACATAAAGGTAAAAGCACTGTAAGTACTTCTATCGCATTGGATTTACTTCATATGGACTTGTTTGATTATAGTACAATCATATCCTTGAATGGTAGTAGATATTATTTTGTTATCATTGATGATTTTACTAGATATACATGAACCTATTTTCTAAAGTATAAGGACCAAACCTTAGATGTTTTCATTTCTTTTTGTAGAAGAGTTGAAAATGAGAAATCATCAACAATTAAAACAATAAGAAGTGATCATGGAGGTGAATTCCAAAATCCAAGATTTTTAGAGTTTTGTCAAGATAGAGGGTATAAACACGAGTTCTCTACTCCTAGAACACCACAACAAAATGGTGTTGTAGAAAGGAAGAACCGAGTCCTACAAGAGGCTGCATGAAGCATGCTCAATGAGTACTCATTACCAGGGTACTTGTGGGCCGAAGCTATAAACACAGCTTGCTACGTGCAAAACCGAGTCCTCATCCATAGATTCTTAGGAAAGACTCCTCATGAACTTTGGTTTGGAAAACCATCAACAGTTAAACATCTTAGGGTGTTTGGTTGTAAGGTGTTTATCCTAAACACCAAGGACCACCTTGGAAAGTTCACGGCAAAGGCTGATGAAGGGATACTGGTCTGGTACTCCCTCATTAGCAAAGCCTACAGAGTCTACAATATGAAGTCTAGATTAGTTGAAGAGTCTTCTGATGTTGTTTTTGAGGAAATTCCTAAAGTAAATGATCAATCAGAAGATGTTGAAGGAGCTCAATTCGAACTCAGGCAACTGGGTTTGGATGAAAGCCCAAATGTTGTAGACGGTGGTGATGAGTCTGATGATGGAGAGCCTAGAAACCCCATAGATCAACCGGATCCTGAGGCTGAGCTTGTGTCTAGTGACACCATTCAAGAAGCACCACCTACACCAAGGACAACTAGGTTAGTCTCTAGTCATCCCCAAGACCAAATTGTTGGAGACATCCATCATGGGGTTTGTTAGTAATATGAGAGAAGTGTCCTAAGGCAATCGCCTTATGATTGTAATCATTTACTTTAATAAATGAATATTCATTATTTGAGTATACATGATTGTGTATTTGATTAAGATCTTAAACTCATTTACTGAAAGTCCGCAATACAATTCACAGCATGAGAGAATTTGTGATGAATTCACAACTAGTGATTATCTCTACATGTGCAATTGTGAAGTATTGAAATTGTCCCTAGTCGATGAATTGATAAATACGGACACTATCAATTCTGTTGAGACTAGCATGGGTTATTCTCTAATCAGCTGATTCTCACTGGCTAGTGACATTGGGATGTCCGGAGATAAACATGAATGCTAGTTAAGAGAACTAGTTTATTGGAGTGACTGACTGTAAAACTTCATATGGTAATCTACATATAGATATGTCAATGAAGTTCTTACTGCAGCTTAAGTGGGATGTTCCTTTGACTTGCGGTGTTCAAGTCATCTTGGTCATGGAGACTTATACTTTGACATCTTAAGCAAGCATCTCCAAGGAGGTGTGGACCCAGGATGATTGGGTATAAGCCGAAGTGCCCGAAGATGTTTGAACAGCCTACAAAGGATTCACCACTCCTTGCGAGGAGATATATACCTAAGGCCTATCGTCGGATTGTTACTCGAAGCCTCTGGCCAGAGCATTACATGTTCAGAGTATGAATCTCTCAGATACATGAGAGTAATTAGAATCCGTATGACGAGAAAAACATTACTTGGGGTAGGTGTGACGTAGTCAGCCTAGTGGGGACTGACACACATAGACCGAGTCCTAAACCAAGTGGGTATAAGATGGTGAAGGGAAAGAGGCACGATTCATTAGAGCTGCTGAAGGGTTTCAGAATAATTTCTGAGGTCAACCGTTGATCTTTCGATTAATTGGGGATCATGATGTACTACTAGGTGCCACTCATGATCGTTCTATAATTGGTTAATTACAGACGGCCAACATAAATCGAAAGCCTATTTAGTCACACGCACTATGAGTAATCCGAGGGATTTAAAACGAGTTGAAAATTAGATTTTTTGATCAAGAGAGATAAGTCGAATATGAATTTTTCAGAGACGCATCGGAAGCATAAAATGGCTAAGTCTTTTGAAGACTTATTAAACGAATTAAATAAGTTTAATTCGTGAAGTCGGGGCTTGGGTTTCGCCGGCCAAAGAGGGTCCCCACCCTCTTTGTTTGGCCGGCCAAATTAAAAAGGGTAGAACTGAATTTTTTGGTTCAAATTATAAAATAAACCGCGCGTGGTTTGTTTTATAAAATTATGGATAAAGAAATTTATATAAAGAGATTTATATAAAGAGATTTATTTTCATGGAAATTAAAATAATCCATGGATTGGTTTATTTTATTTTATAAAATCAATAATGGATTGATTTACCATGATAAACAAATTTATATAATGAAATTTATATAAAAAAATTTCTTTCCATAATAAAAGGGGAGACATGGTTGTTTTTATTATAAATTAAGTTATAATAAAAACTTGGCATAACGAAATAATTCATAGAAAAATTTATAAGATAAATTTCTTATGAAAATTTATTCCGTTAAAAGGAGACTTGGCGATTAAGACGCTACTATATAAAGGTACCAAGGCAAGGCTTGGAAATCAATCCAAGAGATCAAGGATTCTTGCATAGCCTCTCTCCCTCTCCTTCTCTCCCTCTCCCTCTTCTAGTGCCGCCGGCCCTAGAGCCCTCCCCCTTTGCCATAAGCTTCCACCACCAAGAAGAGGCTGAAGATGAAGAAGAAGCGGGCGCGACTCCTTCCTTCCTCCCGGAATCTTGACTCCGTTCTTCGTTTGGTGGTTAGTCTTTCCATCTCTCTCTTAGTATTCTTGTCATGCCTTTGGAGAATCTAGTAGTTCTTGTCGGCACGAAACTCGTGGCTTTGCGAAGTCATCCTGAAGAAAACTCGGCGTGGACGCGAATAGAGGCGGAGCTTCCAAGGGACGCTACGGTTGGATCTCGTCCCTTTCTACTAGTTACGCGAGGTATTAAGTAAATTAGTTTACTTTCTGCAAAATTTTAAATGTATGATCATGTCTCCACAACATAAGGTTGCATGCTAGATACGTGGTTAAAATAATTTGAGAAATTATTTATGCTAAACCTTCCGCTGCACGTAATTAAATTTTAAAATTACGAACCCGTATCCATGTCAACATGCACCCGGTCCCAACAGGGTTAGGACTAGATCACTCTTTAGAAATGAGGCTAATGAAGTTGCCCTAATTTCCAAATTTGAACCTAGAAAAATTGACAATGCATTAAATGATCCTGATTGGATCATTGCCATGCAAGATGAACTAGGTCAATTCGAAAGAAGTCAAGTTTGGGACTTAGTCCCTAGACCTAAGAAGACCACCATTATTGGAACCAAATGGGTCTTCAAAAATAAATTGAACGATATGGGAGAAATCATAAGAAACAAGGCACGCTTAGTAGCTAAGGGCTACAGTCAAGTTGAAGGCCTTGATTATGATGAGACCTATGCTCCCGTGGCACGATTAGAGTCCATCCGATTGATGCTTGCATTTGCAGCACATCGTGGTTTCAAGCTATATCAAATGGATGTAAAATCGGCCTTTCTAAATGGTTTAATAAGAGAAGAGGTCGATGTCGAACAACCTCCGAGGTTTGAGAGTATCAAATTTCCAAACCACATGTTCAAGCTCAAAAAGGCACTTTACGGCCTTAAAAAAGCACCCCGAGCTTGGTATGATCGGTTATCGACTTTCCTCATTGAAAAAGATTTTGTGAGAGGACAAATAGACCCTACACTATTTCTACGAAGAGATAGTGATGATATATTTGTGGCCCAAGTATATGTTAATGACATAATTTGTGGCTCAAACAACAAGGGTTATTTAAATGAATTTATTGGACACATGGAGAGTGAATTTGAAATGAGTCTAGTGGGAGAGTTGACTTCCTTCCTTGGACTCGAAATCAAACAAACCCGTGACGAAATCCATGTGTACCAATCAAAGTACACTCAAGAGATGCTCCGAAAATTTAACATGAGTGATTCGAAGGAAGTTACCACTCCCATGGCTACAAACACAAGATTAGACAATGATGAGAGTGGTAGACCTGTTGATCTAACTCAATATCGGAGTATGATTGGTAGTTTGCTATACCTCACAACTAGTCGACCTGATATACTTTTTATTGTGGTTATGTGCGCTAGGTATCAAGTCTGTGCCAAGGAATCTCATTTAATTACTGTTAAGAGAATTTTGAGATATCTTAAAGGCAAAATTGGAGTCGGACTATGGTACCCCCGTACCGAGTCGTTTGACCTAATTGGCTATACCGATTCCGACTATGCTGGATGCAAGTTGGATCGGAAAAGCACAAGTGGGGGTTGCCAATTCTTAGGATCATCTCTAGTTAGTTGGTCAAGTCGGAAGCAACATTGTGTTGCTCTCTCCATGACCGAGGCAGAATATATCGCCATGGGAGAGAGTGTATCACAATTGTTGTGGATGATTCATACTTTAGAGGACTATGGATTAAGTTACAAGGGTGTGCAAGTGTTGTGTGACAACATTAGCACAATTAACCTAACAAAGAATCCAGTCCATCATTCTAGGACAAAGAATATTGAAGTGCGTCACCACTTCATGAGGTATCATGTTGCTAGAGGAGACATTGTACTCTCACATGTAGAGTCCAAATCAAATCTAGAGGACATTTTCACTAAACCACTTCCCGAGAATGAATTTAGTTTCTTAAGAAGGGAATTGGGAATGTGTCACGCTTCGTAGGATGTAAATGCATTCAAAACCCTTCATGGTTATTTCAAATTGTTGGGAACAATTATTGGGTAACTTGGGGACACAAACTATAAGGTTTACTAAAACGTTTTTGTTTGCTAGAAATGGGGTGAGATGCTAGGATCAACTTAATTTCTCAAAATGTCAATGCATCCCCTGAGAAATTTGGTTGACGAGACAATAATCACTAAGTTGACCAAGTATGGGGAAAACCAATGCATAACATATGTGTACTTGACTCCATGATCATACTTGGACATTCCAATCAAGGAAACTTGATTGGAGACCTTATTTTGATACAAACTTGGTTGAAAATTGATTGGATGTTTGTTGATTGAGTTTGACTCCACTTGGGTGAAGCAAAGTGATTTGTCAAAACCATAAGGACTTTTGATCCTTGTTCAGGGATCAATTATAGTCATGGGAACACTTCTAAAATCGATAAACTTTCATCAGATCTTATCAGAAATCATTAGGGAGCCTGAATCTGAAATTTCAGATCGTATCAGAAAAATCAGGGAGCCTGATCGGTCACCGGATCGATCAGGAGCATGTCTGATCGGTCCAACTGACTGGTCCAGTCGAAATGCGATACCCTTCTGCAATCCCTCTGTGTTGGCCTGGATCAGTCCATAGACCGATCTGTCTCACTGTGGTGATCGGTCCACAGACCGATCAAGTAACGACCCGGAAAATTTTCTCAATATTTTCTTTAAAATATTGATCATGTCTAGATAGTTTTCGAGGAACTTAGAAATACTAGTATGAACTATAGCCTAATTATCCATGATTTTCCCATATAAATTGAGAAGCTAAGTACTAAGGGGCCTTACATGGCTTTTCTAGTACCATGGTTATTAGTGGATTCTAGGTAGAATTTAATAAAAATAGAAATGAGTTTTAATTAGAAATATTAGCATGATTATGGGTGGGTCTTAGGGGGAAATTCCGAAAAAAATAAAATAAAAATAAAATAAAAATAAAATAAAAATAAAATAAAAATAAAGTGCATGCACCAAGGATCGAACCTTGGACCTAGTATACTACCATGCATGTACTAACCAATTCACCTAGCAAGGGAGTGCTAGTGGAAAAGGGAAGGGATTTTAGTTGAGGCTAAAGGAAGTGAAGAGTCATTGCACCATGTCTCTTCATTTGCCTCCTTCATCTAGTATATAAGAGGGGGAAAAGGAACAGACAACTTAACACTTAAGTTAATTGTCTTCTTCCTCCACCAAGCCTTCTTCTCTTCTTCCTTCTCCTCCTAGCCGAAACCTACAAGGTGGGTTTTCCTTTGGAAAAGTTTCACAAGGAGACCTCTTCTTCAAGATCTAAGGGCTTTCTACAAGGCTACAAGGGATAGGGGTAGTCTAAGGTCAAGGAAATTTCTTTTAGCTTCTCTATTCAAGGTGATAATCAAGATAACTCAAGGTAAGACCCCCTCACCTATGGTATAATGGTTTTCAAGTTGTTTTCATGATATAAGAATTTGTTTGGACTATATGTGAAGAAAACTAGGGCTAGGGCTTTTTAAGGGTTTCGGCCAAGGTAAGATCTACGCCTTAGGATGATGTTAAAGCTTCACTAATGTTTCCCAATGTTTTTTCATGATAAATAAAGTATGAATGATATGTTATATGAATTTTTCATGGATTTGTGACTCCCAAAAGTTTCGGCCACCACCCCTATACCATGATGAGAATTTGATCTAACCCTTCAAGCATGTTTATATGGTTCCTCTATGACCTAATGGATATTATGTGTGGGTTATATGAATTTTTCCTATGGATTTATGGCCTTTAGGGTTTCGGCCAAGAACATTTCTAGGGCAAGGAAATTAGGGTTAGCTCCAATTATGGGGTTTAATGGCTCCATATGGCTTTGTATGTAATGTATGAGTTTTTCTTTTACTCATGGAACCTTTTAGGTTGATTGAATGATGGAGCCTCCTCCTTGGAACTTTTGGCCAAGACCATAAGTTAGGGTTTGGGTTGGGTTAAGTTTTCAAAGATACTTGTTTATGGTTTACTAGGATGTATGTAGATGATTAAGCATGTTGTAAGAATTTTTATGTGACCTAAAACCCTAGCTTCATGTATGATGTATCATGACTTTGTATGTTAGGTCATGTGCTATGTTTATTCATGAATGTTTAGACTATGTGCCATGAACCTAGGGAATATGTATCATGTATGAAAAGATCTATGCATGTTTACCTATGTACCATGAGCATGCATCCCTTACGAATTAAGATGCTAATTATGTATGTGTGTCATGCTTTATGAATGATATGTATGTATGCTATGCTTTACGAATGATACGTATGTATGTCATGTTGTATGAATGAAAATGATGAATGAAATAAAGTTCATGCCTTCGAGGCATAATGATGATATGGAATGTAAATGATGAATGAAATAAAGTTCATGCTTTCGAGGCATAATGATGATATGAAATGAAAATGATGAATGAAGATAAGGTTCATGCCTTCAAGGTCTAACGATGATGTTAAGCAATTAAGAATGAATGATTATGCCATGTATGTTTTATGAATGAAGAAGCATGTGAAATTATTTTACTTTATGAATGGGCTTGAACCAGACCTAAGTAAGGTCCATGGTTCTGGACTACCGATGAAGCTGTTCACGGTTCTGGACTACCGATGAAGCTGCCCACGGTTCTGGGACTACGGATGAAGCTGTCCTTACCCTAGTAGGTCGAGATTAGCTACCTCGTATTTACTTAGGGATACGCACATATGATGTATTAATGTGGTACAAGCCAGGGCCTCATGATGTGATGATTATGTTTAAGTATTTATAAGTATGTTTTTCAAATAAGCATCCATATGTTATATGCATTTGACTCATGCATCCATCCATGTTATGCATCCATGTTAATGAATGCCTATTATGTTTATGGTTTATACTATGAATGTTTATGGTTTAGGCTAAGAATCATGCCATGCGAAATGGTTAATTATGTTTATGTTTTATGATTAAGAACCATGTTTGTTATGTTCATGTTTATGATTAAGAACCATGTTTATCATGTTTATGTTTTATGATTAAGATCCATGTTCGTTATGTTCATGTTTATGATTAAGAATCATGTTTATTATGTTCATATCTTATGATTAAGAATCATGTTTATTATGTTCATGTTTATGATTAAGAACCATGTTTATCATGTTTATGTTTTATGATTAAGATCCATATTCGTTATGTTCATGTTTATGATTAAGAATCATGTTTATTATGTTCATGTCTTATGATTAAGAACCATGTTTATTATGTTCGTGTTTATGATTAAGAACCATGTTTATTATGTTTCTGGTTATGAGTGGGAATTATGTTAATGGTTTATGATTAAGAACTATGACCTGTCGAATGATTATTATGTTTACACTTTATGTTAAGAATCATGTTATGATAAAGTTCCTATCTTTATATTTTATGTGACGTATGATTTTAGTGAGTAGGGAAGGGTCTTAGTAAGCCTATGTGCTTATAGTTTTATTGTCTTATACCGCAGATCAAGCAAGAGGATGTTAAGGGAAGCAGCAGGAGGAGCAAGAGTATGTGTGTGGTAGTGACATGGCAAGGAAAAAGACTCTCATATTTATATTTTATCCCATGGCTTATGTTTAGCACTGTTTGCTTATGTTACATGCTATACTTATGATAATTACGTTTGAAGAATAACTGACTACCTATGTTGCTTAAGGTTGCTTTATGTGATTTTTATATCATGATGTTATGGATGATGTTAATGTGCTAATATGTTTAGGAATGATAGGTAGAAAGCATGTTCACAAGATACAAATGTTAGGTGCATGTATAAAGGTTTTAATTATTCCGCTGCATTATGATGTTCATGTGCCTAGATGTATGTTAGCGTAACGCCGTCTTTTGGCCACCGTAAGGTGTGGAAAAAAAAGGACGGGCGTTACAGGTTTGTATCAGAGCCAATTGTCATCTTATTACACACACATTAAGCTTTCTTTCTGCAGCTTCCAAGTAAGTACCTCTATGCATACCTTATGTTCTTTTATGACTCTAGAATATGCAAGTATGAATGATACCTTATGATAGCAAGTACTTCTAGGATATGTAATGTGAATGATACTTTACCTTATGTTTATGAAATCGAATACTTTAGAATTTTGATATGCGGGTAGGAATAACAATAACTTATATTAGTCCTACTTGTCTTTTATGAAGAATAGCAGGCTAGAAGGCAGAGTAACAGACTTAATGAGACTACTCCATCACTTGATCTGATGCAATTAGTGACCCAACTTCAGCGTCAAGTTACTGAGCAGCAGCAAACCATTAATACCTTGATGAATCAGCAAGAAAATTCTACCACTCCACCTATGAACCCGACTGCTATACCAGTCGCGCCCACGGTTACACAAACCCCTCCGACGGGCCCGACCACTATAGCACGACAAGAGGCTTATCTGATTCAGTGGTTGAGGTTTAAACCGGAAAATTTCTCGGGTGCTGGCGAACCATGGGACGCCCAGGCGTGGTTCAAGACAGTAGAAAGTACACTGTGTTGGGACCGGGTGCATGTTGACATGGATGCGGGTTCGTAATTTTAAAATTAATTACGTGCAGCGGAAGGTTTAGCATAAATAATTTCTCAAATTATTTAACCACACATCTAAGCATGCAACCTTATCTTGTGAAGAAATGATCATATATTTAAAATTTTGCAGAAACGTAAACTAATTTACTTGTTACCTCGCGTAACTCGAAAGAAGGGACGAGATCCAACCGTAAGTGTCCCTCGGAAGCTTCGCCTCTATTCGCGTCCACGCCGAGTATCTTCGAGATGACTTCGCAAAGCCACGAGTTTCGTGTTCTCGAGAACTACTAGATTCTTCGAGAACGCGACAAGAAAAACCAAGAGAGAAGTAATCACATCGGAAAAACTCACCACCAAGGTTGGCCGGAATCACAATTCCGGCGAGAAGGAGGAAGATGACTTGCGCCCAATCCCAAGGTGATGATGGCCGGAGAGGAAGATCGTCCCAAGGGAAGAACTTCGTCGCCTCGGTGCTTCTCCTTGTGCTCACGGCAAGAAGAAAGGGGGAGAGGCTTGTGGCCGGCCAAGAGGAAGAAGGGAGGAGAGGGAGAGAGCCCAAGCAAGAATACTTGGATTATTTCGAATTAATTCCAAGCCTTGCCTTGGGTCCTTTATATAGTGGCCTCTCAAACGCCAAGTCTCTTTTTTCTTATGGAATAAATTTTCATAAGAAATTTATCATATAAATTTTCTATGACTTATTCCATCATGCCAAGTCTTGATTTTATATCATGGTTAAAATCATATTTTAATTCATGATAAAAATCAACCAAGTCTCTTTTTTTCTTATGGAATAAATTTTCATAAGAAATTTATCATATAAATTTTTTTATATAAATTTCTTTATCATGGTAAATCAATCCATGATTGATTTTATAAAATAAAATAAACTAATCCATGGTTCATTTTAATTTCCATGAAAAATCAATTTCTTTATATAAATTTCTTTATATAAAAATTTTTATCATCGTAAATCAATCCATGATTGATTTTATAAAATAAAATAAACCAATCCATGGTTCATTTTAATTTCCATGAAAAATAAATTTTATATAAATTTCTTTATCATTGTAAATCAATCCATGATTGATTTTATAAAATAAAATAAACCAATCCATGGTTTATTTTAATTTCTATGAAAAATAAACCAAACCATGGTTTATATAAAAAATTTATATCATCCATAATTTTATAAAACAAACCACACTTGATTTATTTTATAAATTGAACCAAACAATTTGGTTCCCTCCCTTTATTGTGGCCGGCCAAGTAAAGAGGGTGGGGACCCTCTTTGGCCGGCCTATCCAGGCCACGCCCCAATGAATTAACCTCATTTAATTCATCTATTAGGTCTTCAAAAGACTTAGCCATTTTACGCTTCCGATGCGTCTCTGAAAAATTCATATTCGACTTATCGTTTGGCTCAACCAAACCTAATCTCTCTTGATTGGAAAATCCAATTTAAACTCGTTTCAAATCCCTCGGATTACTCGTAGTGTGTGTGACTAAATAGGTTTTCGATTTATGTTGGTCGTCTATAATTAACCAATTACAGAACGATCATGAGTGGCACCTAGTAGTACATCATGATCCCCAATTAATCGAAAGATCGACGGTTGACCTCAGAAACAATTCTGAAACCCTTCAGCAGCTATAATGAATCGTGCCCCATTCCCTTCACCATCTTATACCCACTTGGTTTAGGACATGGTCTATGTGTGTCAGTCCCCACTAGGCTGACTACGTCACACCTAGCCCAAGTAACGTTTTCTCGTCCTACGGATTCTAATTACTCTCATGTATCTAAGAGATTCATACTCTGAACATGTCATGCTCTGGCCAGAGGCTTCGAGTAACAATCCGACGATACGCCTTGGGTATACATCTCCTCGCAAGGAGTGGTGAATCCTTTATAAGCTGTTCAAACATCTTCGGGCACTTCGGCTTATACCCAATCATCCTGGGTCCACACCTCCTTGGAGATGCTTGCTTAAGATGTCAAAGTATAAGTCTCCATGACCAAGATGACTTGAACACCTCAAGTCAAAGGAACATCGCACTTAAGCTGCAGTAAGAACTTCACTGACATGTCTATATGTAGACTACCATATGAAGTTTTATAGCCAGTCACTCCAATGAACTAGTTCCCTTAACTAGCATTCATGTTTATCTCCGGACATCCCAATGTCGCCAGCCAGTGAGAATCAGCTGATTAGAGAATAACCCATGCTAGTCTCAACAGAATTGATAGTGTCCGTTTTTGTCAATTCATCGACTAGGGACAATTTCAATACTTCACAATTGCACATGTAGAGATAATCACTAGTTGTGAATTCATCACAAATTCTCTCATCCTGTGAATTGTATTGCGGACATTCAGTAAATGAGTTTAAGATCTCAATCAAATACATAAACATGTATACTCAAATAGTGAATATTCATTTATTAAAATAAATGATTACAATCATAAGGCGATTGCCTTAGGACACTTTTCTCATATCACTAACAAACTCTCACTTAGCCCAATGCCAATCGCTACGGTATCCAATACCACAGGCTCTAACATGACCCTCAAACTTGCTTTGAGGCAAGGCCTTAGTTAAAGGATCCGCTAAATTCCTTTTAGTGGGGATTTTCTCAATTTGTATATCATTCCTACTTATAATCTCTCTGATCAGATGATAGCGGCGAAGCACATGTTTGGATCGCTGATGAGACCTTGGTTCCTTTGCTTGTGCAATAGCTCCATTGTTGTCGCAGTAAACCAGCACTGCTTCATCAATGGTTGGAACCACACCAAGTTCGGAGACAAACTTCTTGATCCAGACTGCTTCCTTTGCATCTTCCGAAGCTGCGATATATTCCGCTTCCGTGGTAGAATCCGCTACGGTGTCTTGTTTGGAACTCTTCCAACTTATTGCGCCTCCATTCAAAATAAATACGTATCCAGACTGAGATTTGGAGTCATCCTTATCTGTCTGGAAATTGGCATCTGTATACCCACGTATTACCATATCACCTTCTCCATATATTAGGAACACATCCTTAGTTCTTCTTAAGTACTTGAGGATTGTCTTGACAGCCGCCCAATGATCCATTCCTAGATCAGACTGATATCTGCTTGTGACGCTCAGAGCATACGATACATCGGGCCTAGTACATAACATAGCATACATGATAGATCCTATCGCGGATGCATAAGGAATCTTATTCATGCAAATCCTCTCGTCTTCTATGCGCGGACACATAGACTTCGAAAGGTTGATCCCATGCCTGATGGGAAGGTAACCTTTCTTGGATTCCGACATGCTAAACTCTTTTAGCACTCGGTCTATATATGTAGACTGCAAAAGACCAAGCAATCATTTTGATCTATCTCTATAGATTCTAATCCCAAGGATATAGGTTGCTTCTCCCAGGTCTTTTATGGAGAAAGTTTTGGACAACCAAATTTTAGCTGACTGTAAGACTGATATATCGTTTCCTATAAGTAATATGTAATCGACATATAACATTAGGAATATGACTGCACTCCCACTAACCTTCTTGTACACACAAGGTTCCTCAGGATTTTGTGACAAATCAAACTCTTTGATTGTCTCATCATAACGGATGTTCCAGCTCCTGGATGCTTGCTTTAGTCCATATATGGATCGTCGAAGCTTGCATACTTTGGTTTTATCAACCGTTGTGAAACCTTCAGGTAGTATCATGTATACATCCTCAAGAAGGTTTCCATTAAGGAAAGCTGTTTTCACATCCATTTGTCATATCTCATAATTATAATGAGCTGCTATGACCAGGAGCATCTGAATGGATTTAAGCATAGCTACTGGCGAATAGGTTTCGTCATAATCAATTCCTTGTTTCTGACGATATCCTTTTTCCACTAATCTAGCCTTAAAGGTAACAACATTACCTTCCATGTCAGTTTTCTTCTTGAAAACCCACTTGCACCCTATGGGCTTAATCCCTTCAGGTGGGTTAATCAAGTCCCATACTTGATTTTTGTACACGGAATCCATTTCCGACTTCTTGGCTTCAAGCCATTTATCCCTTTCTGAATTATTCAGAATATCTTCATAATTGATAGGTTCGTCATTGTTAATGAGTAACACGTCGTTCGATTCACTTATGAGAAATCCGTATCTCTCTGGAATATTGCGTGTCCTATCAGACTTACGAAGAAGTGATGTTTTTTTTAGGTTCAACTGATAGCTCATCATTATGAGTTATCGGTTGTGGGTCTAGACTAGGTGTCTCTGTAATGTCTATTGGAGTTTCTTGAACTACTTCAAGTTCAATGCTACTCCCACTGTTTTCTTGTAAAAGAAATTCTTTTTCTAGAAATACAGTATGCCTTGAAACAAACACCTTTTGTTCCAAGGGATGATAGAATTGGTAACCCTTCGTTTCGTTAGGGTATCCAAAAAATAGACATTTATCAGACTTAGCATCCAATTTGTCTGATATAGTTCGCTTTACATAAGCAGGACAACCCCATATCTTTAGGTGAGATAAATGAGGTTTCTTACTATTCCACGTCTCATATGTAGTAGTAGAGACTACCTTGGTCGGGACTCTGTTTAGCAAGTAAACAACTGTCTTAAGCGCATAGCCCCAAAAGGATTTTGGAAGAGTTGCATGATTCATCATAGATCTAACCATGTCCATCAAGGTTTGGTTACACCTCTCAGATACACCATTATGCTGTGGTGTATATGGCGGAGTCCATTGAGACAATATCCCATTGTCCCTAAGATAATCTTGAAACTCTTGACTTAAGTATTCACCACCCCGATCGGATCGAAGTATCTTAATACTTTTGTCAAGTTGTTTCTCTACTTCACTTCTGAACTCTTTGAATTTCTCAAAAGCTTCAGATTTGTGTTTCATTAAGAACACATACCCGAATCGTGAGTGATCATCAATAAAGGTAATGAAGTAGCTATAGCCTCCTTGTGCAAGAGTTGACATTGGTCCACATACATCAGTATGTATTAGACCAAGCAATTCTCCCACTGGTTTACCGTTTCTGGAAAAGTGTAATTTGACCATCTTGCCTTTTAGGCATGATTCGCATGTATCAAATGAACCGGGTTCAAATGATTCCAGAATTCCACATCGGTGTAATTTGATCATGCGTTTCTTGCTTATATGGCCAAGACGACAATGCTACATATAGGAGTCTATTTGATTTTCTATTCGAGCACGTTTGTTGCTAACTTCGATATTGAAAATATCACCGGATAAATCTAACGTGTAGATACCATTGCATAAAGTTCCGGTCCCATAAAGAACGCCATTTAAAGTTATGTAACAGCAATTGTTACTAAAAGTTAAATGGTAATCCTTTTTATTCAAGCATGAAATAGATACAATGTTATTTATTAACGAAGGAACAAAATAACAATTATCCAATTCTAAGACAAGTCCAGTAGGGAGCTTTAGCAAATATGTTTCGATGGCAATAGCAGCAATCTTTGCTCCATTTCCAACTTGCAAATTCGCTTCTCCCTTGACGAGTCTTCTTATATTCCTTAGCCCGTGTATGTCATTACATATATGTGAGCTACACCCAGTATCAAGTACCCAGGTGTACGAGGAAATAGAGTGACATTCAATAACGAAGATGCCTGAAGAGGATGGGGCATCGGATGCCTTCTTCTTCAAGGACTCAAGATAAACCTTGCAGTTTCTTTGCCAGTGGCCCTCCTTGCTGTAGTGATGGCAAGTGCCTTTTGGTACTTTTTCAATCCTTTTGTCCTTAGTTATCTTATTGGTGTCCAAAATGGAACCCAAATTCAGAGAAGACATGATCAAGTGATTATTCTAGAAATACAAATTAAGGTTATGTGATGAGAATGATAAAGAATGCATCAATATACATTCATTAAATCCTATTTATTTTTCGAATTGAATAACCCCTTTTTATCAATTCGGGAGATCGTAGGAACATCTCCAAATAGGTTGATATCCATCCATAGATAAGAACAACCATGGCTGGGGCCATCAAGTTATTCTTAGCTATGAAGGTAGGTAATTATACCGATTACATATTACATATATGTAACTATCAAATTATGCTATCAACTAATTGAATGTTTGCATAAATCATTGGGTTGTTAACTCATTAACAAGTATGCAACAATATACATAGCACCCAACTGCACCTCTCTTTATATCGACCTTGGCTGTGGCACAACAAATCGATGCTCCAAGCTTAAGGCTGACCCATTAATCAAGAAATAGTTTTAATATGGTTGGAGCTCATTCAACCGTTTAGTCAGGCTTGGATGTGTCCAACAACCAAAACTAAGGATTGACCTCTGACTCCAACTATATTAATCATAAACTAATTCCATGGTTTGAACATGTCGAGGTTCAAGCCGGGCATGGATGTGTCCATCAACCCAAACGAGAAACAAAACTCCGGTTCTAACCATATTAATGGAAGGTGTTAGCCTTAATATTTTGTAAAGGGTTTTGGGTCTCATCCTTTTCTTTAAGCACATTCATGACATATAATTATCAAGTCTCATTAATTGAATTAGGAACCGGATTTCCTAATTCTAATTTCACACTTTATTCAAGGAATTGTTTTGGGAAACAATTTCCTAAATTGTCATAATCAATTTCGGAAATAATATGTTTAAGACTTTGATTTCTCTAAATCAAATCTTATTAAATTAAGAGACAGATTCCCTTAATTCAACCACATATTATTTTCATGAAAATCTTATTTAAGGAAATATAGTCTATAGGAAATAATTTTCCTAATTAATTTTGGAGACAATAATATGTAAGAGCATCACCTCATAAATCAAATAAGGAAATTATCGTTTGAGAATCACCTCAAAAATTTCCAAAATTTGATCACATATTTTATTTATGGAAAATTAATATCAATAAATAACTTAATTTGGACGGCTCCCCGAAGCTCAATCCAAAATAAGAATTTATTGATAATATAATTTGGACAGCTCCCCGAGGCTCAATCCAAATTAAACATTTGACAATTTAAATTCAATTTAGGAAATTTAATTATAACAACTAACTTTAAATTGGACGGCTCCCCGAGGCTCAATCCAAAATAAAGAATTTTGTAAATAATTTAATTTCCAATTATGAATTTAAATGCCAATTAATATTCCCATAATTTGTCTAGACTTTTTTGAAAGAAAGTGCCCAAAATTGCGAGCTTTCCATAAATGGAAAGTTTCCAAAAATAAAAAATTTTCAGAATAATTGTAAGTTTCTGGTACAAAGAAAACTTACGAATTTCCAAAATTGGAAAATTTCCAAAATAGGAAATTTCCAAAATTGAAAAGTTTCCAAAAATGGAAAGTTTTCACAATTATCATAAAATTTCAGAAACAGGGATATTTCAAAAGTTTGTGAAATTTCATCAGGATTTCCAATCTTTGAAATTCCTAAATCTAAAATTTACCATAATTGGAAAGTTTCCATAATTGAAAATTTTTCCAAAATTGAGATCATGACAAAGTTTTCGGCAAAACAATTATATGATTATGTCGAACACTTACCGGCTCTGATACCACTGTTGGGACCGGGTGCATGTTGACATGGATGCGGGTTCGTAATTTTAAAATTAATTACGTGCAGCGGAAGGTTTAGCATAAATAATTTCTCAAATTATTTAACCACACATCTAAGCATGCAACCTTATCTTATGTAGACATGATCATATATTTAAAATTTTGCAGAAACGTAAACTAATTTACTTGTTACCTCGCGTAACTCGAAAGAAGGGACGAGATCCAACCGTAAGCGTCCCTCGGAAGCTCCGCCTCTATTCGCGTCCACACCAAGTATCTTCGAGATAACTTCGCAAAGCCACGAGTTTCGTGTTCTCGAGAACTACTAGATTCTACGAGAACGCGACAAGAAAAACCAAGAGAGAAGTAATCACATCGGAAAAACTCACCACCAAGGTTGGCCGGAATCACAATTCCGGCGAGAAGGAGGAAGATGACTTGCGCCCAATCCCAAGGTGATGATGGCCGGAGAGGAAGATCGTCCCAACGGAAGAACTTTGTCGCCTCGGTGCTTCTCCTTGTGCTCACGGCAAGAAGAAAGGGGGAGAGGCTTGTGGCCGACCAAGAGGAAGAAGGGAGGAGAGGGAGAGAGCCCAAGCAAGAATACTTGGATTATTTCGAATTAATTCCAAGCCTTGCCTTGGGTCCTTTATATAGTGGTCTCTCAACCGCCAAGTCTTTTTTTCTTATGGATTAAATTTTCATAAGAAATTTATCATATAAATTTTCTATGACTTATTCCATCATGCCAAGTTTTGATTTTATATCATGGTTAAAATCATATTTTAATTCATGATAAAAATCAACCAAGTCTCTTTTTTTCTTAAGGAATAAATTTTCATAAGAAATTTATCATATAAATTTCATTATCATGGTAAATCAATCCATGATTTATTTTATAAAATAAAATAAACCAATCCATGGTTCATTTTAATTTCCATGAAAAATAAATTTCTTTATATAAATTTTTTATATAAATTTCTTTATGATGGTAAATTAATGCATGATTGATTTTATAAAATAAAATAAACCAATCCATGGTTCATTTTAATTTCCATGAAAAATAAATTTTATATAAATTTCTTTATATAAATTTCTTTATCATGGTAAATCAATCCATGATTGATTTTATAAAATAAAATAAACCAATCCATGGTTCATTTTAATTTCCATGAAAAATAAACCAAACCATGGTTTATATAAAAAATTTATATCATCCATAATTTTATAAAACAAACCACACTTGATTTATTTTATAAATTGAACCAAACAATTTGGTTCCCTCCCTTTGTTGTGGTCGGCCAAGCAAAGAGTGTGAGGACCCTCTTTGGCCGACCTATCCAGGCCACGCCCCAATGAATTAAACTCATTTAATTCATCTATTAGGTCTTCAAAAGACTTAGCCATTTTATGCTTCCGATGCGTCTCTGAAAAATTCAGATTCGACTTATCGTTTGGCTCAACCAAACCTAATCTTTCTTGATTGGAAAATCCAATTTTCAACTCGTTTTAAATCCCTCGGATTACTCGTAGTGCGTGTGACTAAATAGGCTTTCGATTTATGTTGGCCGTCTATAATTAACCAATTACAGAACGATCATGAGTGGCACATAGTAGTACATCATGATCCCCAATTAATCGAAAGATCAACGGTTGACCTCAGAAACAATTCTTAAACCCTTCAGCAGCTATAATGAATCGTGCCCCATTCCCTTCACCATCTTATACCCACTTGGTTTAGGACATGGTCTATGTGTGTCAGTCCCCACTAGGCTGACTACGTCACACCTAGCCCATGTAACGTTTTCTCGTCCTACGGATCCTAATTACTCTCATGTATCTAAGAGATTCATACTCTGAACATGTCATGCTCTGGCCACAGTCTTCAAGTAACAATCCGACGATAGACCTTGGGTATACATCTCCTCGCAAGGAGTGGTGAATCCTTTGTAGGCTGTTCAAACATCTTCGGGCACTTCGGCTTATACCCAATCATCCTGGGTCCACACCTCCTTGGAGATGCTTGCTTAAGATGTCAAAGTATAAGTCTCTATGACTAAGATGACTTGAACACCACAAGTCAAAGGAACATCGCACTTAAGCTGCAGTAAGAACTTCACTGACATATCTATATGTAGACTACCATATGAAGTTTTACAGCCAGTCACTCCAATGAACTAGTTCCCTTAACTAGTAGTCATGTTTATCTCCAGACATCCCAATGTCGCCAGCCAGTGAGAATCAGCTGATTAGAGAATAACCCATGCTAGTCTCAACAGAATTGATAATGTCCGTTTTTATCAATTCATCGACTAGGGACAATTTCAATACTTCACAATTGCACATGTAGAGATAATCACTAGTTGTGAATTCATCACAAATTCTGTCATGCTGTGAATTATATTGCGGACATTCAGTAAATGAGTTTTAGATCTCAATCAAATACATAAACATGTATAGTCAAATAGTGAATATTCATTTATTAAAATAAATGATTACAATCATAAGGCGATTGTCTTAGGACACTTTTCTCATATCACTAACACACTGGAGCTGTTGGACTGGCCTGAGCATGAGAAGATCAAGTGTGCATCATTCTGCCTTTCTGGAGATGCCAGAATGTGGTGGGAAAGGGTCAAGGCCAAGAGGCCGGTGAACCAGATGACGTGGTCAGATTTCGAATCGGATTTTTTTGAAGAATTCTTCAATATGCGGGTCACCAACAAACACTACGACGAGTTCACGGAATTTCGACAGGGCAACCTCTCAGTCAATGAAGTCGTGAAGAAATTTAATCGACTGGCTCGCCTATGCCCTGAGCTGGTCCGTACTGAGAAGGAGAGGGTCCGACTTATGCTGAAGATGTTGCGGCCAGAAATAGCCCTGAACGTGGTCGGCAGAATTAACCGACCGCAGACTGCCGAGGAACTATTTAGTAGTGCCCTACTCACTGAGCACTATCTGAACAACATCAACCAGCAAAGGAAGGCGCTAAATGAAAGTAAGAATCAAGTTCACTCCGGGATTCTCGATTCTTCCTTTCATTACCCTTGATGTTCTTTCCCTTAATGATTGCTTAGGAGGTCAAAAACCCCAGAGCACCCATGCTAATTGGAGGGGAGATCAAAGTGGTAAATGGAAGCCATGGAACAACCCCCAAGGGGGCCCAGCAAATAAACAGCCCAAGCCTTCCCCGTGCGTGACATGCGGGAAAAACAACCCCGGGGAATGCCGCAAAGGTACGAACCGGTGTTTTATTTGTGGTGTTAAGGGCATATGGCGGCTTACTGCCCTACCAAGAACTAGGCCCCTCCCCAACAACTTGTTCAGTACCAGGGTGTAGCGGCGAAATTACACTATATGCAAGCCGAGCTGGAGGGTACCCGATGTTGGAGGCTGCACCAACAGTGATGAATACCAGGGTTTTCTCTGTTACCAAGGAGGACGCTGCGGAAGCTTCTACGGTTGTCACAGGTCAGATACTTATTTCCGGTCAGTACGCTACTGCATTATTTGATACTGGGGCAATGCACTCGTTCGTTTCTGTGGTATATACTAAGAAAATAGATATGCTACCACAAGTGTTAGACTGTAAGTTCTTAAAGACCCTGCCTTCGGGAGAAATAATAACATCCACTCACGTGCTGCATGCTGTGCCAGTTGGAATCGCAGAAAGAGAACTCTACTGTGATCTGATAGTACTCGACATGCAGGGTTATGATGTTATAATGGGAATGAATTTTCTGAGTAAATACGGTGCTTCTATCGAGTGCCGTAAGCGAAAGGTGATCTTTTGACCCGAGGCAGACTCTATGTTTGAATGTATCGGAGAACCAATGAAAAGAACCGGGAAATTCTTATCGACTCTCAAGGCATAGAAGATGATAGACAAGGGATATACTGGATTTCTAGCACAGGTGGTGGACGCAAGTCAAACAAAGAACCAGATGCTAGAAGAAGTCATGATTGTATGCGACTACCCAGAGGTGTTTCTGGAGGAGTTACCAGGATTAGCTCCTGATAGAGAAGTGGAATTCGAGATTGAATTGGTTCCTGGTACTAACCCGATCTCCAAGGCACCTTACCGTATGGCACCGGCTGAATAATATTGTGAATTCATTATGAAATATTATGTGAATAATATTGTGAATTCATTATGAAATATTATGTGAATAATATTTTGGATTCATGGAAAATTATTATAAAAATATTATGTAAATAATGTTATGAATTCAGGAAAAATTATTAGAAAATATTATGAATTCATGAATATGAAATATTATGGGATTCATGAAATATTATAGATTCATGAATATGAAATCTTAAAAATATTATGAAATAATATTTATGGAATATTAAGAAATATTATGAATTCATGAATATGAAATATTATGAAATTCATGAAATAGTATCATGGATATTAGAAAATATTATAAATTCATGAATATGAAATATTATGGGATTCATGAAATATTATAGATTCATGAATATGAAATATTAAAAATATTATGAAATAATATTTATAGAATATTATGAAATATTATGAATTCATGAAATATTATTAATATTATGAAATTTCATGATAGGCTTGGCTTAAAGGGCTTTGATATGGATTAGTGCAAATTGTGATAAAAAGAAGAGGTAGAAGGGAGGAAGCAAGGATTGAACCTTGAACCTCCTAGTTGCACTCTCCATGTCTTAACCACTACACCAAGCATTGTTTCTTGTTGAGAGAATAAGAAACATGCTTGTTAAGCGTGTAATAGTGAAGAGACATGTCTTTTCATGAGAAAAGTATAAATAAGAGAGGGAAGAGGTGTGAGTAACTTCCTCTTCTTCTTCCTTTCTCTTCCCCACCGAAATTCCTTCTTCTCCTCTCCTCTTTTCCATTTTTT
Organism: Boesenbergia rotunda; assembly: GCA_024364735.1. NCBI lineage: Eukaryota > Viridiplantae > Streptophyta > Magnoliopsida > Zingiberales > Zingiberaceae > Boesenbergia > Boesenbergia rotunda. The sequence continues at coordinate 249,467 of JAGFNQ010001973.1, read as the reverse complement.
GAAAAGTGCTCCCTAGGGTTCTAACCCTAGGGGATTGGAAGGAAGAAGGCTCTTGCCCTCTATTAGAGCCAAGGAGTCTAGAGAAAAAAGAGTAAGAGGAACCTTCACTTCTCCTTCAACCAAGGGTACCCTAAGGGACTTAAAGAAGTAGAATCTCAAGCGAAAGGATGTAAGTATCCCCTCGCCTGCAGTGTAATGGTTATTGTATGTATTCTTCATGTTTTGCTTTTGGAAAAAGGGAGTCTTCCCTTTAGGTAAGTTTCGGCCACCCCCTTAAGGGGAGGCCTTGGCTACTTTTTGATGCATGAGGAGACCTTTGGGACTTAGGGTGCATATGTATGATGATTTCCCATCATGTTGTGATAAGGAAAAGTAGGGTTATCCACCCTACAAGTTTCGGCCAAGAGGAGAAAGGTTAGGCTTTTTGGGTGGTTTGCTATCCTATGATGTGTCCATGTTTAGTAGTGTAGGTAAGGTGTTTGAATAAATGTTTGTGTGAAGATTGGATGTCAAATACCTAGCCTACCCTACCCTTACATCTTTCGGCCAACCCTAGGGGAATTAGGGTTTAAGGTTGTATGATTTTCCCTATGATATATCCATGTTTAATAGTATAGGCAAGGTGTTTGTGTAAATGCTTGTGTGGATATTTGAAGTCAAAAGCCTAGCCTAGCCATCCTACAAGTTTCGGCCAACCCTAGTTTAGGGTTAAGGTTGCTTGATTTTATTCCCATGATGCATGCTATATATGATATGTGATGATTGTATGGGATATACCCTATGAGATATGCTTAGGGTTGCTAGGATGATATGTATGTGCAAGTGATGTTTAAATGGAATATTGATTTGGAAACTAAATGTCCCTAGCATGTGATACTCGGCCAAGCATGAAATATTAGGTTTATAAAGGTTAAATTATCCTATGAGATATGCTTATGTTGGGATGATGATATGTATATGCAAATGATGTTTAAATGGAATGTTGGATTAGGAAAAAATGGAACTCTCCCTAGCCTTGAGTTTCGGCCAAGACCCTAGTTTTAGGGTTAGGAACCATTTGATTTACCCATGAAGCATGCTACCACTTCCTATGATATGAATATGATTTATGTGATCAACCTTGTCATATATAAGATATGTTTAAGGGGTTGAATTATGATCTATGTATGAGCATGCATTATAGCCCATGGGGCACCCTTATGAAATGCATGCTTTATACTAGGCTAGTTATCATGATTATGGAGATCTATGTATGAGCATGCATTATAGCCCATGGGGCACCCTTATGAAATGCATGCTTTATACTAGGCTAGTTATCATGATTATGGATGCATTCATATGCATAAGAATGAGCCTTGTAGGGTATGAACGAAGAAGGCTTAGGGCCTAAAGAATGCTTCCCTAGAAGGTTGGGACTAAGAGCATACTTTATGAAAATAAAGAACATGATAATTATTTTATTTTGTAATGACTTATACTATAGACTCTTAAAGCGAGTCAAATGATTATGAAACTAGGCTGAAGGACTTTTGAGAAGGCCTAGTAAACCCTAGTGGTTCGGGATTAGCTACCTCGTTCCTATTTTGGGGCGCGCGCAAAACATGAAGTACAAGCCGGGCCCTAATGATTATGCTATATTCAAGTATTATGTTTATATGTTTTCAAAGAAACCTTCCTATGAAGTTAATATGCTTAGATGTTTAATATGCTTAAACACTTACCATGCTTGAATGTGATTTATTCTCTTATCTTTCTAAGATATGGATTTTGCGAGTAGGACAGGATCTTACTAAGCATTTGTGCTTACTAGTTTATATGTTGTCTTATGCTGCAGATAAGGGTAAGAGACACTTAAACTAAAGGAAGAGGCAGGAGGGCTGAAGATGTGTGGGGTGGTGGCTCGGGAAATAAAGATCTTCATATCTACAATATTATGCTTATGTTAACATTTCTTTAGTAATGAATGTTACACTTGGATTACTCATATACTTGATTATATTATGAGTTGAACCTATCATATTATAGGTTAGTTTTGAACAAGCATGCTTAGTACTTTGTTATTAGTACTTTAAGAAAAAAAAAATTTATACGAATGATAGTACGTGACCCCGCCCCGAGAGTAGATATAAGGGCGGGCGTCACAAGTTGGTATCAGAGCAGTTTTCCCCTCCACCACACACACATCAAGCTTCATCCTGCCGCTTCCAAGTAAGAGATCCTAATCTCGCCTTACTTTATTTTCATGTACAGTAATGATTATATAGAGATGATTTATACTTGCATAACAAGAGAAAGTAGCGTTAAGTCTTATATAGTTATTTATCACCTGTATGATAGATAATGACAAGTAAATTGTAAGATATATGAACATGAACGATATGTCACTACAAGATTTAGACTGCAAATTTCTGACAACACTGCCCTCGGGTGAGGTGATACCCTCTACCCAAATGATACGCGCCACACCGATCAGAATCGCAGATAGGGAACTCTACTGCGACCTGATAGTGCTTGATATGCCCGATTATGATGTGATATTGGGCATGGATTTCTTGAACAAATACGACGCCTCTATCGAGTGCCGTAAACGGAAGGTTATCTTCCGACCTGAGGCGAGAATCCTATTTGAATTTATCGGAGAGCCGAAGAAGAGGACAAGCAAATTCTTATCGGCTCTGAAAGCAAGGAAGTACCCTTAGTAAAGGTTCTGTGGCGGAACGAGCAGTTCGAAGAAGCCACCTGGGAACGAGAAGAGGCAATACGATTAAAGTACCCGGAACTGTTTTAAAGTTCGGGACGAACTTTTTATAAGGTGCGTAGGATTGTAACACCCCAATTTTTACAATTTGAGTACCTGGGAATTGTTTAAAGTTCGGGACGAACTTTTTTATAAGATGTGTAGGATTGTAACACCCCAAAATTTCACCATGAATAATATTGTGAATTCATTATGAAATATTATGTGAATAATATTGTGAATTCATTATGAAATATTATGTGAATAATATTTTGGATTCATGGAAAATTATTATAAAAATATTATGTAAATAATGTTATGAATTCAGGAAAAATTATTAGAAAATATTATGAATTCATGAATATGAAATATTATGGGATTCATGAAATATTATAGATTCATGAATATGAAATCTTAAAAATATTATGAAATAATATTTATGGAATATTAAGAAATATTATGAATTCATGAATATGAAATATTATGAAATTCATGAAATAGTATCATGGATATTAGAAAATATTATGAATTCATGAATATGAAATATTATGGGATTCATGAAATATTATAGATTCATGAATATGAAATATTAAAAATATTATGAAATAATATTTATGGAATATTATGAAATATTATGAATTCATGAAATATTATTAATATTATGAAATTTCATGATAGGCTTGGCTTAAAGGGCTTTGATATGGATTAGTGCAAATTGTGATAAAAAGAAGAGGTAGAAGGGAGGAAGCAAGGATTGAACCTTGAACCTCCTAGTTGCACTCTCCATGTCTTAACCACTACACCAAGCATTGTTTCTTGTTGAGAGAATAAGAAACATGCTTGTTAAGCGTGTAATAGTGAAGAGACATGTCTTTTCATGAGAAAAGTATAAATAAGAGAGGGAAGAGGTGTGAGTAACTTCCTCTTCTTCTTCCTTTCTCTTCCCCACCGAAATTCCTTCTTCTCCTCTCCTCTTTTCCATTTTTCGAAAAGTGCTCCCTAGGGTTCTAACCCTAGGGGATTGGAAGGAAGAAGGCTCTTGCCCTCTATTAGGGCCAAGGAGTCTAGAGAAGAAAGAGTAAGAGGAACCTTCACTTCTCCTTCAACCAAGGGTACCCTAAGGGACTTAAAGAAGTAGAATCTCAAGCGAAAGGATGTAAGTATCCCCTCGCCTGCAGTGTAATGGTTATTGTATGTATTCTTCATGTTTTGCTTTTGGAAAAAGGGAGTCTTCCCTTTAGGTAAGTTTCGGCCACCCCCTTAAGGGAGGCCTTGGCTACTTTTTGATGCATGAGGAGACCTTTGGGACTTAGGGTACATATGTATGATGATTTCCCATCATGTTGTGATAAGGAAAAGTAGGGTTATCCACCCTACAAGTTTCGGCCAAGAGGAGAAAGGTTAGGCTTTTTGGGTGGTTTGCTATCCTATGATGTGTCCATGTTTAGTAGTGTAGGTAAGGTGTTTGAATAAATGTTTGTGTGAAGATTGGATGTCAAATACCTAGCCTACCCTACCCTTACATCTTTCGGCCAACCCTAGGGGAATTAGGGTTTAAGGTTGTATGATTTTCCCTATGATATATCCATGTTTAATAGTATAGGCAAGGTGTTTGTGTAAATGCTTGTGTGGATATTTGAAGTCAAAAACCTAGCCTAGCCATCCTACAAGTTTCGGCCAACCCTAGTTTAGGGTTAAGGTTGCTTGATTTTATTCCCATGATGCATGCTATATATGATATGTGATGATTGTATGGGATATACCCTATGAGATATGCTTAGGGTTGCTAGGATGATATGTATGTGCAAGTGATGTTTAAATGGAATATTGATTTGGAAACTAAATGTCCCTAGCATGTGATACTCGGCCAAGCATGAAATATTAGGTTTATAAAGGTTAAATTATCCTATGAGATATGCTTATGGTTGGGATGATGATATGTATATGCAAATGATGTTTAAATGGAATGTTGGATTAGGAAAAAATGGAACTCTCCCTAGCCTTGAGTTTCGGCTAAGACCCTAGTTTTAGGGTTAGGAACCATTTGATTTACCCATGAAGCATGCTACCACTTCCTATGATATGAATATGATTTATGTGATCAACCTTGTCATATATAAGATATATTTAAGGGGTTGAATTATGATCTATGTATGAGCATGCATTATAGCCCATGGGTCACCCTTATGAAATGTATGCTTTATACTAGGCTAGTTATCATGATTATGGAGATCTATGTATGAGCATGCATTATAGCCCATGGGGCACCCTTATGAAATGCATGCTTTATACTAGGCTAGTTATCATGATTATGGATGCATTCATATGCATAAGAATGAGCCTTGTAGGGTATGAACGAAGAAGGCTTAGGGCCTAAAGAATGCTTCCCTAGAAGGTTGGGACTAAGAGCATACTTTATGAAAATAAAGAACATGATAATTATTTTATTTTGTAATGGCTTGTACTATAGACTCTTAAAGCGAGTCAAATGATTATGATACTAGGCTGAAGGACTTTTGAGAAGGCCTAGTAAACCCTAGTGGTTCGGGATTAGCTACCTCGTTCCTATTTAGGGGCGCACGCAAAACATGAAGTACAAGCCGGGCCCTAATGATTATGCTATATTCAAGTATTATGTTTATATGTTTTCAAAGAAACCTTCCTATGAAGTTAATATGCTTAGATGTTTAACATGCTTAAACACTTACCATGCTTGAATGTGATTTATTCTCTTATCTTTCTAAGATATGGATTTTGCGAGTAGGACAGGATCTTACTAAGCATTTGTGCTTACTAGTTTATATGTTGTCTTATGCTGCAGATAAGGGTAAGAGACACTTAAACTAAAGGAAGAGGCAGGAGGGCTGAAGATGTGTGGGGTGGTGGCTCGGGAAATAAAGATCTTCATATCTACAATATTATGCTTATGTTAACATTTCTTTAGTAATGAATGTTACACTTGGATTACTCATATACTTGATTATATTATGAGTTGAACCTATCATGTTATAGGTTAGTTTTGAACAAGCATGCTTAGTACTTTGTTATTAGTACTTTAAGAAAAAAAAATTTATACGAATGATAGTACGTGACCCCGCCCCGAGAGTAGATATAAGGGCGGGCGTCACAAGTTGGTATCAGAGCAGTTTTCCCCTCCACCACACACACATCAAGCTTCATCCTGCCGCTTCCAAGTAAGAGATCCTAATCTCGCCTTACTTTATTTTCATGTACAGTAATGATTATATAGGGATGATTTATACTTGCATAACAAGAGAAAGTAGCGTTAAGTCTTATATAGTTATTTATCACCTGTATGATAGATAATGACAAGTAAATTGTAAGATATATGAACATGAACGATATGTCACTACAAGATTTAGACTGTAAATTTCTGACAACACTGCCCTCGGGTGAGGTGATACCCTCTACCCAAATGATACGCGCCACACCGATCAGAATCGCAGATAGGGAACTCTACTGCGACCTGATAGTGCTTGATATGCCCGATTATGATGTGATATTGGGCATGGATTTCTTGAACAAATACGACGCCTCTATCGAGTGTCGTAAACGGAAGGTTATCTTCCGACCTGAGGCGAGAATCCTATTTGAATTTATCGGAGAGCCGAAGAAGAGGACAAGCAAATTCTTATCGGCTCTGAAAGCAAGGAAGTACCCTTAGTAAAGGTTCTGTGGCGGAACGAGCAGTTCGAAGAAGCCACCTGGGAACGAGAAGAGGCAATACGATTAAAGTACCCGGAACTGTTTTAAAGTTCGGGACGAACTTTTTATAAGGTGCGTAGGATTGTAACACCCCAATTTTTACAATTTGAGTACCTGGGAATTGTTTAAAGTTCGGGACGAACTTTTTTATAAGATGTGTAGGATTGTAACACCCCAAAATTTCACCATGAATAATATTGTGAATTCATTATGAAATATTATGTGAATAATATTGTGAATTCATTATGAAATATTATGTGAATAATATTTTGGATTCATGGAAAATTATTATAAAAATATTATGTAAATAATGTTATGAATTCAGGAAAAATTATTAGAAAATATTATGAATTCATGAATATGAAATATTATGGGATTCATGAAATATTATAGATTCATGAATATGAAATCTTAAAAATATTATGAAATAATATTTATGGAATATTAAGAAATATTATGAATTCATGAATATGAAATATTATGAAATTCATGAAATAGTATCATGGATATTAGAAAATATTATGAATTCATGAATATGAAATATTATGGGATTCATGAAATATTATAGATTCATGAATATGAAATATTAAAAATATTATGAAATAATATTTATGGAATATTATGAAATATTATGAATTCATGAAATATTATTAATATTATGAAATTTCATGATAGGCTTGGCTTAAAGGGCTTTGATATGGATTAGTGCAAATTGTGATAAAAAGAAGAGGTAGAAGGGAGGAAGCAAGGATTGAACCTTGAACCTCCTAGTTGCACTCTCCATGTCTTAACCACTACACCAAGCATTGTTTCTTGTTGAGAGAATAAGAAACATGCTTGTTAAGCGTGTAATAGTGAAGAGACATGTCTTTTCATGAGAAAAGTATAAATAAGAGAGGGAAGAGGTGTGAGTAACTTCCTCTTCTTCTTCCTTTCTCTTCCCCACCGAAATTCCTTCTTCTCCTCTCCTCTTTTCCATTTTTCGAAAAGTGCTCCCTAGGGTTCTAACCCTAGGGGATTGGAAGGAAGAAGGCTCTTGCCCTCTATTAGGGCCAAGGAGTCTAGAGAAGAAAGAGTTAGAGGAACCTTCACTTCTCCTTCAACCAAGGGTACCCTAAGGGACTTAAAGAAGTAGAATCTCAAGCGAAAGGATGTAAGTATCCCCTCGCCTGCAGTGTAATGGTTATTGTATGTATTCTTCATGTTTTGCTTTTGGAAAAAGGGAGTCTTCCCTTTAGGTAAGTTTCGGCCACCCCCTTAAGGAGAGGCCTTGGCTACTTTTTGATGCATGAGGAGACCTTTGGGACTTAGGGTACATATGTATGATGATTTCCCATCATGTTGTGATAAGGAAAAGTAGGGTTATCCACCCTACAAGTTTCGGCCAAGAGGAGAAAGGTTAGGCTTTTTGGGTGGTTTGCTATCCTATGATGTGTCCATGTTTAGTAGTGTAGGTAAGGTGTTTGAATAAATGTTTGTGTGAAGATTGGATGTCAAATACCTAGCCTACCCTACCCTTACATCTTTCGGCCAACCCTAGGGGAATTAGGGTTTAAGGTTGTATGATTTTCCCTATGATATATCCATGTTTAATAGTATAGGCAAGGTGTTTGTGTAAATGCTTGTGTGGATATTTGAAGTCAAAAACCTAGCCTAGCCATCCTACAAGTTTCGGCCAACCCTAGTTTAGGGTTAAGGTTGCTTGATTTTATTCCCATGATGCATGCTATATATGATATGTGATGATTGTATGGGATATACCCTATGAGATATGCTTAGGGTTGCTAGGATGATATGTATGTGCAAGTGATGTTTAAATGGAATATTGATTTGGAAACTAAATGTCCCTAGCATGTGATACTCGGCCAAGCATGAAATATTAGGTTTATAAAGGTTAAATTATCCTATGAGATATGCTTATGGTTGGGATGATGATATGTATATGCAAATGATGTTTAAATGGAATGTTGGATTAGGAAAAAATGGAACTCTCCCTAGCCTTGAGTTTCGGCTAAGACCCTAGTTTTAGGGTTAGGAACCATTTGATTTACCCATGAAGCATGCTACCACTTCCTATGATATGAATATGATTTATGTGATCAACCTTGTCATATATAAGATATATTTAAGGGGTTGAATTATGATCTATGTATGAGCATGCATTATAGCCCATGGGTCACCCTTATGAAATGTATGCTTTATACTAGGCTAGTTATCATGATTATGGAGATCTATGTATGAGCATGCATTATAGCCCATGGGGCACCCTTATGAAATGCATGCTTTATACTAGGCTAGTTATCATGATTATGGATGCATTCATATGCATAAGAATGAGCCTTGTAGGGTATGAACGAAGAAGGCTTAGGGCCTAAAGAATGCTTCCCTAGAAGGTTGGGACTAAGAGCATACTTTATGAAAATAAAGAACATGATAATTATTTTATTTTGTAATGGCTTGTACTATAGACTCTTAAAGCGAGTCAAATGATTATGATACTAGGCTGAAGGACTTTTGAGAAGGCCTAGTAAACCCTAGTGGTTCGGGATTAGCTACCTCGTTCCTATTTAGGGGCGCACGCAAAACATGAAGTACAAGCCGGGCCCTAATGATTATGCTATATTCAAGTATTATGTTTATATGTTTTCAAAGAAACCTTCCTATGAAGTTAATATGCTTAGATGTTTAACATGCTTAAACACTTACCATGCTTGAATGTGATTTATTCTCTTATCTTTCTAAGATATGGATTTTGCGAGTAGGACAGGATCTTACTAAGCATTTGTGCTTACTAGTTTATATGTTGTCTTATGCTGCAGATAAGGGTAAGAGACACTTAAACTAAAGGAAGAGGCAGGAGGGCTGAAGATGTGTGGGGTGGTGGCTCGGGAAATAAAGATCTTCATATCTACAATATTATGCTTATGTTAACATTTCTTTAGTAATGAATGTTACACTTGGATTACTCATATACTTGATTATATTATGAGTTGAACCTATCATGTTATAGGTTAGTTTTGAACAAGCATGCTTAGTACTTTGTTATTAGTACTTTAAGAAAAAAAAATTTATACGAATGATAGTACGTGACCCCGCCCCGAGAGTAGATATAAGGGCGGGCGTCACAAGTTGGTATCAGAGCAGTTTTCCCCTCCACCACACACACATCAAGCTTCATCCTGCCGCTTCCAAGTAAGAGATCCTAATCTCGCCTTACTTTATTTTCATGTACAGTAATGATTATATAGGGATGATTTATACTTGCATAACAAGAGAAAGTAGCGTTAAGTCTTATATAGTTATTTATCACCTGTATGATAGATAATGACAAGTAAATTGTAAGATATATGAACATGAACGATATGTCACTACAAGATTTAGACTGTAAATTTCTGACAACACTGCCCTCGGGTGAGGTGATACCCTCTACCCAAATGATACGCGCCACACCGATCAGAATCGCAGATAGGGAACTCTACTGCGACCTGATAGTGCTTGATATGCCCGATTATGATGTGATATTGGGCATGGATTTCTTGAACAAATACGACGCCTCTATCGAGTGTCGTAAACGGAAGGTTATCTTCCGACCTGAGGCGAGAATCCTATTTGAATTTATCGGAGAGCCGAAGAAGAGGACAAGCAAATTCTTATCGGCTCTGAAAGCAAGGAAGTACCCTTAGTAAAGGTTCTGTGGCGGAACGAGCAGTTCGAAGAAGCCACCTGGGAACGAGAAGAGGCAATACGATTAAAGTACCCGGAACTGTTTTAAAGTTCGGGACGAACTTTTTATAAGGTGCGTAGGATTGTAACACCCCAATTTTTACAATTTGAGTACCTGGGAATTGTTTAAAGTTCGGGACGAACTTTTTTATAAGATGTGTAGGATTGTAACACCCCAAAATTTCACCATGAATAATATTGTGAATTCATTATGAAATATTATGTGAATAATATTGTGAATTCATTATGAAATATTATGTGAATAATATTTTGGATTCATGGAAAATTATTATAAAAATATTATGTAAATAATGTTATGAATTCAGGAAAAATTATTAGAAAATATTATGAATTCATGAATATGAAATATTATGGGATTCATGAAATATTATAGATTCATGAATATGAAATCTTAAAAATATTATGAAATAATATTTATGGAATATTAAGAAATATTATGAATTCATGAATATGAAATATTATGAAATTCATGAAATAGTATCATGGATATTAGAAAATATTATGAATTCATGAATATGAAATATTATGGGATTCATGAAATATTATAGATTCATGAATATGAAATATTAAAAATATTATGAAATAATATTTATGGAATATTATGAAATATTATGAATTCATGAAATATTATTAATATTATGAAATTTCATGATAGGCTTGGCTTAAAGGGCTTTGATATGGATTAGTGCAAATTGTGATAAAAAGAAGAGGTAGAAGGGAGGAAGCAAGGATTGAACCTTGAACCTCCTAGTTGCACTCTCCATGTCTTAACCACTACACCAAGCATTGTTTCTTGTTGAGAGAATAAGAAACATGCTTGTTAAGCGTGTAATAGTGAAGAGACATGTCTTTTCATGAGAAAAGTATAAATAAGAGAGGGAAGAGGTGTGAGTAACTTCCTCTTCTTCTTCCTTTCTCTTCCCCACCGAAATTCCTTCTTCTCCTCTCCTCTTTTCCATTTTTCGAAAAGTGCTCCCTAGGGTTCTAACCCTAGGGGATTGGAAGGAAGAAGGCTCTTGCCCTCTATTAGGGCCAAGGAGTCTAGAGAAGAAAGAGTTAGAGGAACCTTCACTTCTCCTTCAACCAAGGGTACCCTAAGGGACTTAAAGAAGTAGAATCTCAAGCGAAAGGATGTAAGTATCCCCTCGCCTGCAGTGTAATGGTTATTGTATGTATTCTTCATGTTTTGCTTTTGGAAAAAGGGAGTCTTCCCTTTAGGTAAGTTTCGGCCACCCCCTTAAGGAGAGGCCTTGGCTACTTTTTGATGCATGAGGAGACCTTTGGGACTTAGGGTACATATGTATGATGATTTCCCATCATGTTGTGATAAGGAAAAGTAGGGTTATCCACCCTACAAGTTTCGGCCAAGAGGAGAAAGGTTAGGCTTTTTGGGTGGTTTGCTATCCTATGATGTGTCCATGTTTAGTAGTGTAGGTAAGGTGTTTGAATAAATGTTTGTGTGAAGATTGGATGTCAAATACCTAGCCTACCCTACCCTTACATCTTTCGGCCAACCCTAGGGGAATTAGGGTTTAAGGTTGTATGATTTTCCCTATGATATATCCATGTTTAATAGTATAGGCAAGGTGTTTGTGTAAATGCTTGTGTGGATATTTGAAGTCAAAACCTAGCCTAGCCATCCTACAAGTTTCGGCCAACCCTAGTTTAGGGTTAAGGTTGCTTGATTTTATTCCCATGATGCATGCTATATATGATATGTGATGATTGTATGGGATATACCCTATGAGATATGCTTAGGGTTGCTAGGATGATATGTATGTGCAAGTGATGTTTAAATGGAATATTGATTTGGAAACTAAATGTCCCTAGCATGTGATACTCGGCCAAGCATGAAATATTAGGTTTATAAAGGTTAAATTATCCTATGAGATATGCTTATGGTTGGGATGATGATATGTATATGCAAATGATGTTTAAATGGAATGTTGGATTAGGAAAAAATGGAACTCTCCCTAGCCTTGAGTTTCGGCTAAGACCCTAGTTTTAGGGTTAGGAACCATTTGATTTACCCATGAAGCATGCTACCACTTCCTATGATATGAATATGATTTATGTGATCAACCTTGTCATATATAAGATATATTTAAGGGGTTGAATTATGATCTATGTATGAGCATGCATTATAGCCCATGGGCACCCTTATGAAATGTATGCTTTATACTAGGCTAGTTATCATGATTATGGAGATCTATGTATGAGCATGCATTATAGCCCATGGGGCACCCTTATGAAATGCATGCTTTATACTAGGCTAGTTATCATGATTATGGATGCATTCATATGCATAAGAATGAGCCTTGTAGGGTATGAACGAAGAAGGCTTAGGGCCTAAAGAATGCTTCCCTAGAAGGTTGGGACTAAGAGCATACTTTATGAAAATAAAGAACATGATAATTATTTTATTTTGTAATGGCTTGTACTATAGACTCTTAAAGCGAGTCAAATGATTATGATACTAGGCTGAAGGACTTTTGAGAAGGCCTAGTAAACCCTAGTGGTTCGGGATTAGCTACCTCGTTCCTATTTAGGGGCGCGCGCAAAACATGAAGTACAAGCCGGGCCCTAATGATTATGCTATATTCAAGTATTATGTTTATATGTTTTCAAAGAAACCTTCCTATGAAGTTAATATGCTTAGATGTTTAACATGCTTAAACACTTACCATGCTTGAATGTGATTTATTCTCTTATCTTTCTAAGATATGGATTTTGCGAGTAGGACAGGATCTTACTAAGCATTTGTGCTTACTAGTTTATATGTTGTCTTATGCTGCAGATAAGGGTAAGAGACACTTAAACTAAAGGAAGAGGCAGGAGGGCTGAAGATGTGTGGGGTGGTGGCTCGGGAAATAAAGATCTTCATATCTACAATATTATGCTTATGTTAACATTTCTTTAGTAATGAATGTTACACTTGGATTACTCATATACTTGATTATATTATGAGTTGAACCTATCATGTTATAGGTTAGTTTTGAACAAGCATGCTTAGTACTTTGTTATTAGTACTTTAAGAAAAAAAAATTTATACGAATGATAGTACGTGACCCCGCCCCGAGAGTAGATATAAGGGCGGGCGTCACAAGTTGGTATCAGAGCAGTTTTCCCCTCCACCACACACACATCAAGCTTCATCCTGCCGCTTCCAAGTAAGAGATCCTAATCTCGCCTTACTTTATTTTCATGTACAGTAATGATTATATAGGATGATTTATACTTGCATAACAAGAGAAAGTAGCGTTAAGTCTTATATAGTTATTTATCACCTGTATGATAGATAATGACAAGTAAATTGTAAGATATATGAACATGAACGATATGTCACTACAAGATTTAGACTGCAAATTTCTGACAACACTGCCCTCGGGTGAGGTGATACCCTCTACCCAAATGATACGCGCCACACCGATCAGAATCGCAGATAGGGAACTCTACTGCGACCTGATAGTGCTTGATATGCCCGATTATGATGTGATATTGGGCATGGATTTCTTGAACAAATACGACGCCTCTATCGAGTGCCGTAAACGGAAGGTTATCTTCCGACCTGAGGCGAGAATCCTATTTGAATTTATCGGAGAGCCGAAGAAGAGGACAAGCAAATTCTTGTCGGCTCTGAAAGCAAGGAAGTACCCTTAGTAAAGGTTCTGTGGCGGAACGAGCAGTTCGAAGAAGCCACCTGGGAACGAGAAGAGGCAATACGATTAAAGTACCCGGAACTGTTTTAAAGTTCGGGACGAACTTTTTATAAGGTGCGTAGGATTGTAACACCCCAATTTTTACAATTTGAGTACCTGGGAATTGTTTAAAGTTCGGGACGAACTTTTTTATAAGATGTGTAGGATTGTAACACCCCAAAATTTCACCATGAATAATATTGTGAATTCATTATGAAATATTATGTGAATAATATTGTGAATTCATTATGAAATATTATGTGAATAATATTTTGGATTCATGGAAAATTATTATAAAAATATTATGTAAATAATGTTATGAATTCAGGAAAAATTATTAGAAAATATTATGAATTCATGAATATGAAATATTATGGGATTCATGAAATATTATAGATTCATGAATATGAAATCTTAAAAATATTATGAAATAATATTTATGGAATATTAAGAAATATTATGAATTCATGAATATGAAATATTATGAAATTCATGAAATAGTATCATGGATATTAGAAAATATTATGAATTCATGAATATGAAATATTATGGGATTCATGAAATATTATAGATTCATGAATATGAAATATTAAAAATATTATGAAATAATATTTATGGAATATTATGAAATATTATGAATTCATGAAATATTATTAATATTATGAAATTTCATGATAGGCTTGGCTTAAAGGGCTTTGATATGGATTAGTGCAAATTGTGATAAAAAGAAGAGGTAGAAGGGAGGAAGCAAGGATTGAACCTTGAACCTCCTAGTTGCACTCTCCATGTCTTAACCACTACACCAAGCATTGTTTCTTGTTGAGAGAATAAGAAACATGCTTGTTAAGCGTGTAATAGTGAAGAGACATGTCTTTTCATGAGAAAAGTATAAATAAGAGAGGGAAGAGGTGTGAGTAACTTCCTCTTCTTCTTCCTTTCTCTTCCCCACCGAAATTCCTTCTTCTCCTCTCCTCTTTTCCATTTTTCGAAAAGTGCTCCCTAGGGTTCTAACCCTAGGGGATTGGAAGGAAGAAGGCTCTTGCCCTCTATTAGGGCCAAGGAGTCTAGAGAAGAAAGAGTAAGAGGAACCTTCACTTCTCCTTCAACCAAGGGTACCCTAAGGGACTTAAAGAAGTAGAATCTCAAGCGAAAGGATGTAAGTATCCCCTCGCCTGCAGTGTAATGGTTATTGTATGTATTCTTCATGTTTTGCTTTTGGAAAAAGGGAGTCTTCCCTTTAGGTAAGTTTCGGCCACCCCCTTAAGGGGAGGCCTTGGCTACTTTTTGATGCATGAGGAGACCTTTGGGACTTAGGGTACATATGTATGATGATTTCCCATCATGTTGTGATAAGGAAAAGTAGGGTTATCCACCCTACAAGTTTCGGCCAAGAGGAGAAAGGTTAGGCTTTTTGGGTGGTTTGCTATCCTATGATGTGTCCATGTTTAGTAGTGTAGGTAAGGTGTTTGAATAAATGTTTGTGTGAAGATTGGATGTCAAATACCTAGCCTACCCTACCCTTACATCTTTCGGCCAACCCTAGGGGAATTAGGGTTTAAGGTTGTATGATTTTCCCTATGATATATCCATGTTTAATAGTATAGGCAAGGTGTTTGTGTAAATGCTTGTGTGGATATTTGAAGTCAAAAACCTAGCCTAGCCATCCTACAAGTTTCGGCCAACCCTAGTTTAGGGTTAAGGTTGCTTGATTTTATTCCCATGATGCATGCTATATATGATATGTGATGATTGTATGGGATATACCCTATGAGATATGCTTAGGGTTGCTAGGATGATATGTATGTGCAAGTGATGTTTAAATGGAATATTGATTTGGAAACTAAATGTCCCTAGCATGTGATACTCGGCCAAGCATGAAATATTAGGTTTATAAAGGTTAAATTATCCTATGAGATATGCTTATGTTTGGGATGATGATATGTATATGCAAATGATGTTTAAATGGAATGTTGGATTAGGAAAAAATGGAACTCTCCCTAGCCTTGAGTTTCGGCTAAGACCCTAGTTTTAGGGTTAGGAACCATTTGATTTACCCATGAAGCATGCTACCACTTCCTATGATATGAATATGATTTATGTGATCAACCTTGTCATATATAAGATATGTTTAAGGGGTTGAATTATGATCTATGTATGAGCATGCATTATAGCCCATGGGGCACCCTTATGAAATGCATGCTTTATACTAGGCTAGTTATCATGATTATGGAGATCTATGTATGAGCATGCATTATAGCCCATGGGGCACCCTTATGAAATGCATGCTTTATACTAGGCTAGTTATCATGATTATGGATGCATTCATATGCATAAGAATGAGCCTTGTAGGGTATGAACGAAGAAGGCTTAGGGCCTAAAGAATGCTTCCCTAGAAGGTTGGGACTAAGAGCATACTTTATGAAAATAAAGAACATGATAATTATTTTATTTTGTAATGGCTTGTACTATAGACTCTTAAAGCGAGTCAAATGATTATGATACTAGGCTGAAGGACTTTTGAGAAGGCCTAGTAAACCCTAGTGGTTCGGGATTAGCTACCTCGTTCCTATTTAGGGGCGCGCGCAAAACATGAAGTACAAGCCGGGCCCTAATGATTATGCTATATTCAAGTATTATGTTTATATGTTTTCAAAGAAACCTTCCTATGAAGTTAATATGCTTAGATGTTTAACATGCTTAAACACTTACCATGCTTGAATGTGATTTATTCTCTTATCTTTCTAAGATATGGATTTTGCGAGTAGGACAGGATCTTACTAAGCATTTGTGCTTACTAGTTTATATGTTGTCTTATGCTGCAGATAAGGGTAAGAGACACTTAAACTAAAGGAAGAGGCAGGAGGGCTGAAGATGTGTGGGGTGGTGGCTCGGGAAATAAAGATCTTCATATCTACAATATTATGCTTATGTTAACATTTCTTTAGTAATGAATGTTACACTTGGATTACTCATATACTTGATTATATTATGAGTTGAACCTATCATGTTATAGGTTAGTTTTGAACAAGCATGCTTAGTACTTTGTTATTAGTACTTTAAGAAAAAAAAAAATTTATACGAATGATAGTACGTGACCCCGCCCCGAGAGTAGATATAAGGGCGGGCGTCACAGCTAGAGCTGCCTGAAGAGATGTCAGCTATCCATAACGTGTTCCATGTGTCGATGCTCAAGAAGTGTATTCCAAACAGAGAACGAGTGATCGAGTCGCAGACAGTACAAATTCAGGGGAACCTAAGTTATGAAAGCCGACCTATCCAGATATTGGATCGGGAAGTCAAAAAGCTAAGGAACAAGGAGGTACCCTTAGTCAAGGTCCTATGGAAAAGTCAATGGTTCGAGGAAGCTACCTGGGAACGCGAGGACGAGATGAGACCCAAGTACCCGGAGCTATTCTAAGTTCGAGGACAAACTTTCACGAGGTATGGGGGATTGTAACGACCCGAAAATTTTTCTCAATATTTTATTTAAAATATTGATCATGTCTAGATAGTTTTCGAGGAACTTAAAAATACTAGTATGAACTATAGCCTAATTATCCATGATTTTCCCATATAAATTGAGAAGCTAAGTACTAAGGGTCTTACATGGGTTTTTCTGGTACCATGGTTATTAGTGGATTCTGGGTAGAATTTAATATAAATAGAAATGAGTTTTAATTAGAAATATTAGCATGATTATGGGTGCGTCTTAGGGGGAAATTCCGAAAATAATAAAATAAATAAAATAAAAATAAACTAAAAATAAAGTGCATGCACCAAGGATTGAACCTTGGACCTAGTATACTACCATGCATGTACTAACCAATTCACCTAGCAAGGGAGTGCTAGTGGAAAATGGAAGGGATTTTAGTTGAGGCTAAAGGAAGTGAAGAGTCATTGCACCATATCTCTTCATTTGCCTCCTTCATCTAGTATATAAGAGGGGGAAAAGGAAGAGACAACTTAACACTTAAGTTAATTGTCTTCTTCCTCCACCAAGCCTTCTTCTCTTCTTCCTTCTCCTCCTAGCCGAAACCTACAAGGTGGGTTTTCCTTTGGAAAAGTTTCACAAGGAGACCTCTTCTTCAAGATCTAAGGGCTTTCTACAAGGCTACAAGGGATAGGGGTAGTCTAAGGTCAAGGAAATTTCTTTTAGCTTCTCTATTCAAGGTGATAATCAAGATAACCCAAGGTAAGACCCCCTCACCTATGATATAATGGTTTTCAAGTTGTTTTCATGATATAAGAATTTGTTTGGACTATATGTGAAGAAAACTAGGGCTAGGGCTTTTTAAGGGTTTCGGCCAAGGTAAGATCTACGGCTTAGGATGATGTTAAAGCTTCACTAATGTTTCCCAATGTTTTTCCATGATGAATAAAGTATGAATGATATGTTATATGAATTTTTCATGGATTTGTGACTCCCAAAAGTTTCGGCCACCACCCCTATACCATGATGAGAATTTGATCTAACCCTTCAAGCATGTTTATATGGTTCCTCTATGACCTAATGGATATTATGTGTGGGTTATATGAATTTTTCCTATGGATTTATGGCCTTTAGGGTTTCGGCCAAGAACATTTCTAGGGCAAGGAAATTAGGGTTAGCTCTAATTATGGGGTTTAATAGCTCCCTATGGCTTTGTATGTAATGTATGGGTTTTTCTTTTACTCATGGAACCTTTTAGGTTGATTGAATGATGGAGCCTCCTCCTTGGAACTTTCGGCCAAGACCATAAGTTAGGGTTTGGGTTGGGTTAAGTTTTCAAAGATACTTGTTTATGGTTTACTAGGATGTATGTAGATGATTAAGCATGTTGTAAGAATTTTTATGTGACCTAAAACCCTAGCTTCATGTATGATGTATCATGACTTTGTATGTTAGGTCATGTGCTATGTTTATTCATGAATGTTTAGACCATGTGCCATGAACCTAGGGAATATGTATCATGTATGAAAAGATCTATGCATATTTACCTATGTACCATGATCATGCATGTCTTACGAATTAAGATGCTAATTATGTATGTGTGTCATACTTTATGAATGATATGTATGTATGCTATGCTTTACGAATGATACGTATGTATGTCATGTTGTATGAATGAAATAAGTTCATGCCTTCAAGGCATAATGATGATATGGAATGTAAATGATGAATGAAATAAAGTTCATGCCTTCGAGGCATAATGATGATATGGAATGAAAATGATGAATGAAGATAAGGTTCATGCCTTCAAGGCTTAACGATGATGTTAAGCAATTAAGAATGAATGATTATGCCATGTATGTTTTATGAATGAAGAAGCATATGAATTATTTTACTTTATGAATGGGCTTGTACCGGACCTAAGTAAGGTCCACGGTTCTGGACTACGGATGAAGCTGTCCACGGTTCTGGACTACCGATGAAGCTGTCCACGGTTCTGTACTACCGATGAAGTTGTCCACGGTTCTGGGACTACCGATGAAGCTGTCCTTACCCTAGTAGGTCGAGATTAGCTACCTCGTATTTACTTAGGGATGCACGTATATGATGTATGAATGTGGTACAAGCCAGGGCCCGATGATGTGATGATTATGTTTAAGTATTTATAAGTATGTTTTTCAAATAAGCATCCATATGTTATGTGCATTTGACTCATGCATCCATCCATGTTATGCATCCATGTTAATGAATACCTATTATGTTTATGGTTTATACTATGAATGTTTATGGTTTAGGCTAAGAATTATGCCATGCGAAATGGTTAATTATGTTTATGTTTTATGATTAAGAACCATGTTTGTTATGTTCATGTTTATGATTAAGAACCATGTTTATCATGTTTATGTTTTATGATTAAAATTCATGTTCGTTATGTTCATGTTTATGATTAAGAATCATGTTTATTATGTTCATGTCTTATGATTAAGAACCATGTTTATTATGTTCATGTTTATGATTAAGAACCATGTTTATCATGTTTATGTTTTATGATTAAGATCCATGTTCGTTATGTTCATGTTTATGATTAAGAATCATGTTTATTATGTTCATGTCTTATGATTAAGAACCATGTTTATTATGTTCGTGTTTATGATTAAGAACCATGTTTATCATGTTTCTGGTTATGAGTGGGAATTATGTTTATGGTTTATGATTAAGAACCATGACCTGTCGAATGATTATTATGTTTACACTTTATGTTAAGAATCATGTTATGATAAAGTTCCTATCTTTATATTTTATGTGACGTATGATTTTAGTGAGTAGGGAAGGGTCTTACTAAGCCAATGTGCTTATAGTTTTATTGTCTTATACCGCAGATCAAGCAAGAGGATGTTAAGGGAAGCAGCAGGAGGGGCAAGAGTATGTGTGTGGTAGTGACATGGCAAGGAAAAAGACTCTCATATTTATATTTTATCCTGTGGCTTATGTTTGGCACTGTTTGCTTATGTTACATGCTATACTTATGATAGTTACGTTTGAAGAATAACTGACTACCTATGTTGCTTAAGGCTGCTTTATGTGATTTTTATATCATGATGTAATGGATGATGTTAATGTATATGTTTAGGAATGATAGGTAGAAAGCATGTTCACAAGATACAAATGTTAGGTGCATGTATAAAGGTTTTAATTATTCCGCTGCATTATGATGTTCATGTGCCTAGATGTATGTTAGCGTAACGCCGTCTTTTGGCCACCGTAAGGTGTGGAAAAAAAAGGACGGGCGTTACAGATCAGGAGGCTCACTGGAAACCTCTCAACCTACCGTTCGCTCCCTGATCGATCAGCCGATCGATCAGGAGTCTGCCTGATCGATCGCCCGACTGATCAGGACTAAGCCAGTCCGATCAGGCTGGAGCCTGATCGGTCTGGGCGCTCCCAGATCGAACGGTGATCCGTTCGATCATATTAAATTGCAGTTGGTGGACCGATCCACCAACCTATTAACTTCGTGTAAAACTTACCTTCCCGAGCCCTAGCGCCGAAAGCCCTCATCGCCGAAACCTCTCAGCGCCGAAACCCCTCTCTTCCTCCTCTTGTACGTGAGCTCTTCCTGTGCGTGCGATCTTCTCCTTGTGCGCGAGAGTTCTTCTTCCTGGGTGAGAGTTCCTGTCGAGATGCTGCATTTATCCTCTCGTGCGAATGTCTCACACATGGCACCTAAGTATGTTCTTGTTTTGTTACAAATTACTTCATCAATCATGTATTTGGGCTAATCATGACTTTTATCTTGTGGTGTGTCTTATGTCGTGACCCAATGATTCTGCCGTGACCCTTCTTGCCATGATCTTCACTGTGATTGATCAATTCTTTGTATCATGATTTAATCAATTCCATTTTTATGTCGTGACCTTACCATGATCCTAACCCTACTGATTAAACCTAAATCTTGATCTTATTTTCTTGTGATCATTATTGTGATCTCGACCAAATGATTCCACCTTTTAGAAAGTAATCTAAGGGCAAGGAACCCATTGAGGGAAGCTTAAAGGGCAAAGGCCCCTCATCCTCTGCTCCTTCCCGAAGGCCTCAGCCTTCGTCTAGTTCTCGGTTCCCGAATACGGCCTTTGAGCAGGCCTTTCAATCCAGAACTTTCAAACTACTTTCGTGTCGGTCTATTGATCGACCTTTCTTGGTTGAGCATTGTCCTTCTATCATAGAGGTGATTGAGTTTTATAACCTTGATTTCTTTCTCTCCCTCGAACGAACAATCAACTATGACCTTGTTTCTGAGTTCTACAATAATCTCCAACAAGGCCCTCAAGGTGGCTTTGATTTTACTACTCGAGTAGCCAAGAGGAACCTTGACTTCTCCTATGATGTTTTGGCGGAGTATCTGGGCAGTCGATGATCTCCTAATTTTTATTCTATCTATACAGAGCTTCCCGACCCCCTATTGGCTCCATTCGGGGACGTCACCCCCGACTCCATATATGAGCACTTCTTCGGACACCCTCGACCAGCTAGCCTTGATGAGTTGGGGTCTGACTTTTCGACCTTTGCGACCCTCCGACTTTCTCCCATTGATTATGTTCTTTTTAAGATAATCACGAACTACATCCTGCCGATAACATCAAAACCCCTGACTGAGATCCGGCCTTATCACTGCCTGATGCTTTATGGCATGCACCGCCACATGGATTTTGATATTATGGAGAGTGTTTTTCAGTCGATCATCTCCTATCGTGAGCCCAATCGTCGCACTGTGTATATGTCATTCGGTCACGTCATTACTGACTGGCTTATGTCAGTTGGTATTGATGTGACCAAGGGCAGGACAGTGCCCATGGTTAGACAGGATTGCCGGTTGGGCAAACGCACGTTTGCCAAATCTGGTATTGTTGTTGGGCCAGACGATCAGACTTTGATATGGAAGGACGAGCAGGGTCTTGGCGAGCTACCCAAGGGCGCACACTTGCAGGTACCCGCAGCTCCGGCTGCGCATCAGGAGGCGCCCGCTGCTGCTGCTGACTACGACTATGAGGCAGATCCAGACCTGCGTTGGTAGATTTCAGAGCTTGATCGGACCATCCAGCATGATCTTCATTTGAGAGAGCTCTGGCGGGAGGTGGTCCGGGCTGGGTTTCAGACTTTCGACTGCAGACTGTTGGCAGTCGAGTCTGACGTTTTGGGGGTCTGCTCCAGACAGGAGTCATGGAATGAGGAGTGGCGCAGTTGGGCAACTGGTCAACCAGCCTTCATCTACTGGAGCTGCGCCCTCCGGCAGTATTGCCCCGAGGTCCTTCATTCCTGACGACACGACTGATGACCCGATGGAGGACAATGACCCCCCCCCCCCCCCCCAACGCTTGATTATGGATATGCTCGGTCTTTGCATTTGACTTACTTTGACTATTTGACTGTTTGGAGTGTATGACTTACTTTGATCATAGTTGTATGCCAATGATTTGACTGTTTCTTGATGCGATGTTACGCATATGACGTTATGGTTTTCATGCTTGACTTAATATATTATGCATTTTGTTAGTTCATATGATTGTTCATACGACTGCTATCGTCATGTATGCCTATATTATGCTATGCTCGTTCTCACTTCATGTCCATATGATACATATGATTGTTTTGCCATGCTTTATATTTGTCATATGTTTTTCATATAACCCTCAAAATTTTCATAATCTTATGTTGTTTTGGGAAACACCTAGGATTGAGGGGGAGGTTTATGGTTCAACTTAACGACCCTCTAGACCCTTTTCGGTGTTTGACAATGGGGGAGAGTGAGGTTGGTTAAGTTTGGGACGATAACTATTGTAGGGGGAGGATCCTGATTCCCCTATGAGTGTGAGATTTTCAATTATTGATTGCAGATCCCTAAACTTAAAATCGGATTGTCAAACAACAAAAAGCGGGAGATTGTTGATGCAGTCTGACCCTGATTGTTGTTTTGGTGTTGACACCGATTTTAGTTTAGGTTGATGAGATGATTGGGATTAAGTCCTGGTCGTGGACTAGGCATACCTAGTGGGACTAGGTTTGATGAAAGCCTGGCTTGGAGGGTCAGGTCCTAGCTTGAGAAGCTAGGTGGATAAAATCCTAACTCGGAGGGTTAGGTGTGGAAAAGTCCTAACCTGGAGGGTTAGGTGTGAAAAGTCCTAGCTTGGAGGGCTATGTGTGGAAAAGTCCTAACCTGGAGGGTTTGGTGTGAAAAGTCCTAGCATGGAGGGCTAGGTGTGGAAAAGTCCTAACCTGGAGGGTTCGGCATGAAAAGTCCTAGCTTGGAGGGCTAGGTGGATGAAATCCTAACTTGGAAGGTTAGGTCCTAGCTTGGAGGGCTAGGTGTGGAAATTCCTAACTCGGAGGGTTAGGTGATTGGAAATCCCGGTGAGTGAAGCGGGGTCCTGGTGAGTGAAGCCAGGTTGACTGAAGTCCTGGTGAGTGAAGCTGGGCATGGAGTCTTGGTCCGGAAGACTGAGCACGAGTCAGGGGAGGCTGGGAGCCAATTCTCTTGACTTAGAGTGGGTTGGCCTTGCCTGGATCGGTCTGATGACCGATCAGGGAAGTTGGCACGGTGTTCCCTCGTGGATCAGTCTGGTGACCGATCCAGCGATGTCTGATCGGTCTGGTGACCGATCAGAGAACATAAGGTGACTTTGGAAAACCTACTGATCGACTCCTGATCGGTCTAGAGACCGATCAGGGAGCACACAGTTCACTTCCTGCTCAGCTCCTGATCGGTCTGGTGACCGATCAGGGAGCATACAATGCATTTTGGGAACCTTACTGCTTGGCTCCTGATCGGTCCAGTGACCGAACAGGGATACTGTTCATATCGTTCTGGTGAACGATCAAGTATCGCGAGTTCCTCACTATGACCGATCGGGATGGAGCCTGATCAGTATAGGCATGCCCTGATCGGTCTAGTGACCGATCAGGAGGTTTGGACTGCGAAGCTGGGAAATCACCCTGCAAAGGGGTGGATCGGTCTGGTGACTGATCCACGACTTGGGATCGGTCTGGTGATCGGAGCTGGCAGAAATCACGATTTCTAATTACGCGTTGGGGACCGATCAGGATGGAGCTTGATCGGTCAGAACCCACCCTGATCGGTCTGGTGATCGATCAGGAGGATCTCTGATCGGTCCGGTGACCGATCACTTTAATTCAAACGCGCTGTCAGGCGCTCTGATCGCGTCTGATCGCACTCTGAGTCCTACTGTTACACTACTGATACTTGTTCTGAGCCCTCTGATGTTTGATCTTCTGTTGATTTGATGCTCTAATGTGCTGCTAAGTGTGCAGGTGACTTAGAGATCATCCAAGGGAAGTCAAACGAAGGTTTTCGCTACAGCAGGTTTGTCTGTTTGCTTCCACAGGTTGTAACGTCCTTTGGCGCGAGCTGCAGCGGCTGAGGAGCTGTTGACCTGGGGCTCGACTGGACGGGTTTCATTGAGTCCAGATCAGGTCAGGGGTAGCTGGCTGCTGCAGGTGAACAGCTGGAAGCTACTGCAGAGGAACGTGTGACCTGGCAATGGAAGCTGGTTAAGCTGTGTAGCGGAGAAGAGCTGAGCAGAGTTTTTTTGACGAAGTGCTAGAGTTCTTGTTCTCTACATCGAAAAGCTTTTGCTCTACACTTGTGCGATTACTCTACTGTGAATCTTGAGCAACTTTGTGATACTTGAGCACATGGGAAGAAGAAACAAGAAGCTTGGCGAGTCCATCAGTGAGAAGACAGAAGAAGGGAGTTCTTGGTGAGATCAGTGCTGAGTGGAGCACGGTGAGGAGTTTGCTTGTGTTCTTGCGGTTCTTAGTGCTCAGTAAGATCCTTCTTGTGTTTCCTGTACTTAATAGTTCATCATCTTGAAACGCTGTGGAGAGGTTACTCCACCGAGAAGGAGGTTGCATTTTCTCTGAATTTTCCGGGGCTTGATCTGCCGACGATCAATGGATCGCCCACCTTAAGGGCACGCCAAGGAGTAGGGGCAAGTTATCCCCGAACCTTGTAAATCCTCTTTGTTAGCATTTTGTGCTTGCGCTTAGCCTAGGGTTTAATCTCTGCATTACTCTATTTTTGCAATTCTTCCGCTGTGCTACTAACCTCTGAGTGCAGAAATTCGACAAGTGCTAAGTTTCAAGTGTTTGGCTATATTCACCTTCCCCCTCTCTAGCCATCCAAGTTCCAACACTCGTTTCTTCTTCTTCCTACCTTTCGGCTCAGAAGAAGAAACCCTTTGAGTCACTAAGGCCTGTGAGTTCTGACGAAAGATGGCCTCTGCCGCCTGGAGTTCTCCTAGCAGTTCACCCAACGTATAATCCCTTCTGTTCATATTATAGTTGAGCCTGAACTGCTCAAAACTCCTAGGCAGAGACTGGAGTATAATATCGACCTGGGATTCCCCGTCGATTTGTGCTCCTAGTACCTCAATCTCATTGAGGTGAGCCATCATCTTTAGGACATGATCCCTCATGGGTGTCCCTTTAACCATAGTGGTTGACATCAAACTCTTCATCGCGGTTTGCTTAGCAGCTCGACCTTGGTGCCCGAAGAGATCTTTGAGGTTCAGCATCATGTCACTAGTAGTGGCCATGGCCTGATGCTGATGTTGCAGCATATTCGACATAGATGCCAGAATGTAACACCGTGCCATCTCATCTGCCTTTTTCCACTTCTTGTAACGCTCCCTCAACTCTTCACCAGAGTCCTCTCTAGGTCTTTCCGCACATTCCTTGAAGAGTACAAATTTGTACTCCTCAGCAGTCAGGATAATGTCAAGGTTCCTCTTCTAGTCTATGTAGTTTGGGCTAGTAAGTTTATTGTCCTTAAGAATTGTTGCTAGTGGAGTAAAGACCATTATGAAAAACCTGAGAATCACAACATACACTACTTTAGAAATCAGAAATAAATTGATTCTCAAAACAATTAATTTTCCAAATCAACCAATACACCGAGAAATTCGCATGCCACGATGGTGTGGACGTATACGAATCCCTACATTCGTAAGAGGAGGTTTTACCCATCGATCTTACTATCTTGTCAACCTAACTTTTTGACAAGTAAGATCAACAGTTGGTTTCCTTCTGCTATGCAAAATAATAGCAGTGACTTCGATGGGGAGGATACTATTATTTGCATCTAAGTGTGCACCATTACTCGACACTAAGAAAATTATTTCCGATTATGTGCCTTTCGATGGGGAAGTATACACGCTCTTCAATAATTTTCTATAGTCTTTTTTGACCCAGTGATCCGTAGAACAAGTCCATCCGATGGGGAGGAAGGCACTCAGAGCCGACGCGCATACTTGTTCGCATAACTTGTCGAATTGTAATGGAAGCCGCGGGACCCTTAGGGTCCCTCTCCCACTTTTTAATTTATCTTGAGGAATTTTCTAGCACTACCACACAACCAAGCACATAACCAATAACATGAAATAAAATAATGAAAATCCTAGATTTTTCAACTTTCATGGCCCCTTGGTCTCTAATGTGCCTCCAGTCGTATCATCACTTCGTCCGCTCCTCCCTTCCTTCTGCGCATGCTACCTTGAGGGATCTCCGAGCCGAAATGAATAGCTAATTATTTACATCATTTATCCTATTCTCAACGAAGGAGTGTACATGAAATCTTGATCAACTGTAAATAAAAAAACTCGGCTAAACATGTGCCATATTTAATTACAAAAATTAAATACCTAGCCTCGTCAACCCCGAGGATTAATTAATTACAAAAATTCACAAATCAATCACACAACACATATTTGGCCATGAAGTTGGAATCTCGTGCCTACAACACAAAGTTAGCCTACGCACATCCATGCATCATCCAGCAAAATAAAATGTATGAAAATTGCAAAAAATTAACAAATCCTAAACACACAAAGCCGGAAACCTCAGCTCCGATACCAATTGTTGGATATGGCTTGACGAGTTTCCTTAGCGAATACCTGGTCGATCCGGCAGACCTCTCCATGTCTACGGATTAAAAAATTAATCCGAGTGGAGTCACGTCTCCCATCGACCGTCTCATGCCGTATCGAACGATCCAAATTACAACTTAGCCAATTACCAAAATTGGCCTTGTAATTTGCTCGACCGTTCGATCACGAAAAAGGCGACGAGTTGATCGCCGGATTTTGTGTTTATGGTCAGGGTCCAGTTAATAATTTATTCATCATGATTTGGAATCAAAATAATAAATTATTAAACATAAAATGATGAGATATATAATCAAGCCACAAAATTGACATAAGGAAATACAAAGGAGCATAGGAAGAGATATACCTTCCCGATCACCTCGCAGTCTTCTACCATATGTCTCTCCCTTCGCGGACGTCGTGTGGGCAACAATCTACTTCGATCCTGTTAGTGATATGAGAAAAGTGTCCTAAGGCAATCGCCTTATGATTGTAATCATTTATTTTAATAATTGAATATTCACTATTTGAGTATACATGTTTATGTATTTGATTGAGATCTTAAACTCATTTATTGAATGTCCGCAATACAATTCACAGCATGAGAGAATTTGTGATGAATTCATAACTAGTGATTATCTCTACATGTGCAATTGTGAAGTATTGAAATTGTCCCTAGTCGATGAATTGATAAATACAGACACTATCAATTCTGTTGAGACTAGCATGGGTTATTCTCTAATCAGCTGATTCTCACTGGCTGGTGACATTGGGATGTCCGAAGATAAACATGAATGCTAGTTAAGGGAACTAGTTCATTGGAGTGACTGGCTGTAAAACTTCATATGGTAGTCTATATATAGATATGTCAATGAAGTTCTTACTGCAGCTTAAGTGCGATGTTCCTTTGACTTGCGGTGTTCAAGTCATCTTGGTCATGGAGACTTATACTTTGACATCTTAAGCAAGCATCTCCACGGAGGTGTGGACCCAGGATGATTGGGTATAAGCCGAAGTGCCCGAAGACGTTTGAACAGCTTACAAACAATTCACCACTCCTTGCGAGGAGATGTATACCCAAGGCCTATCGTCGGATTGTTACTCGAAGCCTCTGGCCAGAGCATGATATGTTCAGAGTATGAATCTCTTAAATATATGAGAGTAATTAGAATCCGTAGGATGAGAAAATGTTACTTGGGCTAGGTGTGACGTAGTCAGCCTAGTGGGGACTGACACACATAGACCATGTCCTGAACCAAGTGGGTATAAGATGGTGAAGGGAATGGGGCACGATTCATTATAGCTGCTGAAGGGTTTCAGAATTGTTTCTGAGGTCAACCGTTGATCTTTCGATTAATTGGGGATCATGATGTACTACTAGGTGCCACTCATGATCGTTCTATAATTGATTAATTATAGACGGCCAACATAAATCGAAAGCCTATTTAGTCACACGCACTACGAGTAATCCGAGGGATTTAAAACGAGTTGAAAATTAGATTTTCCAATCAAGAGAGATTAGGTTTGGTTGAGCCAAACGATAAATCGAATCTGAATTTTTCAGAGACGCATCGGAAGCATAAAATGGCTAAGTCTTTTGAAGACTTAATAGATGAATTAAATGCGTTTAATTCATTGGGGTGTGGCTTGGATGGGCCGGCCAAAGAGGGTCTCCATCCTCTTTGCTTGGCCGGCCACAACAAAGGGAGAGAACCAAGTTTTTGGTTCAATTTATAAAATAAACCAAGTGTGGTTTGTTTTATAAAATTATGGATGATATAAATTTTTATATAATAAACCAAGGTTTGGTTTATTTTTCATGGAAATTAAAATGAACCATGGATTGATTTATTTTATAAAATCAATCATGGATTGATTTACCATGATAAGAAAATTTATTCCATAAGAAAAAAGGAGACTTGGTCGGTTTTTATCATGAATTAAAATATGATAAAACTTGGCATGATGGTATAAGTCATAGAAATTTTATTCCATAAGAAAAAAGAGACTTGGTGGTTGTGAGGCCACTATATAAAGGACCCAAGGCAAGACTTGGAAATCAATCGAAGTATTCTTGCCTGGGCTCTCTCCCTCTCCTCCCTTCTTTCTCTTGGCCAGCCACAAGACTCTTCTCCCTTCTTCTTGCCGTGAGCACAAGGAGAAGCACCGAGGCGACCAAGTTCTTCCGTTGGGACGATCTTCCTCTCCGGCCATTATCACCTTGGGATTGGGCGCAAGTCATCTTCCTCCTTCTCGCAGGAATTGTGATTCCGGCCAACCTTGGTAGTGAGTTTTTCCGATGTGATTACTTCTCTCTTGGTTTTCTTGTCACGTTCTCGGAGAATCTAGTAGTTCTCGAGAACACGAAACTCGTGGCTTTGCGAAGTCATCCCGATGATACTCGGCGTGGACGCGAATAGAGGCGGAGCTTCCGAGGGACGCTTACGGTTGGATCTCGTCCCTTCCTTCGAGTTACGTGAGGTAATACGTAAATTAGTCTATGTTTCTGCAAAATTTTAAATATATGATTATGTCTACACAAGATAAAGCTGCATGCTTAGATGTGTGGATAAATAATTTGAGAAATTATTTATGCTAAACCTTCCGCTGCACGTAATTAATTTTAAAATTGCGAACCCGCATCCATGTCAACATGCACCCGGTCCCAAAGTGGTATCTGAGCCGGTTAGTGTTCGACATAATCATATAATTATTTTGCGGAAAACTTTGTCATGATCTCAATTTTGGAAAATTTTCCAATTATGGAAACTTTTCAATTATGGTAAATTTTCGATTTAGGAATTTCAAAGTTTGGAAATCATTATGAAATTTTGCAAACTTTTGAAATATCCCTGTTTTTGAAATTTTATGATAATTGTTAAAACTTTCCATTTTTGAAAACATTCCAATTTTGGAAATTTCCTATTTTGGAAATTTTCCAATTTTGGAAAAACGTAAGTTTTCTTTGTACCAGAAACTTACAATTATACTGAAAACCTTTAAATTTTGGAAACTTTCCATTTATGGAAAGCTCGCAATTTTGGGCACTTTCTTTCAAGAAAGTCTAGACAAATTATGGGAATATTAATTGGCAATTAAATTCATAATTGGAAATTAAATTATATACAAAATTCTTTATTTTGGATTGAGCCTCGGGGAGCCGTCCAATTTAAAGTTAGTTGTTATAATTAAATTTCTTAAATTGAATTTAAACTGTCAAATGTTTAATTTGGATTGAGCCTCGGGGAGCCGTCCAAATTATATTATCAATAAATTCTTATTTTTGATTGAGCCTTGGGGAGCCATCCAAATTAAGTTATTGATATTAATTTTCCATAAATAAAATATGTGATCAAATCTTGGAAATTTTGAGGTGATTCTCAAACGATACTTTCCTTATTTGATTTATGAGGTGATGCTCTTACATATTATTGTCTCCAAAATTAATTAGAAAAATTATTTCCTATAGAGTATATTTCCTTAAATAAGATTTTCATGAAAATAATATGTGGTTGAATTAAAGGAATCTGTCTCTTAATTTAATAAGATTTGATTTAGAGAAATCAAAGTCTTAAACATATTATTTCCAAAATTGATTATGATAATTTAGGAAATTGTTTCCCAAAACAATTCCTTGAATAAAGTATGAAATTAGAATTAGGAAATCCGGTTCCTAATTCAATTAATGAGACTTGATAAATTAAGTCACATATATACTTTATTAAGGAAATCGTTAGAACATGACATAATTATATGTCATGAATGTGCATAAAAGAAAAGGATGAGACCCAAAACCCCTTACAAATATTAAGGCCAACACCTTCCATTAATATGATTAGAACCGGAGTTTTGTTTCTCGTTTGGGTTGATGGACACATCCATGCCCGGCTTGAACTCAACATGTTCAAACCATGGAATTAGTTTATGATTAATATAGTTGGAGTCAAAGGTCAATCCTTAGTTTTGGTTGTTGGACACATCCAAACCTGACTAAATGGTTGAATGAGCTCCAACCATATTAAAACTATTTCTTGATTAATGGGTCAACCTTAAGCTTGGAGCATCGATTTGTTGTGCCACAGCTAAAGTCGATGTAAAGAGAGGTGCAGTTGGGTACTATGTGTATTGTTGCATACTTGTTAATGAGTTAGCAACCCAATGATTTATGCAAACATTCAATTAGTTGATAGCATAATGTGATAGTTACATATGTATAATATGTAATCGGTATAATTACCTACCTTCATAGCTAAGAATAACTTGATGGACTCTAGCCATGGTTGTTTTTATCTATGGTTGGATATCAACCTATTTGGAGATGTTCCTACGATCTCCCGAATTAATAAAAAAGTTTATTCAATTCGAAAAATAAATAGGATTTAATTAATGTATATTGATGCATTCTTTATCATTCTCATCACATAACCTCAATTTGTATTTCTAGGATAATCACCTGATCATGTCTTCTCTGAATTTGCGTTCCATTTTGGATACCAATAAGTTAACTAAGGCCACAAGGATTGAAAAGGCACCAAAAGACACTTTCCATCACTGCGGCAAGGAGGGCCACTGGCGAAGAAACTACAAGGTTTATCTTGAGTCCTTGAAGAAGAAGGCATCCGATGCCCTATCCTCTTCAGGCATCTTCGTTATTGAATGTCACTCTATTTACTCGTACACCTGGGTACTTAATACTGGGTGTAGCTCACATATATGTATGACATACACGGGCTAAGGAATAGAAGAAGACTCGTCAAGGGAGAAGCGAATTTGCGAGTGGGAAATGGAGCAAAGATTGTTGCTATTGCCATCGGAACATATTTGCTAAAGCTCCCTACTAGACTTGTCTTAGAATTGGATAATTGTTATTTTGTTCCTTCGTTAATAAAGAACATTGTATCTATTTCATGCTTGAATGAAAAGGGTTACCATTTAACTTTTAGTAACAATTGCTGTTACATAACTATAAATGGTGTTCTTTATGGGACCGGAACTTTATGCAATGGTATCTACATGTTAGATTTATCCGGTGACGTTTTTTAATATCGAAGTTAGCAACAAACATGCTCGAATAGATAATCAAATAGACTCCTATACGTGGCATTGTCGTCTTGGCCATGTAAGCTAGAAACGCATGACCAAATTTCACCGATATGGAATTCTGGAATCATTTGAACCTGGTTCATTTGATACATGCGAATCATGCTTAAAAGGCAAGATGACCAAATTACCCTTTTCTGAAAAAGGTAAACCAATGGGAGAATTACTTGGTCTAATACATACTGATATATGTGGACCAATGTCAACTCTTGCACATGGAGGCTATAGCTACTTCATTACCTTTATCGATGATCACTCACGATTCGGGTATGTGTTCTTAATGAAACACAAATCTGAAACTTTTGAGAAATTCAAAGAGTTCAGAAGTGAAGTAGAGAAACAGATTGGCAAAAGTATTAAGATACTTCGATCCGATCGGGGTGGTGAATACTTAAGTCAAGAGTTTCAAGATTATCTTAGGGACAATGGGATATTGTCTCAATGGACTCCGCCATATACACCACAGCATAATGGTGTATCTGAGAGGCGTAACCGAACCTTGATGGACATGGTTAGATATATGATGAATCATGCAACTCTTCCAAAATCCTTTTGGGGCTATGCGCTTAAGACAGCTGTTTACTTGCTAAACAGAGTCCTGACCAAGGTAGTCTCTACTACTCCATATGAGACGTGGAATAGTAAGAAACCTCATTTATCTCACCTAAAGATATGGGGTTGTCCTGCTTATGTAAAGTGGACTGTATCAGACAAATTGGATGCTAAGTCTGATAAATGTCTATTTATTGGATACCCTAAGGAAACGAAGGGTTACCAATTCTATCATCCCTTGGAACAAAAGGTGTTTGTTTCAAGGCATGCTGTATTTCTAGAAAAAGAATTTATTTTACAAGAAAACAGTGGGAGTAGCATTGAACTTGAAGATGTTCAAGAAAATCCAATAGACATTACAGAGACACCTAGTCTAGACCCACAACCAATAACTCATAATGATGAGCTATCAGTTGAACCTAAAACAACACCACTTCTTCGTAGGTCTGATAGGACACGTAATTTCCAGAGAGATACGGCTTTCTCATAAGTGAATCAAACGACGTGTTACTCATTAACGATGACGAACCTATCAGTTATGAAGATGTTCTAAAAAATTCAGAAAGGGATAAATGGCTTGAAGCCATGAAGTCGGAAATGGATTCCATGTACGAAAATCAAGTATGGGACTTGGTTAACCCACCTTAAGGGATTAAGCCCATAGGGTGCAAGTGGATTTTCAAGAAGAAAACCGACATGGAAGGTAATGTTGTTACCTTTAAGGCTAGATTAGTGGCAAAAGGATATCGTCAGAAACAAGGTATTGATTATGACGAAACCTATTCGCCAGTAGCTATGCTTAAATCCATTCGGATGCTCCTGGCCATAGCAGCTCATTATGATTATGAGATATGACAAATGGATGTGAAAATAGCTTTCCTTAATGGAAACTTGCTTGAGGATGTATACATGATTCAACCTGAAGGTTTCACATCAGTTAATAAAACCAAAGTATGCAAGCTTCGACGATCCATATATGGATTAAAGCAAGCATCCAGGAGCTGGAACATCCGTTTTGATGAGACAATCAAAGAGTTTGATTTCTCACAAAATCCTGACGAACCTTGTGTGTATAAGAAGGTTAGTGGGAGTGCAGTCATATTCCTAGTGTTATATATCGATGACATATTACTTATAGGAAACGATATATCAGTCCTACAATCAGTTAAAATTTGGTTGTCCAAAACTTTCTCCATGAAAGACCTGGGAGAAGCAACCTATATCCTTGGGATTAGAATCTATAGAGATAGATCAAAACTATTGCTTGGTCTTTCGCAGTCTACATATATAGACCGAGTGCTAGAAAGGTTTAGCATGTTGGAATCCAAGAAAGGTTACCTTCCCATCAGGCATTGGATCAACCTTTCGAAGTCTATGTGTCCGCGCACAGAAGACGAGAGGATTTGCATGAAAAGATTCCTTATGCATCCGCCATAGGATCTATCATGTATGCTATGTTATGTACTAGGCCCGATGTATCGTATGCTCTGAGCGTCACAAGCAGATACCAGTCTGATCCAGGAATGGATCAATGGGCGGCTGTCAAGACAATCTTCAAGTACTTAAGAAGAACTAAGGATGTGTTCCTAATATATGGAGAAGGTGATATGGTAATATGTGGGTATACAGATGTCAGTTTCCAGACAGATAAGGATGACTCCAAATCTCAGTCTGGATACGTATTTATTTTGAATGGAGACGCAATAAGTTGGAAGAGTTC
The DNA here is from genome assembly GCA_024364735.1 of Boesenbergia rotunda. NCBI lineage: Eukaryota > Viridiplantae > Streptophyta > Magnoliopsida > Zingiberales > Zingiberaceae > Boesenbergia > Boesenbergia rotunda. Next base: position 214,825 of record JAGFNQ010001973.1, on the reverse strand, counting down.
CAAGCAAGACATCGTAGCGGATTCTACCACGGAAGCGGAATACATTGCAGCTTCGGAATCAGCAAAGGAAGTAGTCTGGATCAAGAAGTTTGTCTCAGAACTTGGTGTGGTTCCAACCATTGATGAAGCAATACCGGTTTACTGCGACAACAATGGAGCTATTGCACAAGAAAAGGAACCAAGGTCTCATCAGCGATCCAAACATGTGCTTCGCCACTATCATTTAATCAGAGAGATTATAAGTAGGAATGATATACAAATTGAGAAAATTCTCACTGAAAGGAATTTAGCGGATCCTTTAACTAAGGCCTTGCCTCAAAGCAAGTTTGAGGGTCATGTTAGAGCCTGTGGTATTGGATACCGTAGCGATTGACATTAGACCAAGTGGGAGTTTGTTAGTGATATAAGAAAAGTGTCCTAAGGCAATCGCCTTATGATTGTAATCATTTATTTTAATAAATGAATATTCACTATTTGAGTATACATGTTTATGTATTTGATTGAGATCTTAAACTCATTTACTGAATGTCCGCAATACAATTCACAGCATGAGAGAATTTGTGATGAATTCACAACTAGTGATTATCTCTACATGTGCAATTGTGAAGTTTTGAAATTGTCCCTAGTCGATGAATTGATAAATACGGACACTATCAATTCTGTTGAGACTAGCATGAGTTATTCTCTAATCAGCTGATTCTCACTGGCTGGTGACATTGGGATGTCCGGAGATAAACATGAATGCTAGTTAAGGGAACTAGTTCATTGGAGTGACTGGCTGTAAAACTTCATATGGTAGTCTATATATAGATATGTCAATGAAGTTTTTACTGCAGCTTAAGTGCGATGTTCCTTTGACTTGCGGTGTTCAAGTCATCTTGGTCATGGAGACTTATACTTTGACATCTTAAGCAAGCATCTCCACGGAGGTGTGGACCCAGGATGATTGGGTATAAGCCGAAGTGCCCGAAGACGTTTGAACAGCTTACAAAGATTCACCACTCCTTGCGAGGAGATGTATACCCAAGGCCTATCGTCGGATTGTTACTCGAAGCCTCTGGCCAGAGCATGACATGTTCAGAGTATGAATCTCTTAAATACACGAGAGTAATTAGAATCCGTAGGATGAGAAAATGTTACTTGGGCTAGGTGTGACGTAGTCAGCCTAGTGGGGACTGACACACATAGACCATGTCCTGAAACAAGTGGGTATAAGATGGTGAAGGGAATGGGGCACGACTCATTATAGCTGCTGAAGGGTTTCAGAATTGTTTCTGAGGTCAACCGTTGATCTTTCGATTAATTGGGGATCATGATGTACTACTAGGTGCCACTCATGATCGTTCTATAATTGATTAATTATAGATGACCAACATAAATCGAAAGCCTATTTAGTCACATGCACTACGAGTAATCCGAGGGATTTAAAACGACTTGAAAATTGGATTTTCCATTCAAGAGAGATTAGGTTTGGTTGAGCCAAACGATAAGTCGAATCTGAATTTTTCAGAAACGCATCGAAAGCATAAAATAGCTAAGTCTTTTGAAGACTTAATAGATGAATTAAATGAGTTTAATTCATTGGGGCGTGACTTGGATGGGCCGGCCAAAGAGGGTCTCCATCCTCTTTGCTTGGCCGGCCACAACAAAGGGAGAGAACCAAATTTTGGTTCAATTTATAAAATAAACCAAGTGTGGTTTGTTTTATAAAATTATGGATGATATAAATTTTTATATAATAAACCAAGGTTTGGTTTATTTTTCATGGAAATTAAAATGAACCATGGATTGGTTTATTTTATTTTATAAAATCAATCATGGATTGATTTACCATGATAAGAAAATTTATTCCATAAGAAAAAAGGAGACTTGGTCGGTTTTTATCATGAATTAAAATATGATAAAACTTGGCATGATGGAATAAGTCATAGAAAATTTATTCCATAAGAAAAAAGGGACTTGGCGGTTGAGAGGCCACTATATAAAGGACCAAGGCAAGGCTTGGAAATCAATCGAAGTATTCTTGCCTGGGCTCTCTCCCTCTCCTCCCTTCTTTCTCTTGGCCGGCCACAAGGCTCTGCTCCCTTCTTCTTGCCGTGAGCACAAGGAGAAGCACCGAAGCGACAAAGTTCTTCCGTTGGGACGATCTTCCTCTCCGGCCATTATCACCTGGGATTGGGCGCAAGACATCTTCCTCCTTCTCGCCAGAATTGTGATTCTGGCCAACCTTGGTAGTGAGTTTTTCCGATGTGATTACTTCTCTCTTGGTTTTCTTGTCGCATTCTCGGAGAATCTAGTAGTTCTCGAGAACACGAAACTCGTGGCTTTGCGAAGTCATCCCGAAGATACTCGGTGTGGACGCGAATAGAGGCGGAGCTTCTGACGGACGCTTACGGTTGGATCTCATCCCTTCCTTCGAGTTACGCAAGGTAATACGTAAATTAGTTTACGTTTCTGCAAAATTTTAAATATATGATCATGTCTACACAAGATAAAGTTGCATGCTTAGATGTGTGGTTAAATAATTTGAGAAATTATTTATGCTAAACCTTCCGCTGCACGTAATTAATTTTAAAATTACGAACCCGCATCCATGTCAACATGCACCCGGTCCCAACAGATCTGAGATCACCGAATGTACCCCAATCAAACCCTTTCCTTCATCTTCACACGCGCCCAACAAAACCCTAAAACTAGGGTTACCGTCGGCGCCTCCTTCCTCTCCACTAAGCGCCGCCGAGCTCCTCTGGCCACAGCCGAGCATCGGCCACAAGGGGACTAAGGAGGAGATGAGAAAG
>JAGFNQ010001973.1:165045-204062 GCA_024364735.1 Boesenbergia rotunda | reverse complement strand
AACAATTCCTTGAATAAAGTATGAAATTAGAATTAGGAAATCCGGTTCCTAATTCAATTAATGAGACTTGATAAATTAAGTCACATATATACTTTATTAAGGAAATCGTTAGAACATGACATAATTATATGTCATGAATGTGCATAAAAGAAAAGGATGAGACCCAAAACCCCTTACAAAATATTAAGGCTAACACCTTCCATTAATATGATTAGAACCGGAGTTTTGTTTCTCGTTTGGGTTGATGGACACATCCATGCCCGGCTTGAACTCAACATGTTCAAACCATGGAATTAGTTTATGATTAATATAGTTGGAGTCAAAGGTCAATCCTTAGTTTTGGTTGTTGGACACATCCAAACCTGACTAAATGGTTGAATGAGCTCCAACCATATTAAAACTATTTCTTGATTAATGGGTCAACCTTAAGCTTGGAGCATCGATTTGTTGTGCCACAGCTAAAGTCGATGTAAAGAGAGGTGCAGTTGGGTACTATGTGTATTGTTGCATACTTGTTAATGAGTTAGCAACCCAATGATTTATGCAAACATTCAATTAGTTGATAGCATAATGTGATAGTTACATATGTATAATATGTAATCGGTATAATTACCTACCTTCATAGCTAAGAATAACTTGATGGACTCTAGCCATGGTTGTTTTTATCTATGGTTGGATATCAACCTATTTGGAGATGTTCCTACGATCTCCCGAATTAATAAAAAAGTTTATTCAATTTGAAAAATAAATAGGATTTAATTAATGTATATTGATGCATTCTTTATCATTCTCATCACATAACCTCAATTTGTATTTCTAGGATAATCACCTGATCATGTCTTCTCTGAATTTGCGTTCCATTTTGGATACCAATAAGTTAACTAAGGCCACAAGGATTGAAAAGGCACCAAAAGACACTTTCCATCACTGCGGCAAGGAGGGCCACTGGCGAAGAAACTACAAGGTTTATCTTGAGTCCTTGAAGAAGAAGGCATCCGATGCCCTATCCTCTTCAGGCATCTTCGTTATTGAATGTCACTCTATTTACTCGTACACCTGGGTACTTGATACTGGGTGTAGCTCACATATATGTATGACATACACGGGCTAAGGAATAGAAGAAGACTCGTCAAGGGAGAAGCGAATTTGCGAGTGGGAAATGGAGCAAAGATTGTTGCTATTGCCATCGGAACATATTTGCTAAAGCTCCCTACTAGACTTGTCTTAGAATTGGATAATTGTTATTTTGTTCCTTCGTTAATAAAGAACATTGTATCTATTTCATGCTTGAATGAAAAGGGTTACCATTTAACTTTTAGTAACAATTACTGTTACATAACTATAAATGGTGTTCTTTATGGGACCGGAACTTTATGCAATGGTATCTACATGTTAGATTTATCCGGTGACGTTTTTAATATCGAAGTTAGCAACAAACATGCTCGAATAGATAATCAAATAGACTCCTATACGTGGCATTGTCGTCTTGGCCATGTAAGCTAGAAACGCATGACCAAATTTCACCGATATGGAATTCTGGAATCATTTGAACCTGGTTCATTTGATACATGCGAATCATGCTTAAAAGGCAAGATGACCAAATTACCCTTTTCTGAAAAAGGTAAACCAATGGGAGAATTACTTGGTCTAATACATACTGATATATGTGGACCAATGTCAACTCTTGCACATGGAGGCTATAGCTACTTCATTACCTTTATCGATGATCACTCACGATTCGGGTATGTGTTCTTAATGAAACACAAATCTGAAACTTTTGAGAAATTCAAAGAGTTCAGAAGTGAAGTAGAGAAACAGATTGGCAAAAGTATTAAGATACTTCGATCCGATCGGGGTGGTGAATACTTAAGTCAAGAGTTTCAAGATTATCTTAGGGACAATGGGATATTGTCTCAATGGACTCCGCCATATACACCACAGCATAATGATGTATCTGAGAGGCGTAACCGAACCTTGATGGACATGGTTAGATATATGATGAATCATGCAACTCTTCCAAAATCCTTTTGGGGCTATGCGCTTAAGACAGCTGTTTACTTGCTAAACAGAGTCCTGACCAAGGTAGTCTCTACTACTCCATATGAGACGTGGAATAGTAAGAAACCTCATTTATCTCACCTAAAGATATAGGGTTGTCCTGCTTATGTAAAGTGGACTGTATCAGACAAATTGGATGCTAAGTCTGATAAATGTCTATTTATTGGATACCCTAAGGAAACGAAGGGTTACCAATTCTATCATCCCTTGGAACAAAAGGTGTTTGTTTCAAGGCATGCTGTATTTCTAGAAAAAGAATTTATTTTACAAGAAAACAGTGGGAGTAGCATTGAACTTGAAGATGTTCAAGAAAATCCAATAGACATTACAGAGACACCTAGTCTAGACCCACAACCAATAACTCATAATGATGAGCTATCAGTTGAACCTAAAACAACACCACTTCTTCGTAGGTCTGATAGGACACGTAATTTCCAGAGAGATACGGCTTTCTCATAAGTGAATCAAACGACGTGTTACTCATTAACGATGACGAACCTATCAGTTATGAAGATGTTCTAAAAAATTCAGAAAGGGATAAATGGCTTGAAGCCATGAAGTCGGAAATGGATTCCATGTACGAAAATCAAGTATGGGACTTGGTTAACCCACCTTAAGGGATTAAGCCCATAGGGTGCAAGTGGATTTTCAAGAAGAAAACCGACATGGAAGGTAATGTTGTTACCTTTAAGGCTAGATTAGTGGCAAAAGGATATCGTCAGAAACAAGGTATTGATTATGACGAAACCTATTCGCCAGTAGCTATGCTTAAATCCATTCGGATGCTCCTGGCCATAGCAGCTCATTATGATTATGAGATATGACAAATGGATGTGAAAACAGCTTTCCTTAATGGAAACTTGCTTGAGGATGTATACATGATTCAACCTGAAGGTTTCACATCGGTTAATAAAACCAAAGTATGCAAGCTTCGACGATCCATATATGGATTAAAGCAAGCATCCAGGAGCTGGAACATCCGTTTTGATGAGACAATCAAAGAGTTTGATTTCTCACAAAATCCTGACGAACCGTGTGTGTATAAGAAGGTTAGTGGGAGTGCAGTCATATTCCTAGTGTTATATATCGATGACATATTACTTATAGGAAACGATATATCAGTCCTACAATCAGTTAAAATTTGGTTGTCCAAAACTTTCTCCATGAAAGACCTGGGAGAAGCAACCTATATCCTTGGGATTAGAATCTATAGAGATAGATCAAAACTATTGCTTGGTCTTTCGCAGTCTACATATATAGACCGAGTGCTAGAAAGGTTTAGCATGTTGGAATCCAAGAAAGGTTACCTTCCCATCAGGCATTGGATCAACCTTTCGAAGTCTATGTGTCCGCGCACAGAAGACGAGAGGATTTGCATGAAAAGATTCCTTATGCATCCGCCATAGGATCTATCATGTATGCTATGTTATGTACTAGGCCCGATGTATCGTATGCTCTGAGCGTCACAAGCAGATACCAGTCTGATCCAGGAATGGATCAATGGGCGGCTGTCAAGACAATCTTCAAGTACTTAAGAAGAACTAAGGATGTGTTCCTAATATATGGAGAAGGTGATATGGTAATATGTGGGTATACAGATGTCAGTTTCCAGAAAGATAAGGATGACTCCAAATCTCAGTCTGGATACGTATTTATTTTGAATGGAGACGCAATAAGTTGGAAGAGTTCCAAGCAAGACATCATAGCGGATTCTACCACGGAAGCGGAATACATTGCAGCTTCGGAATCAGCAAAGGAAGTAGTCTGGATCAAGAAGTTTGTCTCAGAACTTGGTGTGGTTCCAACCATTGATGAAGCAATACCGGTTTACTGCGACAACAATGGAGCTATTGCACAAGAAAAGGAACCAAGGTCTTATCAGCGATCCAAACATGTGCTTCGCCACTATCATTTAATCAGAGAGATTATAAGTAGGAATGATATACAAATTGAGAAAATTCTCACTGAAAGGAATTTAGCGGATCCTTTAACTAAGGCCTTGCCTCAAAGCAAGTTTGAGGGTCATGTTAGAGCCTGTGGTATTGGATACCGTAGCGATTGACATTAGACCAAGTGGGAGTTTGTTAGTGATATAAGAAAAGTGTCCTAAGGCAATCGCCTTATGATTGTAATCATTTATTTTAATAAATGAATATTCACTATTTGAGTATACATGTTTATGTATTTGATTGAGATCTTAAACTCATTTACTGAATGTCCGCAATACAATTCACAGCATGAGAGAATTTGTGATGAATTCACAACTAGTGATTATCTCTACATGTGCAATTGTGAAGTTTTGAAATTGTCCCTAGTCGATGAATTGATAAATACGGACACTATCAATTCTGTTGAGACTAGCATGAGTTATTCTCTAATCAGCTGATTCTCACTGGCTGGTGACATTGGGATGTCCGGAGATAAACATGAATGCTAGTTAAGGGAACTAGTTCATTGGAGTGACTGGCTGTAAAACTTCATATGGTAGTCTATATATAGATATGTCAATGAAGTTTTTACTGCAGCTTAAGTGCGATGTTCCTTTGACTTGCGGTGTTCAAGTCATCTTGGTCATGGAGACTTATACTTTGACATCTTAAGCAAGCATCTCCACGGAGGTGTGGACCCAGGATGATTGGGTATAAGCCGAAGTGCCCGAAGACGTTTGAACAGCTTACAAATGATTCACCACTCCTTGCGAGGAGATGTATACCCAAGGCCTATCGTCGGATTGTTACTCGAAGCCTCTGGCCAGAGCATGACATGTTCAGAGTATGAATCTCTTAAATACACGAGAGTAATTAGAATCCGTAGGATGAGAAAATGTTACTTGGGCTAGGTGTGACGTAGTCAGCCTAGTGGGGACTGACACACATAGACCATGTCCTGAAACAAGTGGGTATAAGATGGTGAAGGGAATGGGGCACGACTCATTATAGCTGCTGAAGGGTTTCAGAATTGTTTCTGAGGTCAACCGTTGATCTTTCGATTAATTGGGGATCATGATGTACTACTAGGTGCCACTCATGATCGTTCTATAATTGATTAATTATAGATGACCAACATAAATCGAAAGCCTATTTAGTCACATGCACTACGAGTAATCCGAGGGATTTAAAACGACTTGAAAATTGGATTTTCCATTCAAGAGAGATTAGGTTTGGTTGAGCCAAACGATAAGTCGAATCTGAATTTTTCAGAAACGCATCGAAAGCATAAAATAGCTAAGTCTTTTGAAGACTTAATAGATGAATTAAATGAGTTTAATTCATTGGGGCGTGACTTGGATGGGCCGGCCAAAGAGGGTCTCCATCCTCTTTGCTTGGCCGGCCACAACAAAGGGAGAGAACCAAATTTTTGGTTCAATTTATAAAATAAACCAAGTGTGGTTTGTTTTATAAAATTATGGATGATATAAATTTTTATATAATAAACCAAGGTTTGGTTTATTTTTCATGGAAATTAAAATGAACCATGGATTGGTTTATTTTATTTTATAAAATCAATCATGGATTGATTTACCATGATAAGAAAATTTATTCCATAAGAAAAAAGGAGACTTGGTCGGTTTTTATCATGAATTAAAATATGATAAAACTTGGTATGATGGAATAAGTCATAGAAAATTTATTCCATAAGAAAAAAGGGACTTGGCGGTTGAGAGGCCACTATATAAAGGACCAAGGCAAGGCTTGGAAATCAATCGAAGTATTCTTGCCTGGGCTCTCTCCCTCTCCTCCCTTCTTTCTCTTGGCCGGCCACAAGGCTCTGCTCCCTTCTTCTTGCCGTGAGCACAAGGAGAAGCACCGAAGCGACAAAGTTCTTCCGTTGGGACGATCTTCCTCTCCGGCCATTATCACCTTGGGATTGGGCGCAAGACATCTTCCTCCTTCTCGCCAGAATTGTGATTCTGGCCAACCTTGGTAGTGAGTTTTTCCGATGTGATTACTTCTCTCTTGGTTTTCTTGTCGCATTCTCGGAGAATCTAGTAGTTCTCGAGAACACGAAACTCGTGGCTTTGCGAAGTCATCCCGAAGATACTCGGTGTGGACGCGAATAGAGGCGGAGCTTCTGACGGACGCTTACGGTTGGATCTCATCCCTTCCTTCGAGTTACGCAAGGTAATACGTAAATTAGTTTACGTTTCTGCAAAATTTTAAATATATGATCATGTCTACACAAGATAAAGTTGCATGCTTAGATGTGTGGTTAAATAATTTGAGAAATTATTTATGCTAAACCTTCCGCTGCACGTAATTAATTTTAAAATTACGAACCCGCATCCATGTCAACATGCACCCGGTCCCAACAGATCTGAGATCACCGAATGTACCCCAATCAAACCCTTTCCTTCATCTTCACACGCGCCCAACAAAACCCTAAAACTAGGGTTACCGTCGGCGCCTCCTTCCTCTCCACTAAGCGCCGCCGAGCTCCTCTGGCCACAGCCGAGCATCGGCCACAAGGGGACTAAGGAGGAGATGAGAAAGATGAAGGAAGAACCGAAGAAGAAGAAGGGAATGCAACATTATTCTTCCTCCCCAAAGCTATCGCCGCCGCCCTTCACTCTCACCCGTCGGTGTCCAAACGCCCTCTCCAAGCCGCCGACAGCCACCAGCCCCTCCTTCTCAGGTTTCCACCTAGCACAACTAGAAGAAAGGATCCTCCTTGTGCCAAGAAACAAGAGATGAGAGGCTTGAAGAAGGAAGAGAAATCTCTCTTCCTTCACCTTGCGTCGGTTGCCCTAGGAGAGAGGGAGAGAAGGGAGAAGCCAAGCCTTGAGTTGTTGGATTGATTAAGCCCTTGTTTCTTGATCTCATAGGGTATTTATAGGGCTAAGGTAGGGACCAAGAGGAGGAGTTGGTTCTTGGCCCACTAATGGATCTAAACCCAATCCATTAATTAAGATTCATGCCACTAAAGGATCGTAATTGAACTTCCTCACCAACCCCCATATATTCATATGGGCTCCACATATTACGAGTCATCCATCCTCCCGTGTTTAAGATCTAGAATGCCCGTTAATTAATTCAATTACTGAAAATTTAAATTAATTAACTTCTCGATCCTTGACTAGTACCACTCAACCTTATCATCGTGCCGAATCAAATCCACCTGCAAGATTTAGCACGATGAAGCTTTTAGGCTCATCAAGGGGGCATCATCATCCCGACTCACCAGGATACGGATTCTGTCAATAATCAATGGAACATCATATTATTACTATTACCTCCCAACTTACCGGGTCTATCGATCTAACAGAATAGATCTCGCCCATTGGTAAATTAAAGAAATAATAATTAATAATATATGCCCATTATTATTTCGGGATTAAGGGATCGTACTCCATAATATAAACTGAGGTCCTATCCAATTATCGAGTCAATACAAATTGGATAACCTCGGGTTTTGGTCCTGCTCAATGTACTCAAAGTACACTAGTGTAATTCTATGGTCAAAACCAACCACACCTAATTACACTACAATTATTCCGATGGGTTTTCCAATTTCATCTTGGTTGTGAGCCTCTTCTTATACTAGGCAGGGAACTGATAACACGATCTTCCGTGTGTCACCACACACCATGTTATCTACAGTGCGTTGTATTGGACTTCATGCATGTACTAATGTAAACAGCCACCTAGTGTAGTTGTGATTCTCTTTTCATAATAAAGATGTTCATATATAAAAGTCATGTCTTTCAGTATACACATCTTACAGTGAATACCTTGACCAAGAGTTTCGTGACCATCTAGCTGAGTGTCGGATCATATCCCAACTACTCCACCTGGAATACCACAGTGGAATGGTGTGTCCGAGTGGAGAAATCGTACCCTATTAGAGATGGTATGATCGATGATGAGTTAGATAGATCTTCCTACTTCCTTCTGGGGATTCGTTCTAGGGGCGGCTCTTTTCACACTTAACCAAGCTCTATCAAAGGTTGTCATAAAGACACGATATACGATATGAACTGGAAAGAGTCCCACGATGTCTTTTATGAGGATTTGGGGTTGTGAGGCTCACGTTCGACGTCAAGTCTCAAATAAACTAGGACCTAAATCTGATAAGTGTAACACCCCAAAAATTTCACCATGAATAATATTGTGAATTCATTATGAAATATTATGGGAATAATATTGTGAATTCATTATGAAATATTATTATGGAAGATCATGAAATATTATCATGAAATATTATGGATTCATGAATATGAAATATTAAAAATATTATGAAATAATATTTATGGGATATTATGAAATATTATGAATCCATGAAATATTAATAATATTATGAAATTTCATGATGGGCTTGGCTTAATGGGCTTTGATATGGATTAGTACAAATTGTGATAAAAAGAAGAGGTAGAAAGGAGGAAGCAAGGATTGAACCTTGAACCTCCTAGTTGCACTCACCATGTCATAACCAATGAACCAAGCAATATTTCATGTAGAGAGAATAAGAAACATTCTCGTTAAATCTAGGGAAGCGAAGAGACATGCCTCTTCATGAGAAGAGTATAAATAAGAGAGGGGGAAAGGAAGTTACACTTCCTCTTCTTCTTCCCCACTTCACTTTTCGAAAATCAAGAACCCTCTTTCTCCCTTTCCATTTTCGAAAACACCACCCTAGGGTTCTAACCTTAGGGAATTTGAAAGGAAGAGGACCCATTGAAGGTTCTTGCCCTCTACTAAGTCTAAGGAGCCCTAGAGAAGATTTGAAAAGGATTTTCACTTGCCCTCCAAGTCTAGGGTACCCTACGGTTTAAAGAGAATGTGAAATTCCAGCGCAAGGATGTAAGTGTCCTCTCGCCTGCAGTGTAATCGTTATTGTGTGATTGCCATACTTTTATTGATTTTGAAAATGGGTGTTTTCCTTCTTGTAAGTTTCGGCCAACACCTTCAAGGGAGGCTTTGGTTGTTTCCTTGATGCATGGGAAGACCTTGAGACTTAGGGTATACATGTAGGTGGATTTTCTTCATGGTGTCAAGATCAAAACCTAGGGTTTGTCCTTGTAAAGGGGTTTCGGCCACTTCCAAATGGAAGTGATGGGCTACTCTTTGATACATGAAAGGAACCCTTAGGATTTAGGGTATACACATAGGTGGTGACCCTTCATTTTATGATGACTTCCCATCATGTTGTGATAACAAAAATTAGGGTTTAGCCACCCTACAACTTTCGGCCAAGAGGAGAAAGGCTAGGGCTTTTGGGTTGCTTGCTATCCTATTATGTTCCCATGATTAGTAGTGTAGATAAAGTGTTTGTGTAAATGTTTGTGTGAAGATTGGATGTCAAAAACCTAGCCTACCCTACCCTACAAGTTTCGGCCAACCCTAGGGAATTAGGGTTTAAGGTTGTATGATTTTCCTTATGATATATCCATGCTTAATAAGTATAGGTGAGGTGTTTGTAAGAATGCTTGAATGAATGCTTGATTGGAAAACCAAACTCATTTACCTGTGACTTTTGGCCAACCCTAGTTCTAGGGTTGGGAAGTACTTAATGAAACCATGAAGCATGCTACCACTTATATGATGTGTGTATAATTTATGTGACCTATCTTGTTAGGAATAAAAGCATGCCTTATAGCCCATGGGGCACCTTATGACATGAACATGATGTGTTTGATAATATGCTTGAAAAGGAATACTCTATTGAAATTGGGATCAAGAGCACCCCTAAATGTGTGGTGTGTCCCTAGGGGATCATGAGCACCCTTGATGAGTGGTGTGTCCCTTTGAGATGTTATTAGGAGTACCTTTAAGCATATACATATATGTGTAATTGCATGTTAAGATACTTTACTTTGAAGTTGTGTACCCGACTCGGAAGGGGGTCGTTAAACAAAATCCAATGTGCATGTTAACTGAAGGTCATGGCATTGGTAGGACGGAAGGGTCCTGCCCTAATTAGATTGGTGGCTCGCTACCCCAACTCATTAGGGAACGCGCTTGATGTGGTACTACAACTGGGCCCTAGATGATATTATATTTTTAAGTACTTACCTTTATGGAACCTTTTGAAAAGCATTCTCTCATTATGTGATGATCTTGTTCTGTAAAGTACTTAGAAATATTTGATGTGATGCTTATGATGCTTATAATTCTATCTTGATTACTGTGTACATGATATGATGAATTGATATGGATTTTTGCGAGTAGGCCCGGATTCTTACTAAGCATGTTTTGCTTACTAGTTCATGTTGTTTTTCTTATGCTGCAGATAGCGGTAAGAAATACTTGAACTAAAGGAAGAGGCAGAGGGAAAGCTAAAAGATGTGTGTGGTGATGGCTCGGGAAGGAAAGAAGGATTCTTATCTACCATTTTTGTTTAGAATCTAAATTGCTTCCACTAAAGGATTACAAGTTGTATTACTATACTCTGATTGTGTGATGACTATGACTACTCTACTGTTGGTCAAGTTAGAGATATGGAACCTATGTCATGTTAGATAACTCATGCTACTTCCTATTTATTGATGCCTTGCTATAGTGTTTAATGGATCACTTGCAGTAGGTTATGTTTAGATTATGCCATGCTCTATCTTGCTCAAACCATGTTTAGATCAGTAAATTGCGAAGTTAAATGATCTCCTATTATGTTGTAAATGTATGTTGATAAATGATAGGTTTTTGCTCAAGCATGCTTACTACTCTTCTTGCATTGTAATTGTTCTACTTGATATACATGCTTAACATGATAAATGATATGAATGTATGGACCCGTAACCCCGCCTTTAGGGTAGATATAAGGGCAGGCATTACAATAAGTGCTATTTTGTAGGATATCCCAAGGAAACGAAGTGATATTACTTCTGCAATCCAACTCTAGGCAAAGTGTTTGTCACTAGAAATGATATTTTTCTAGAAAGAGAGTTTATTTCTAGAAGAAATAGTGGGAGTAAAATCCATCTTGAAGAAGTTCAAGATGTAGATAGTACGGAGGTTTTGATGGACATTGAACAAGCACCACAAAATGTTGTGGATCATGAGATTGATACACAAGAAGTTGTGGAGCAACAACCTGTTCTAGTAGACCAACCTCTTCGCAGATCTAATAGGATACATCATCAACCTGAGAGATATTCATTTCTCTTGTTTGATCATGATGATGCTATGATTGTAGAGTTGAACGAGCCTACATCCTATCAAGAAGCTGTGATGAGCAAAGTTTTTATCGTTAATCGAGGTCGGTGCAACACCACTCGATAATTTTTTTAAAATATTTTATTCCCGCACTGCTAATCCAAGACCAAGTCTTTGGACAGTTTTTTTTTGTCTTTGTTTCATTTCAGTAATTTCTAAATGGCCATGCAAGAGGGTTTCAGTACAACCAAACCACCACTCTTCAGTGGGGAGGACTTCTCCTACTGGAAGAGTCGGATGGAAGTCCACCTGAAAACTCAGGTGGACTTGTGGATAATTATCCAATCTGGACTGGAAATCTCGAAAAACGCTGAAGGAGTGCCACAATCTTACACCGAATGGGATGCCTCGCTGAAAAGGAAGATCGAGGCTGATGCTAAAGCTACCCAGACACTTCAATGTCGTCTAACCAAAGAAGTGCTGAACCGAGTGGGACCATTCAAAAGTGTAAAGGAACTTTGGGGTATGTTAATTGAGTTGCACGAAGGAACCTCCGACACCCAAATAAGCAAGAGGGACCTACTGCTAAACAAACTCTACACTATCAAAATGAACGACGGCGAGTCAGCAACCTAGCTCCACGCCAGAATCCAGGAGTTGATGAACGGTCTACACACAATCGGTCACAAGGTAGAGAACCGTGACCTGATCAGGTATACCCTTAACTCTTTCCCGAGAAATACTTTATGGGCATCTATGGTAGATGCGTACAAAGTTTCAAGGGATCTCTCTAAAATCAAATTAGATGAGTTATTTTCTGAACATGAATTACATGAGCAGACTAACTGCACCTTGGCCGAGAAAGGCATTGCTTTTGTTGCAGGTAAAATTGGAAAGATGACCAAGAAAAAGCCTCAACCTGTACCCGAGTATGACTCAGACTCAAACTCAGAAGACGGTGAAGGAGATCTACCCAAGCTAGTTCGGCTAGCCCGGGACTACTACAAGGAGCTGAAAAATCAGACCAATAGAAGGAATGCCAGCCGAAGAAAGGAAGAGCCAGCTGAACCTTCAAATCAAAAGACTAAACCAAATGTGACCTGCTACGAATGCAAAAAGAAGGGTCACTACAAGACGGAATGCCCCAATCTGAAGGAGACGAAGAAGACAAGAAGGAAGAAGCCCCTTCAAGCAACATGGGACGAGTCTTCCTCCGAAGAAGAAGAAGAGGCCCCGCAATCGAACCTGCTCGCCCTGACTATTTCGGAAGAAATCGAGACCGGATCAGAATCGAAGCCGGACGACGGAAAGCTCACATTTTTAGAGAATGGCAAAATCACTGTAAGTGGATTTTCTAGAGTTCAATTATCAGAGTTAATTGCTTATCTATCTCGCGACTTGGCGAAAGCCAAAATCCGAGTCGAATCCCTCCGACAGGAAGTAAAACTCCTGAAAGAGGGAGCTGACTCTAGATCCTTAACTAAGAAGGTTCAAGAAGAAACCTCTACTCAAGTTGAAAAACTTGAGAAAGAGAACTCCTTCTTGAAAACTCAAGTCAAGGACCTTAGAGCAGCTTTGGAAGGTTTCACTTCGGGTTCCAAGGGTCTTGACATGATCCTTGGAAAATAGAAGTCCGTTCTAAATCGATCCGAATTAGGGTATCGAACCAAGGCTAGACAAAGGCCATATTATGCTGTACTGAATCAGTCTAGACCAAAAATTCAGGCATGGGTACCCAAACTGTACCTAAACAACCAAGTTAGACCAAATCAGTATTGGATCCCCAAGGACAAGATTAATATCTTGCCTAATTATTACCGT
Organism: Boesenbergia rotunda; assembly: GCA_024364735.1. Lineage (NCBI taxonomy): Eukaryota > Viridiplantae > Streptophyta > Magnoliopsida > Zingiberales > Zingiberaceae > Boesenbergia > Boesenbergia rotunda. The sequence goes on along the minus strand of JAGFNQ010001973.1, from coordinate 191,094 downwards.
GGCTTTAGTCCAGGGGGAGCCAACTTAAAAACCATTTTTATAGTTAAATGAATTTCTTTTCTTGTTTTAAATTGCATGATTGCTTGTCTATTTATTTTCTGCAATTTACCTTGCTTAGACCTAAGACTGGTTAGACTAAGGACTAAACCAATTAACTGAAATTTGAACAACATAGTATTGGGTGGCGGTGAGATGATAGTACGTTAGGGAAGCCTTTTCTAATAAGGTCAAGTATACACTACTTAGTCTCATTAGACTGGTGTAACTAGCCGAAGCTACCGATCCAAGACCCAAGCTAGTTAGACCAGAATTTCTCAAAAAGTAACCTTGAAAATGAAATTTCACTAAAAGGCTTTGTCAAGGAAAGGGTTGATGATCCAATAAGGCTACGGCCAAAGAAGGCCTTGTGCCTCGCCAAGACCTAGAAACCAAATTTTGAAATTCAAATTCAATTTACTCTTTGTCAAATTTGAATCTAACACAAATTTCAATTAATCTTAGATTCAATAACTTCTTTTTCAAAATAAATCGTTTTCAAAATTAACATAACTTTTCAAAACTAATCATAGTTTTCAAAATAAATATTTACTTCTATTTAAAAACTGTCTCACAAAAACCTATAAGTTGACGTGATTGATAACTAGATACCGGGTGAGATAGTCAGGACTTAAGTTAATACAAAATCTGATTTCTATAATGTTGTTAAATAAAAACATTGAATTTAGAATTAAATTGACTTGATTGTTGGTTGGTCATTAGAGTCAAACCAGGTCAAAATAGTCAAACCTGGTCAAACATTCAAAATAGCCAATAAACAATCTCAACTCGGGCGCCTGTGACCCCTTGGGCGCCCCCTTCCCTTTCTCGTCACCCAAGACAGCAAAGCTGTCAATACCTAGCTGAGCTAGGCGCCCGAGACCTATCGGGCGCCTAGTCCTTTAAGTCTATTCGGGGCAGCAAAAGCTGCCACACATAGCAGCTGACACAGGCGGCCGGGTCCTCATGGGCGCCCCCAAGGACAGCGTCAACACCAAGAAAGCTGCCTTTGGTAGTATACGCCTGACCCAGGCGCCCGATCCCTCCCAGGCGCCCAACCAAGCCCTATGTAAAGCCACTGAAACCCCCTTCATTTGCCACCCCAAAACAAACTCTCTTCTCCAACTCTTCCCCTTCCTAAGCCGTTCGAACGACCCTCTTGTGCCCTCGAATGCTTCACTTCAACCATGCCTCCCCGGATGACTACCCGGTATCAATTTTTCATGCATTTTTAATTCCTTTTAGTTATTTCGCTAAATGCATGTTCCTTGTTACTTGTTACTTGTTTAGAAAACGCCGTACTATTCAACCCAACCCCGGGCCCGAGCCTAGCCCTGACCCTAGGTTTCCGACCCTAGAACTAATGAATAAGTTTGCTAGGACAACCTATAAACCCATCAAGACAAGCATCTTGAATAGACAGTTTTTCACTCAATCCTGTCCAGTAACCATGGATGTCATTAACTTCTATTAACTTGATCGACTTGTTTTCTGCACTCATCCTATAAATACGACCCTATGTGGAGAATTTTACAACAACTTAGTAAGACAAGATGATCTTAGCTATGTCACCACTGTACAAGGAATGCCCTTGACGATCACGCCCTTGTTGTTTAACAGATTTCTTGCACTGCGACCTTCCCAGTCCACCTTCTGCTATTACCCTCCTAGAGATCCTCCCTTTGCTCCTCCCTACTCCCATATTGATTTGGATACTCTTTATTCATATTTCTATAGAACTGCCCGAAACCCCCTGGTTAGTTGGTTTCAATTAGTAGATCTTCAGATCCAGGACTATGCTCTTTATAGAGTTCTAGTCCGGTGCATTCTTCCCTTGACCACTAGGGACGTCGCGACCATGCAACCATTCCATACCTTCCTGTTGTATGCTTTGATCCATCACCTAGATATTGATATTGGACATCACATATTTCACACCATTCTACATGCATCCAGTGTCACAGGGTCGGGTACGCACCCCTTACTGCCACATCATCACTTCTCTTCTTCATCATCACGGTCGCAATATTACCGACGGAGAGATGACCTCGATGACTGAGTTTGACGAGATTGGGTACAGAAACTTTTCCCTAGCGGGCATAGATGTCTCGGGTACCGGGGTTTTATCATGGAGACGTCAGCGAGCCGAAGTCCAGATCGATTCCGATGAGGAGGTAGAGGTCGACGTCACAGATCTCGCTGCCGAGATCCGAGAGCAGATGAACGAGCCACCACCGCCGATGCTAGACGAGAGAGTGACACGACTTGAGACAGAGATTCATGGCCTTCGAGAGGAAGAGGAAGCCCACTACATCGAGATAGTCGACGCGATTCGGGCAGAGCATGATGTAAACCGAGCTTACCATAACGAGCACATGGAAGCTATTCTAGCCGACCGCCAGACGAGAGATGCACACCACACTGAGTACATGGATGCTCTCCGAGCCGAGCATGAGGCAAATTAGGGCCGACATGACGAGATGATGTCTTGGTTCCAAAACTGGCAGCCCGGTCCATTCTTCCCTCCGGGCCCCTGCTCTTAGACTGCAGATGACTTCAGTTGACTTATTGTTCTATTGACTGATGTTTGACTCATGTTTTGACTACTCTGGTCCTCGCTTTGACCAGTTGACTTCTATGCATATCTAGTTGCTAGTTGTTTACATGATTAACTTCCTTTTATCAAGAAGGCAGTTAGGGTTATGCTTGGTAGAATAGGACTGCTCTAAATTTTTTCAAAAAACTGTTTTATTTTCTGCAAAATCAATTCTTTATCTTATTTTGTTATTTAAAATGATTTTTTCCGACTTAGTTTTTTTTTTAATAAAATTACCCCCTTTAAAAACTAGGGCTTTTTCATAAAATGGACTTAGCCTAAGCCCTAACCGTAGAACTGCATGCACCCAGAGATCTAGAAGCCAGCATCTCACAGGCACCTTAGGGTACTTTTTGATTGATAACCTAGAATGGGTTGACATGCTTAGGTCTTTGCCTTAATTCAAGATGCTTTAAGTTAGTACATTTGCAGTAATTGGGGCACTAAATACCAACTAAACTGTAATCAGGTTAAGTGTCAAGCTTAGAAAATCTAACTTGATCAGATCACTTAACTTGATGAATCCTAGCGAAAGCTACTGTTTATAACAGTTAGTAAGTAGCAAATTGGGTTAGACAGGACCCGAAAGTAGAAATTCAAATTGATTTGGTCCAGTTTAAATTTAGAATTGGTTCAGTACAGCATTTTACCTTGATTACTCAATTTCAATGCTATTTTTTTGCTATATTTTTTGATATATGGCAAAGGGGGAGAGATTGGAAATGTGAGAAAAGGCTTTTAAATTTTTTTCTCCAAAATTAAATCTTTTTCCAAAAACTTTTATCTCCTGTTTTTCAAAAAGTAAAGTTCTTTAAATACTTAAGTTCATTTGGAAAATTAATTGTTTCTTGGTTTCAAAAATTATTCTAAGCTCTTATTCTAGAAAATCTTCTAAAATTTTTCTAAGTCATAAATTCAAAAAAAATGTTTTAAGTACCTAAAAAATGCTTTCTAAGTATTTAAGTACTTAAACTGCTTTCTTAAACTGTTAGAAAAATTCTTTAAGTACTTATACATTCAAAATCACTTGCTTTCAAAAAATTATTCCAAATCTTTGCTTGGTCAAAAATCTTCTAAATGTAAAATTCAAATTCCCCTGAAAATTTTCCAACTCATAATATTTTGAAAATGCTTTTCTAACTTAAAAACATTTTCTTGAAAATTTTCTAAGTGTTTAAAACTTGAAAAACACATCATGTTAAGACTTAGAAATTTTTTTCAAAAACCCCACGAACTTTTGAAAAACTTAGGGGGAGATTTCTTCCAGGGGGAGGAAATAAAATTTAAGTTACTTACTTACCTAATTTTTGTTTAACTTAACTTTTTGAACCCGATTGCCATAAATCAAAAAGGGAGAGATTGTTGGTGCAGGCAGCACCTAAGTCAAACCTGGGTTTTGATAATGGCAAAGGGTTCAAGAGTTAAGATGTTATTTTTGGTCTAATGTGTTCACTAAGTGTGCAGAAAGAAGTCCTGGCGAAGGGCTGCTAGGCACCTAGTGAAGGGCTGCTAGGCATCAAAACCCTAAAACCTGGCGAAGGGCTGCTAGGCACCTAGCGAAGGGTTGGTAGGCATCGAAGACCTGGCAAAGGGCTGCTGGGCACCTAGCGAAGGGTTGCTAGGCATCGAATCCCTAAGACCTGGTGAAGGGCTGCTAGGCACCTGGCGAAGGGCTGCTGGGCAAAAGTCCAACCGGAGGAGCTGGTTGGCAAAAGGAAAACTCTCCTCAGAGGAGTAGGTAAGGACGCGTTCCCCGTCGAGGGAACAGTAGGCGTCGGTTCGATCTAGGGTTCCATTTGGGAGATCCAAAGTCATACCAAGTCTGCTACGGCTGTAAAAACTAACTAATATTCTTGCCTTGTTTGTGTTGGTACTAACCTTGAATGCAGGGACCGAAGGAGTGTGTTTCTACAGCTCAGAACGCCTCAAAGGAGAGGGGTAGGCAGCTGGGCTAGGCGCCCGGGAGGTCCCGGGCGCCCAAGGACAAAGCCAAACAGCAGTAAAGCAAGAAACGCTTCGAATCAACACTAGGCTAGGCGCCCGGGAGGTCCAAGGCGCCCAAGGTCAATGCCAATGATGAGTCAAAGCAAAATCAGCCACGAAGCCAGCAGACCCAGTCAAGCTGGGTGCCCGAGAGGTCCCGGGTGCCCCAGTCAGCTCCAGTGCCGATTCGAAGGGGATAAGCACTGACCAAGATTTGGATAGAGGTTCTCGAATCCGAAGGCACGTGTTAGGCTCCCCCGACGTCCCAGGCGCCCCCAGGAGCACTATAAAAGGGGCTCGACCCCAAGTCTTCAGAACAATAATTTTTCAACGCCTCTAAGCTTTTCGTTCAAGCGCGCTGCTCTGGCAAACTCCGTTCTCGACATTCTAGCATCGACGACGACCCTTTGCTCAGAAGTATGATCCACACCGGGTGTCAGTAACGAAAAGTGTACTTGTTTATTTACTGCACTACTATTGTACCAAATTCTGTAAATCTTTGCGCTACTATAGAATTGCCCGCAGTAAACTGTCAAGGACCGTAGGCCTTGGAGTAGGAGCCGACCGTGACTCCGAACCAAGTAAAAAATACTTGTGTTCCTCATGTTTGTTTTTAATTCCGCTGCGTATTTTCTCTTAAATCTTATCCGGAAAAGTTTTCACGATATTCACCCCCCCTCTATCGTGTTTCTCGATCCAACAGTTGCAACTTCTTATCTTCTAATGAACATGATGTTAAATTATGAAGGATTTTATGAATTCATTTGCATGAAACCCAATTTGATGTCACCTTTTGTGAAAATGCAGCGTATTATTGAGGCTTGCAATGGTTGGGATGGGCTTCAGATGACAAAATTGCATCAGTTTAATTTGTTCAATTTTATGTTTTCAATAGTACTTATTCGAGTAGCTCTCAGCTCAATTGTTCTAAATTTCTATTGCTAATGACAGCTTGCAATGGTTCGGAAGGGCAAAGAAAAAATTCCATCTACATCCACTAATAAAGGTTTTGAAGGAAATGAGGACGAATCTACCGACACTCAAACAACAAGAACATCTAGAGGTCGTACCCATCTGGGTAAGCTTACTAGACAAAGGGTTCAAGGAATTCGAAAGGAGGTAAGATTCAATAAACTCGGACAACCAGTGGGAGAAGCTGCAGTTGAAATGAAAAGTTACATTGGCTTGCTTGCTCGAGAAAAGGTCAAGATAACTTACAAGACATGGAAGAAAGTTCTAAATGAAGTTAAAGATTTGATATGGGAATCAGTTAAAGTAAGTTATGTGTTTGTTCAAATGTTAGTACAATATATTTTATGTTATGTGATATTTTTAACTGTATTTATGTTTTATAGTTGACATATGATGTTCCCTCTGTAACACCCCGAAATTTCCCATATGAAATATTAGGAAATATTATGAATTCATAAATATGAAATATTATGGAATTCATGAAATAGTATCATGAAATATTATGAAATATTATGAATTCATAAATATGAAATATTATGGAATTCATGAAATAGTATCATGAAATATTATGAAATATCATGAATTCATAAATATGAAATATTATGGAATTCATGAAATAGTATCATGAAATATTATGAAATATCATGAATTCATAAATATGAAATATTATGGAATTCATGAAATATTATCATGAAATATTATGAAATATATGAATTCATGGAATATAATTAATATTATGAAATTTCATGATGGGCTTGGCTTAATGGGCTTGGATTGGTGCAAAACGTGATAAAAAGAAAATATAGAAGGGAGGAAGCAGGGATTGAACCTTGAACCTCCTAGTTGCACTAGCAATGTCTTAACCATTGCACCAAGCCATGTTTCTTGTTAGAGAATAAGGAACATGCTTGTTAAGTGGGTAAGAGTGAAGAGACATGTCTTTTCATGGGAAAAGTATAAATATGGGAAGTTGGAGTAACTTTCTTTTTCTTCTCTTCTTCTTCTTCCTTCTCCACCGAAACCACCATCTTCTTCTTCTCTTCTTCCATTTTCGAAACCAACCTCCTAGGGTTCTAACTCTAGGGCAATTACAAGGAGGAAAGCCAAGTGTCTTTACCTTCTACCAAGACCAAGGAGTCTTAGAGAAAAGTTGGAAGAAAAGGTTTCACATACCCTTCAAGTGTAGGGTACCCTACGGTTTAAAGAAATTCCAGCGCAAGGATGTAAGTATCCTCTCGCCTGTGGCATAATTGCTATTGAATGTTTGCTTGTTTTGTTCTTTGGAAAATTCACAAGAACTTCCCTAGTGGAAGTTTCGGCCACTCCTTGTAAGGGGGTCCAAGAGAAGGCTTTTGATCATACTTTGATGCATGCTAGTACCCCTAGGAACTTTATACTCATATGTGATGTTTCCAAATTTTTGGAAAAACAAAAGTTAGGGTTTGGTACCCTACAAAGTTTCGGCCACCACCCACTTATGGGCTTTGGTTGCTTCTTGATGCATGAGGATATCCCTAGGAACTTAGGGTATGAATTTATGTTATTTTTCCATCATGTGTGATAACAAGAATTAGGGTTTTAGTGCCCTACAACTTTCGGCCAAGCATGATAAAAATTAGGGTTTGGGGATTTTATGATTTTCTATAATGGATTCATGCTTAGGAATGTAGATCAAGTGTTTGAATATATGTTTGTATGAATATTTGATACTCCTACCCTATGAAACTAGGGTTAGGGTTTAGATGGGTTTCGGCCAAGACCTAGGAATTAGGGTTAGTGAGGATTGAATTATCACATAATGTATCCATGCTTAGTATATTGTATGATAGTGTATACAAGGTGTTGTATAGATGGTTGTGTGAATATTTCATTGCCAAAAATTGAACTTGCCCTATCATAGGACTTTCGGCCAAGGCATAAACTTTAGGATTTGTGAAAATTAATTATCCTATGATATATGTTTATGGTTGGGGATAATCATATGTATATGTATGTGGTGTTAAATGGAAGGGTTGATATGTAAACCTTAAATTGTTAGCATGCTATGATATGTTTATGTATGAGGTGTTTGAATAAATGTATGTGTGAATGATTAATGCAAAAGTCCTGATATTTCTCTACTCTTGATGTTTCGGCCAACCCACTAGGACTAGGGTTTGTAAAGGTCAAACTACCCTATGATATATGTTTATGGTTGGGGATGATCATATGTGTATGTATGTGGTGTTAAATGGAATGGTTGATAAGGAAACCTTAATTGTTAGCATGCTTTGATATGTTTATGTATGAGGTGTTTAAATGAGATGTCTGATTGAAATCTTAATTGATAGCATGCTACCACTTCCTACGATATGAGTATGACCTATGTGACCAAAGCTTGTCAGGTCTAAGGTAGGTTAAGTGGTTGAAATATGATGCATGATGAAGTATGTATGAACATGTATGGAATATGATATATGTATGAACAAGTATGAAATATGATGTATGTATAAACATGTATGAAATATGATGCATGTATGAACAAGTATGCAATATGATGTATGTATGGACATGCATGAAATATGATGTATGTATGAGCATGCCTTATAGCCCATGGGGCACACTTATGAAATTGCATGTGATATGTTAAAATGCTTGAAGGGATACTCAAATAGTATGGGATCAAGAGCACCCGAATGTGTGGTGTGTCCCTAGGGGATCAAGAGCACCCTTGAAGAGTGGTGTGTCCCATAAGAGTAAATATGGAGTATTCCTTAGCATATATGTAACAGCATGATAAGTATTTTACTTTTAAGTTGTGTACCCGACTCGGAAGGGGGTCGTTAAACAAATCCGGGGTGCATGTTAACGTGGCTCCGGTAGGACGGAAGGGTCCTGCTCTAATGACTTGGTGGCTCGCTACCCCAATTCATTAGGGAACGCGCAATAGTTCCGCGCGATAGTTGGTACACAACAGGGCCCAATATGATATGGATGTATTTTTAAGTAATACCATTATGGAAATGTTTTGAAAACATTCATTGAAAATATTTGTAATATGTGAAGAGTATGCTTAAGGTACTTGATATTGCATGTTAGAAACTTGAATGTTTAATATGCTTTGATGAACTTATGCTTATGATTTATTAGGTGTACATGTTATGCTTTCGTATGGTTTTAGCGAGTAGGACAGGATCCTTACTAAGCATTTATGCTTACTAGTTTATGTGTTGTCTTATGCTGCAGATAACACTTAAATGGAAGGAAGAGGCAGGAGGCTGAAGATGTGTGGGGTGGTGGCTCGGGAAAGAATGATCCTATATCTACTTAATGTGTCTATGTTTATGTTCCCTGACAATAAGTGTTGGTGATTAAGATTGACCTAGCATGACAATGTTTACCTTTAGAAGTCTTTTATATTTGATTATGTTATGAGTTACATTACTGGTGAATTTATCATGTTGTAGAATGACTTTGATAGTTAAACAAGCATGCTTAGTCCTTAACCCTTGCTTTATTGTTTTAATGTCATGCTAGAAGATAGAAAAAAAAAATATTACTATATGATTGAATGTACGTAACCCCGCCCCGAGAGTAGATATAAGGGCGGGCGTTACACCCTCAATATGGAAGAAGGGATGTTTGATTTCAGCAAGTAATAAGTGGCATCAGTTTAAATCCCATCTCACTCAGACATTCATTTCGAACAAGGCTGACAAACCCGAAGAGTTGTATGAACCACCAAGTGGCTATGGTCTTACAAGAGATGATTGGATGTCTTTTGTCCTTAGTCGATTGTCTGATGACTTCATTGTAAGTTTAGTTTTTCGTTGTTTCAAAATAACTAAGTAGACTTTAAGACAATTGATGAATCAGTAAATTTGATATGCGGAATGTTTTACTTGACTAGAAACTAAGTGATCAACAAAAGAAGAAATGGAAGAAGAACATTTACCCTCATCACCTTGCTCGTAAAGGCTATGCACAATATGCTGAAGAAATAGTATGTATATTTCAAAATTTCTCATAATACTATATTGTTCTTTTTCTTATTAGCATCGTGAAATGCTTATAACAATAGTTTTTTTTGCTGCATTTATAACCATTCTTAGTTGTCATACATCATTCAATTGTTCTTGTTCTTAGGCAAATGAATTATGTGAAGATGATGAAATCAATAGAGCTATTATTTGGAAGAAAGGAAGGGTCAGTAATGAAGGAAAATTCAATGGCCAAGAGTTAAAACAAACAATAGACAAGATTGTGAGAAATTATACATAAAAATCAATTATTGTATTTCAATGAAATCTTACAAACTAGTTTATTTTTTTCATTTGGATGATAGGATGATTACATACAACAGAAACGTCAGGGTACATTGGAAATAAAAGAGATAAAAGAAGATATTCTTACCAAAGCACTCAATTCAAAAGAACATGGTGGGCGTGTGAGGGGTGTTGGAGGTCATATTACTCCAACATTATTCTTTAGTGTTGGTGGAAAATGGAAGACTGACGATGTTGACAGAGAGCTAATCATTGAGCAAAAGAGAGAGTTGGTGGAGCCTAAAAAATTAATTCAAGAACAAGATGTACATATTCAAAAACTTGAAGAAATTGTCTACAAAAATGGTGCATGGGAAAGTGATATTGATGACAAAGGCAGTTGCTCGGTAAAGTTACCTCAACAAAATGATAATGAAATGAAAACTGACAAAATTTCCCCTCATGAAGAGTTTAATGATGTCGAAGTGGAAGTTGTGGACAAAGCATTTGCTTTATAGGTATATAAGTTATTATGGTTATATATATTACTGAAATACAGAGTTAGTACAATTCAATGACACAGCTATTTATCTTTTAGGGTAAATTAGTGATTTTGACATTAGATTCTATCGCATACATTGCTACATATGGAACAATTATTAAGGCCAATGGAGTTAATCACTTTATCCATGGTATTCCATTACCCAAGAATTGTATGTGTGTTTCTATCGATGAAGCAATTCAAAAATCAGCACGTTTGCCAGTTCCAATTCCCAATGAATGTGAAACTATTGGTGATGCTGTTGGAACACATGTGGCTTGGCCAAAACACTTGCTAATGCTACGACAGGAGGTACATCTAAGCTAATATTTCAAAGTAATTATTTGTAAAATTATTTAGTATTGCACCTATCTAACAAGCTAACGTTTCCAATTGTTCAAAGCCTCAAATGAAGAAAACTGTCCATGTAGGAAACAACCTAACTTTGCCATCAAGTGTGCCAAAAACGTTGCACATGCTATATTGTTATTCAAAGCGTGCTCTCGAAAATGGAAGGAACTTGTCAATTATTTTAGATCATGAGGTATTTCAAGATGATTTTGAACTGAACTTGCACTTTGAGGACATCAGTCCTTTTTATCACCTGGAGCCTATTTCAGGAAATTATGTGGTTGTTTACATATGGTAAGTTTTCGAATTACCTTCAACTTTAATTTTTGTTTTATTTATTCTTAGACATACTTTATTTGTTTAGTAATACTAATATAATTCTGATTTTCTTTTATTATAAATGGTAGGCATCTTTATAAAATGTTGGTGAATGAAAACAAGATTGATAAATACAGATTTGTAAATCCGCATAGCATCCCATACTTTCAACACACCACACAGGACAAAATAGGTAAAACTAAACGGTTGAACCAGAGGGTGAGTTTTTTAGCAGATAGGATGAGTGGTGCATCAGTTAATCAATTGATTTTGGTGCCAAGTTGTGACAGGTAATTGACATCCATAATAACATTTTCAATTATTTTTTTAGTGAATTGCACTGATTATGTATTTGTGTGTAGTTTCCATTGGAATCTCACTGTTATTGAACCTCATAAGGAGATTGTTTACTTCTTGGATTCCCTAAGTCATCGCATTCGTGATCAAGATTGGAAATATGTTGTGGAAATGTGAGTTCATATATTGTTTTTATTATGCAGTTAATTTAGTCATAAAACAATCATATATTAACTATATTGTATGTATACATGAAGGGCGTTAAAATTGTTTAATTCGAACAAAGGAAGGAAAGGAAGAAAGAATGTACAATGGGAAGTAATCAAGGTATATGTACTTCTATTTCAATCAAATATTTTAATATGTATATTGGTCATTAACCATATGAATTGTCTTTAACGTAAGTTCCTAGGCAGTCGGATGCTAAACAATGTGGTTATTATGTAATGAGATTTATGAGATAAATTACTGAAGAAATTGCAACAATTGAGGGGGATGCATTGCGATCGATAGTAATATTATCTTTATTATCTCAAATAATTAGAAGTTATTTTGTTATCATTTTTTTCAATTAATTATGTTTTGTTCTTTAAGATTATATAATTTATGTGTGTTCGCAGTACACACAAGTGGAGTACTCTCAACAAGAAATTGATGAAGTGCGCTCTGAGATAGTCAAATGCATAAAAGATTATATTTATGAATAGGTGTGTACAAGTTCCTTTCTTATTATTATTTTTCTACTATTTCTAACAAATTTGGGCCAAATGTTTTATTTGGTGCATGACTATTACTTGGAGTTGTATTAATCTAATTTGTTTAATATTTTGTTGCTGTGTTTATGTGTAGATAACCCTTTTCTGAGTTTTGATATCATTTATAGGCTTAAATTTTGTTTTATATTTAATCAGTTGATCTATTAATAGAAACTTAAGTTGATTTGGTGATTATTTATACCAACAGTTTAAATTTCTAGGAAGAGCCTAATCCATAAGCTGATAGCTAACATGATTGTGTGAGCAAACATGATAGCTAACATGAATTCTCTTTGAAGCGAGATCTGAATGTTGTCGATAGCAAACATTGATATCATGTTGCTGTGATAGCTAACATGAATTCTCATTGAAGCGAGATTTGGGCTGCCTAGCTACTTCCTTAGATGCTCTAGAACTCAATTTTGATCTCACTTTTCGAGATGTATTTTCTAATAAGTGCTGCACGTTTGCAGGTTCAACTGTTGGACTTAAGACTACAGACTTTGATTTTTCTTCTTCCCAAATCTTCTGTCAGAATCTGTATATTTACGTCTATTGCCATTGGCTTGCCTATTACTATTTTCCGCAGCATCTTCTTCATCTAATCTTTGTTTCAATTTTGGCTCTCTAAAACCAACAGAAGATGATGACTTAGATGAGCTTGAGCGAATGGAATTTTTGTCTTCTTCTCCTACCTGGCTAAGTTGTGATTGAATAAAAACATTAGATTTTACAAACACATAATTTCAGTCGGCCCCTATTTTGTTCTAAGTTGTGATTGAATAAAAACAGCAAATAGAAGCAGCACAATGATAGAAACTAAAAGTAAATAGATAACTTATTTCCACTCTTTTAACTTTTCCAATTTCATTTTATCTATCATTTCCTGTTTAGCACCATCCACAGAATGCACAAACTCTTAGATTTTATAACTGATATAGTGCAGCATACATACTGTGTAGATACAATAAAGTCCATGGTTGGACTAACTCATTTTATCCTCTATGATAAACTATATCCTCAAGGCAGTAATTGCTACTAAAAATTCTTAGCATGGCATTAGAATAAAGAATCTAAAAGTTTAGAAAATGAAGAAAAATAACTACCGATAGATACGTAACAATAGTGTTATTGTCTTCTTACATGATAGCTAGCATGATTGCTGTTAGCTATCAATGCATATCTGAATGTTGTCGATAAGGTATGACTTGCTGTAAGTGTTTTACAAAAGAACTCTTCTGGTTGCTTGTTTTGTTTCAGACCAATTTCAGATGACAACATTGCATCTCTGTCATACTATAATATAGTTGTATCATAATTATCTTCTAGAATCTTTTGTTCTACTATTTTTAGTTGTGAATGCTCATTTTATATTTCTATTTGTTGTGACATTCATATCCAAGGGAAGGAATCAGCTTATGGTGTAAAGCTAAGGGGCACGACTCTCTTCATCTGGGTGACTGCACTTGGATGAAGCTAGCTGCTGGGGATATTTTGATGATGTAATTATCTTAGTTTCTGATAATTCTTGATGTTTATGATATTTTGATGAAGTTATCTCAATTTGGACTAGTACTGGGGATATCTTGATGTATGATATTTGCGGAGTATGATGTATAATATTTGATGATAGTTCGAAGTGTGTTTGCTGAATATTATTTAATTATTAAAATAATTTAATTTTTAGATGGTATTTGTTGTAAATTGTTGGCTGCCTCAACCGAAAGACAACGATTTTTATTTATTGTCAAACTATTGTTTAAATCACACACAAACAACGGTTTAATACTATTGTTAACCTGTTGTCGATCACATTAAAAGACAACGGTAAAAACCCATTGTTATTCTATTGTTATTGGCTATAAATGATAACAGTTTGTAACTGTTGATGTTGAGCACCCCTTTTAACAACATGACATTTAACAACAGTGTTTTTAGCCTACGACACGGTGAACACCGTGGTTAATAAGTATTTTTCTACTAGTGGTTTGGCTTAATCAAGAATGAAGATGAACCCTGTGTCTACAAGAGGGTTAGTGGGAGCACAGTTATCTTCCTAATTTTGTATGTGGATGACATAATCCTCATTGGAAATGATATCCCTTCACTACAGTCTGTGAAGACGTGGCTAGGGAATTATTTTTCAATGAAAGACTTAGGTGAAGCAGCCTAAATCCTAGGCATCAAGATCTATAGAGATAGATCTAAGAGATTGCTTGGTTTAAGTCAGAGTATATATATTGACAAGGTGCTTAATCGTTTTTCCATGCAGAATTCCAAGAAGGGATTTCTGCCAATGTCACATGGTGTGAGTCTTTCGAAGACTCAATGTCCCTCTTCTAAGAGGGAGAGAGACCGTATGGATCAGATTTCTTATGCATCCGCTATAGGATTTATCATGTATGCTATGCTTTGTACTCGTCCAGATGTCTCGTATGCTTTGAGCATGACGAGCAGATACCAGTCAGATCCAGGTGAAAGTCACTGGACAACTATCAAGAATATTCTTATGTACTTACGAAGGACGAAAGAATATTTCTTGATATTTGGAGGCAATGAGGAGCTAGCTGTAAAGGGTTATAGTGACGCAAGCTTCCAAACCGACAAAGATGATTTCAGATCGCAGATAGGGTATGTATTTTCGTTGAATGGTGGCGTTGTGAGCTAGAAGAGTTCGAAGCAGAACACAGTCGCAGATTCTACAACAGAGGCCGAGTATATTACTGCATCTGATGCAGCAAAAGATGTTGATTGTATCCAGAAATTTATTATAGAGCTTGGTGTGGTTCCTAGCATATCAGACCCGATAGACCTCTATTGTGACAACAATGGGGCTATTGCACAAGCTAATTTACCTCGCTCTCATCAGCGGACCAAACACATACTATGACGCTTCCATCTCATTCGAGAGATCATTGATAGAGGAGATGTGAGGATATGCAGAGTACCCACTGATGCTAACATCGTGGATCCTTTGACCAAGGCTTTGGCACAGAAGAAGCATGATGGTCATGTAAGATGTGTATACTGAAAGACATGAATTTCTTTATATGAACATCTTCATTTTGAAAAGAGAATCACAACTACACTAGGTGCCTGTTTATATTAGTACATGCATGAAGTCTAATTACTTTGCATTGTAGATAACATGGTGTGTGGTGTCACACAGAAGATCGTGTTATCAGTTCCCTTGCATAGTATAAATAGAGGCTCGCAACCGAGATGGAATTGGACAACCCAACAGGATGGTTATAGTGTAATTAGGTGTGGTTGGTCTTGACCATAGAATTATACTAGTGTGCTTTGAGTACATTGAGCAGGACCAAAACCTGAGGTTATCTAATTTGTACTGACTCGATAATTGGATAGGACCTCAGTTTATATTATGGAGTACGATCCCTTAATCCCGAAATAATAACGGACATATATTATTAATTATTATTTCTTTGATTTGCCAATGGGCGAGACCTATTCTGTTAGATCGATAGACCCGGTAAATTAGGAGATAATATTAATAATATGATGTGTTGTTGATTATTGATGAAATCTGTGTCCTGGTGAGTCGGGATGATAATGCCACCTTGATGAGCTCAAAAGGTTCATCGTGCTAAACCCTGCAGGTGGATTTAATTAATGGATCGGGTTTAGATCCATTGGTGGGCCAAGATCCAACTCCTCCTCTTGGTCCCTACCTTAGCCCTATATATACCCAAGGAGATCATGAATCCAAGGCATGATCCATGAGTTGATACCCAAAGCTTCTCCTTTCCTCTCCTTCCCTCCTTCTCTCTCTTAGGTCAAGGTCGGCGCAAGAACAAGAGGGAGTTCCATCCCTCTTTTCTTCTTCCCTCCTTCACCATCCCCTATCCGAGGCCAACATGGACCAGGAAGAGGTGTCCTCTTCCTTTTGTGGTGCTCGGCAGTGAAGGAAACAGGGTCGGCAGCCGGCGGTGAGTGGCGCAAGGGTGGTTTTCGGCGGCGCCGCAAGGCTGAAGGAAGAGGGAGTTTCAGCCAGGTGTGGGTGGAAGAAAAGTCTACTTTTCTTCCTCATCCTCTTCTACATCTTCCTCCCTTGGACTTCTTTGTGGCCGGCGAGAGTTTAGTGGCTCAAGGTGGCCAGCGGCGAAAGAAGATAGGGAGGGTGGCCGGTGGTTCCAAACCCTAGAGCTAGGGTTTGTGTTGGCGTGAAGAGAGGATCTTTTGAGAGTGCATCGGTGATCTCGATTCGTGGTAGATTGTCACCTACACGATGTCCGTGAAGGGAGGGACATAAGTGTTGTAACGCCCCAAAATTTCCATTTTAAGTCCTTAAAGTCCTTGAAATTAGTTTAAAATATTTTAGAAATATTCTAGATATTTTTAGGAATTTTTAGAATATTTTTATGGAATTTTCCGAGTCCGTTTAGTATTTTATTAAAAGAAATAGAATTTTCGGCAAAAAGTTGCCTGGATGAGTTTTGAACCCGAGACCACCCATGGGATCAACGACTTAAGTTGGTCGGGTTAACCAGGAGCCCCAGCAGGGGTGTGCTGAAAGAAAATAGAGAAATATTAAGTTAAGTTATAATTGGACTTAAATACCCTAAGTATAAATAGATAATTAAAGAGAGAAATTTTATTTCCTCTCAAAACCCTCTCTTCCTCGCCCAAAACTCACGCACGCCGCCCCCTCTCCTCTCTTGGGTGAAAACACACCAAGGCCTCCTCTCCTCTTCTAAGGGGGCGCCGGCCAAGGAAGAAGCAAGGAGGGCGTAGCGTTTCGTTCGTCTCGACGAGAGGAACGCGTAGGCGCGAACGGTTCATCGAGATCTCAAGTTTCTCCCGAGCCCTAGACGTCAATTTTGGTTGTAAGTCCAAGATATCAAAGTAAGTACTGCTCACCTGCAGTAAGAGGCGGTTTTCCCGCAAGAATTTTCCCTCGAAAGTTTTAGAAGAGATATTTCCTTTTTGTTTAAGATTTTGCATGTGATCTTAGTTCATTATATGCTTGTATAAGTTAATTAAGTACCCTATATGAGGTTAGGGTCTAAGAAAAGTTTTGAGAAAAGAAAAGAGAAGATAAAGATAAGAAAAGAAAAGGCCAAGGCCTTAAGAAATCCCCAAAAGTCAAGACTTAGGGATTTGGGCACACAAGGTGCTCGTTAAAATGCCAAGGCATTCAAGATAAGAAAAAGTAAGTATTTTACTTTCCAAGGCCAGTACCCGGCGTCCAAGGGCGTCGTTAAAGAAATCCAGGTGTCCAATTCCAAGGTCTTGGCCCTGGTAGACCAAGGTCTGCTCTATTAGGATTGGTGGCTCGCTACCCCAACCTTTTAGGGAACGCGCATAAGATGGTACTTACGTCTTAAGTGGATCCAAGTGAGTTATTATTTTCAAGTATATGCTTTAGCAAAGTTTTCTAAAGTTTAAAGAAGTTTTCTAAAAGTTAAAGAAAGATTTAAAGTTAAAGAATTGCTAAAGTTTCAAGTTAAGCCAAGAACAAGTAAGTTAAGACTTATTAGTGCTTGAGTATGCATGTCTTGAGTTATACATGTTTAGTGTTTTCTTTTAAGCATAAGAATATCTCATGTGATTTCACATTGTTTAAAAAGCATGTTTGCACATTTTCGAGATTTTGTGAGCTAGATAGTACTTACTAAGCTTTTTGCTTATTAGTTGCATTTCCTCTTGCTGCAGGTAAAGGTAAAGGCAAGCAATTCTGAAGGAAGGCGACAAGGCGGTGCTGAGTGACGTGTGTGTGGTGGCTGACCTTGGAGAGGTCCTTGGGACAAGATGAATGAAGGACTTAAAGTGCATTTATTATAAAGTCTTAGTTTAAGTTAGATCAAATATCATTTATCCAAGTATTTGCGTTTTAGATATTTTGCATATCCTAAAACCATGAGTAAAGATTCCATGTCATTTTATTTAGCATACATATCCTTACGATTGCATTGGATGAGTATAAGTGTGAGTAGTTTTGAATATTGATACTTGATGGAGCTATTTGATGCATGTGCCTAGATATTGTGAGTTTCCCTTTGAATCAAGTTTTTATTGCTATAAATATGCCTAGAAAAGTTGCATTACATTCCAAAATGCTTTATTAAGGTGTAGAACATGTATTTTGGTATTATGAATGCATAGGAGTTAAGTTTGGTACAAAACTCTAGTTTAAAGTTCATATAGATTTTCATAACTTAATTTCTTCTGCAAAAGTTTTAATTTCGAGTTTATGAAGTTGTTTTGATTGGCTAAAATGTTTAGGAAACTAGTATAGAGTATAGAAATGGTGTTGTGTCTTTGTATGGCTTGAAACTATAAGTTTAGTGGACTATTGAGACAAGGTTTCGAATCTGAATTTCAGATTTTTAGGCGTGCCAGTCGACTGGTTCATTATCAGTCGACTGCCCTATCGAACGACAGCTTCTGTTCGATGCATCAGTCGACTGCCAAGAGGCCAGTCGACTGGTGCCGCGCCCAGAAACTTTCTGTGGCCGATACCAGTCGACTGGTTAGATGGCAGTCGACTGGTACCATTGCAGTGAAGTTCTAGAGAAAGGAAGTATGCCATTGTATCATGCATGACTATTAGAGTTAGAATATCATTTTTAGATAGATTGAATACAAAGAAAAAAAAATAAAAGATGTTCCGCATTTTTAGTTGTGCATTAGAGTCAAGAAGTAGATAAAGTAACGATCCGTCTAAGGTAGAGAAGGCGGGTCGCTACAGTTGGTATCAGAGCAGTTCCCATTCTCCAGCATCACACACACATCAGCATCAACCTTGCCGTTTTCAAGTAAGAAAAGCTTTAAGTTTCAGTTTTTCTATTGCTCCTTTACTTAATTGCAGTATAGAGAAATGCTTAAGTACTTACTCATATGTGCATAGAACAAGGAAGCATGTTTAATACCTTAGTATCACGGAATCATGTTTAATCCCTAGAATGGATATTAGAGAAATGCTTAAGTACTTACTTGATTTGCCCAAAAGTAAGTTTTGGGATTATGGCACGCAAGGTGCTTGATAAAAGTTTTGAGTAAGACCAAGGTCTTACTAAGCCCTAGAACGAGTTCTAGGACTAAGAAATGAGATAAGAATCAAGACCAAGGTCTTGTTATATCCTAAAGCAAGTTTGGGAACATTACCATTAAGTGTTAAGTTATACATTTGAGGACGTCCTAGAAAGGCCCAAAACGAGGAGCAAGCTCCTAGAGAGCAAGAGGCAACAAAGTCAGTACCCCCACCAAATCTCTTAGACGTGGTGGCTCAGTTACAGAGACAGTTAGCAGAACAACAGCAAGTTATTGCCACTAGGATGGCTAACTAGCAGGTCGTTATTATTACCTCGCCGGTGGCGAATGTAGTGACACCAGTTGTGATCGAAGACCCATCGATTACATCTGTAGTCCGACAAGGGGGGTAAGGCAAGAAGCGTACCTCATTCAGTAGAAGAAACTGAAGCCAGGGTACTTCCCAGGCACAAGCAAACCATGGGATGCTTAAGCATGGTTCAAAACGTTGGAAAGAATAGTAGGGCTACTGGACTGGCATGAGGTAGAGAAGATAAAGTGTGCATCTTTCTGCCTTACGGGAGATGCTAGAATATAGTGGAAGAGAGTCAAGGCCAAGAGAAATGTCAGCCAGATGACATGGGCCGACTTCGAGACTGAGTTCTTCGAAGAATACTTTCACATGCAAGTAACCAACAAGCATGATGATGAATTCACAGAGTTCAGACAAGGAGAACTATCCGTGGATGAAGCAGTGAAGATGTATAAGCGGTTAGCTCATCTGTGCCCAGAGCTAGTTAGCACAGAAAAAGAGATAGTTAGGCTAATGCTCAAGATGTTAAGGCCTGAGATAGCGTTAAAGGGGGCTAGCGGTGTTAAGAGGCTGCAAACCTCCGAAGAACTAATAAGTAGTGCTTTGATCACTGAGCACTACTTAAACAGTATAAAGGCCACCAGAAAGATTGAACGATGAAGTTCTTAACAACCTTACCGTCAGGGGAAGTGATGGCCTCTACTGAGAGGCTAAGGGTAGTATCAATCTAGATTTCCAACCGAGAGCTCTACAGTGACTTGGTAGTCCTTGAAATGAAGGATTAAGATGTCATTTTAGGAATGGACTTCTTGAGCAAGTATAATGCTTCTATAGACTGCCACAAGAGAAAAGTCAAGTTCACACCGGAAGCAGAACCTTCATTTGAGTTTATTGGAGACCCAAGGAGAAAGATAAATAGGTTCCTATCTACCTTACAAGCTCAGAGAATGTTAGAGAAGGGGTGCTCTGGTTTTCTAGCTCATATAGTGGATGCAAGTCAAGGAGAAGGATTGAAGAGAGAAGAAGTGAGGGTAGTCTGTGACTATCCTGAGGTGTTTCCTGAAGAGTTACCAGGACTCCTTCCCAATCAGGAAATTGAGTTTGAAATTGAGTTGGCCCCAGGAACCAACCCAATTTTGAAGGCACCTTATCGCATGGCACAAGCAGAACTGAAAGAATTACAAGAACAATTGCAAGAGCTGCTTGACAAGGGTTTCATCCGCCCTAGTCATTCACCTTGGGGAGCTCCTGTACTGTTGGTCAAGAAGAAAGATGGATCTATGCGAATGTGCATAGATTATCGAGCTTTGAATAAGGTAACCATCAAGAATAGATATCCTTTGCCAAGGATAGATGATTTATTTGATCAGCTGAAGGGAGCCACAGTGTTCTCCAAGATAGATCTGCGATCAGGTTACCATCAGCTCAGAGTGAAGGAGAGTGATGTGCCAAGGACTGCTTTCAGTACAAGATATGGGCACTATGAGTTTATGGTCATGCCCTTTGGAGTGACAAACGCCCCTGCGACGTTTATGGATCTAATGAATAGAGTGTTCAAGGATTTTCTGGACAAGTTCGTCATTGCCTTCATTGATGATATCCTAGTGTATTCAAAGACTCGGAAAGAACATGAAGAACACCTGAAGATAGTGTTGCAAACCTTACACCAGAAGGAGTTGTACGCCAAATTCTCAAAGTGTGAGTTTTGGCTTGATCAGGTGGCCTTCCTAGGCCACATTGTATCCAAAGAAGGCATTCAAGTTGATCCAGCCAAGATAGAAGCAGTCAGCAACTGGTGTAGACCCAAGAATGCCAGTGAAATCAGAAGCTTCTTAGGCCTGGCAGGATATTACAGAAAATTTGTGGAGGACTTTTCCAGAATAGCCTCTCCTCTCACAGCCCTGACCAGAAAGAACCAGAAGTTTGAGTGGTCAGATAAATGCGAGCACAGCTTCCTAGAACTGAAGAAAAGATTGACTAGTGCTCCCATCCTGACTGTTCCAGAGGGTGACAAGGCCTTTGACATCTATAGTGATGCATCCAAGATGGGCCTTGGAGCTGTCCTCATGCAAGAAGGAAAGGTAATAGCATATGCCTCCAGACAGCTCAAGGACTATGAGAAGAATTACCCTACACATGACCTTGAGCTAGCAGCTGTGGTTTTTGCACTGAAGCTCTGGAGACAATACCTGTATGGAGTGCAGTGCAGAATCTTCACAGACCATCAGAGTTTGAAGTACTTCTTCACTCAGAAGGATCTAAATATGAGGCAGCGCAGGTGGCTAGAGTTGGTCAAAGATTATGACTGTGAAATCCTCTACCACCCAGGTAAAGCTAATAAAGTGGCAGATGCACTAAGCAGAAAATCCTGTGCGGCACTGATGTCCCTATCATCACTATCTCTACCACTTCAGAAAGAAATAAAAGATTTTGGAGTCGAGGTTATGATTGGGCAATTTTCTGCATTGACCCTAGAGTCAACCCTGCTTATAGATATACAAGAAAAGCAAGATCAAGACCCAGAGATCCAGAAGATTAAGCAGGGGATCCAAGAGGCAGAAAATTTAGAGTTTTGAGTATCAGACAGTGGCATCCTCTACCTTGGAGACCGCCTTTGCGTCCCCAATGATGAGGAACTAAGAAAGAATATTTTAGAAGAAGCCCACAGTACCCCGTACTCTATGCATCCTGGTTCTACCAAGATGTACCAAGATTTAAAGAAAAGGTTCTGGTGGTCTTGACTCAAGCGAGACGTGGCCAGATATATCAGTACCTGCTTGACCTGCCAGAGAGTCAAAGCAGAGCACCAGAGACCAGGAGGAGTTTTGCAGCCTCTTCCCATTCCAGAGTGGAAGTGGGAAGAGATATCCATGGATTTTATCACAAGTCTCCCAAGGACCACCCATGGACACGATGCAATATGGGTGATAGTGGACAGATTGACCAAGTCTGCCCACTTCCTAGCCATCAAGTTATCGCATTCGGTAGAGCAGTTAGCACAGCTGTACGTGAGAGAAGTGATCAGGCTTCACGGAGTTCCGAAGTCGATTGTTTCTGACAGAGATGGGCGGTTCATCTCCCATTTTTGGAGGTGTGTTCAGAACGCCCTAGGCACCAGACTTCAGTTCAGCACAGCTTTCCATCCCCAGACAGATGGACAAATCGAGAGAGTGAATCAGATTTTAGAAGACATGCTAAGGGCTTGTGCGTTGGACTTTAAGGGTAGTTGGTGTAAATTTCTGTGCTTAGCTGAGTTTGCCTACAACAATAGCTATCAGGCCACCATCAGGATGGCACCTTATGAGGCATTGTATGGCAGGAAATGCAGATCACCCATATGTTGGCAAGAAGCTGGTGAGAAGAAAGAGATGGAGTCAGGACTAGGCAGCCAGACTGAGCTTATAGATGAGACCACTCAGGCTATCCAGACGATCCGCCAGAGGATTGAGACTGCCCAGAGTAGACAGAAAAGTTATGCTGACACACGCCGTAGGCCACTGGAATTCCAAGTTGGAGATTCAGTATTCCTCAAGGTCGCTCCTATGAAGGGAGTGATGAGATTTGGCAAAAAGGGCAAGCTATGTCCTCGCTACATAGGACCCTACAGGATCATAAATAGGGTTGGTAAGGTAGCATATGAGCTGGACTTGCCAGAGGATATGTCAGCTATCCACAGTACATTTCATATCTCTATGCTAAAGAAGTGCATTCACGATCCTAGCCAAGTGATTCAGCCTCAGTCAATACAGATCCAAGAAGATCTTAGCTATGAGAGCAGACCGACACAGATAGTGGACAAAGCAGTTAAAAGATTAAGAAATAAAGAAGTGCCACTAGTGAAGGTCATCTGGCAGAATCAAAAGCATGAGGAAGCTACTTGGGAACGTGAAGACAGCATGAGAGAAAAATATCCAGAATTATTCTAAGTTCGAGGACGAACTTTTCATAAGGTATGGGGGATTGTAACGCCCCAAAATTTCCATTTTAAGTCCTTAAAGTCCTTGAAATTAGTTTAAAATGTTTTAGAAATATTCTAGATATTTTTAGGAATTTTTAGAATATTTTTATGGAATTTTCCGAGTCCATTTAGTATTTTATTAAAAGAAATAGAATTTTCGGCAAAAAGTTGCCTGGATGAGTTTTGAACCCGAGACCTCCCATGGGATCAACGATTTAAGTTGGTCGGGTTAACCAGGAGCCCCAGCAGGGGTGTGCTGAAAGAAAATAGAGAAATATTAAGTTAAGTTATAATTGGACTTAAATACCCTAAGTATAAATAGATAATTAAAGAGAGAAATTTTATTTCCTCTCAAAACCCTCTCTTCCTCGCCCAAAACTCACGCACGCCGCCCCCTCTCCTCTCTTGGGTGAAAACACACCAAGGCCTCCTCTCCTCTTCTAAGGGGGCGCCGGCCAAGGAAGAAGCAAGGAGGGCGTAGCGTTTCGTTCGTCTCGACGAGAGGAACGCGTAGGCGCGAACGGTTCATCGAGATCTCAAGTTTCTCCTGAGCCCTAGACGTCAATTTTGGTTGTAAGTCCAAGATATCAAAGTAAGTACTGCTCACCTGCAGTAAGAGGCGGTTTTCCCGCAAGAATTTTCCCTCGAAAGTTTTAGAAGAGATATTTCCTTTTTGTTTAAGATTTTGCATGTGATCTTAGTTCATTATATGCTTGTATAAGTTAATTAAGTACCCTATATGAGGTTAGGGTCTAAGAAAAGTTTTGAGAAAAGAAAAGAGAAGATAAAGATAAGAAAAGAAAAGGCCAAGGCCTTAAGAAATCCCCAAAAGTCAAGACTTAGGGATTTGGGCACACAAGGTGCTCGTTAAAATGCCAAGGCATTCAAGATAAGAAAAAGTAAGTATTTTACTTTCCAAGGCCAGTACCCGGCGTCCAAGGGCATCGTTAAAGAAATCCAGGTGTCCAATTCCAAGGTCTTGGCCCTGGTAGACCAAGGTCTGCTCTATTAGGATTGGTGGCTCGCTACCCCAACCTTTTAGGGAACGCGCATAAGATGGTACTTACGTCTTAAGTGGATCCAAGTGAGTTATTATTTTCAAGTATATGCTTTAGCAAAGTTTTCTAAAGTTTAAAGAAGTTTTCTAAAAGTTAAAGAAAGATTTAAAGTTAAAGAATTGCTAAAGTTTCAAGTTAAGCCAAGAACAAGTAAGTTAAGACTTATTAGTGCTTGAGTATGCATGTCTTGAGTTATACATGTTTAGTGTTTTCTTTTAAGCATAAGAATATCTCATGTGATTTCACATTGTTTAAAAAGCATGTTTGCACATTTTCGAGATTTTGTGAGCTAGATAGTACTTACTAAGCTTTTTGCTTATTAGTTGCATTTCCTCTTACTGCAGGTAAAGGTAAAGGCAAGCAATTCTAAAGGAAGGTGACAAGGCGGTGCTGAGTGACGTGTGTGTGGTGGCTGACCTTGGAGAGGTCCTTGGGACAAGATGAATGAAGAACTTAAAGTGCATTTATTATAAAGTCTTAGTTTAAGTTAGATCAAATAGCATTTATCCAAGTATTTGCGTTTTAGATATTTTGCATATCCTAAAACCATGAGTAAAGATTCCATGTCATTTTATTTAGCATACATATCCTTACGATTGCATTGGATGAGTATAAGTGTGAGTAGTTTTGAATATTGATACTTGATGGAGCTATTTGATGCATGTGCCAAGATATTGTGAGTTTCCCTTTGAATCAAGTTTTTATTTCTATAAATATGCCTAGAAAAGTTGCATTACATTCCAAAATGCTTTAGTAAGGTGTAGAACATGTATTTTGGTATTATGAATGCATAGGAGTTAAGTTTGGTACAAAACTCTAGTTTAAAGTTCATATAGATTTTCATAACTTAATTTCTTCCGCAAAAGTTCTAATTTCGAGTTTATGAAGTTGTTTTGATTGACTAAAATGTTTAGGAAACTAGTATAGAGTATAGAAATGGTGTTGTGTCTTTGTATGGCTTGAAACTATAAGTTTAGTGGACTATTGAGACAAGGTTTCGAATCTGAATTTCAGATTTTCAGGCATGCCAGTCGACTGGTTCAGTATTAGTCGACTGCCCTATCGAACGGCAGCTTCTGTTCGATGCATCAGTCGACTGCCAAGAGGCCAGTCGACTGGTGCCGCGCCCAGAAACTTTCTGTGGCCAATACCAGTCGACTGGTTAGATGGCAGTCGACTGGTACCATTGCAGTGAAGTTCTAGAGAAAGGAAGTATGCCATTGTATCATGCATGATTATTAGAGTTAGAATATCATTTTTAGATAGATTGAATACAAAGAAAAAAAATAAAAGAAGTTCCGCATTCTTAGTCGTGCATTAGAGTCAAGAAGTAGATAAAGTAACGATCCGTCTAAGGTAGAGAAGGCGGGTCGCTACAAGTGTAACGCCCGCCTTTCTCCCACACATCTTGGTGTGGCGAGATGGGCGTCGTTACGCTAAACATACATGTGCATAAAAAAAATATCTTAATGCAGCGGAAACATTTTTTCTAAACATGCTTTTAATCATGCAACTAACACATGGAACATTCATACATGGCATCATATCATAACTTAACCATTCCATGACTTATTCATAATCATCATAAGCAGTATGTACTTATCCATAAAGGTAGCATCATAAGTCTTAAGTCA
>JAGFNQ010001973.1:0-165020 GCA_024364735.1 Boesenbergia rotunda | reverse complement strand
AACATAATTCTTAGCATACATGAACATAGGACTACTTAATCATAACATAATTCTTAGCATACATGAATAGAACATATAAGACATACTTTATACATGAAACATGAAATTATGATAGCATACATAACACAAACATAAAATATACTTACCTTGGCGCGATGCATAACATGGATGTATGAATGAGTCTAATGCATTTACTACATAAGGATGCTTAGTTTTGAAATCATACTTTTAAATGCTTAACATAAAGATAACATCATTGGGGTCCCCAGCTTCTACCACATACATACATCATAAGCGCGCATCCCTTAGTAAATATGAGGTAGCTAGCCTCAACCTACTAGGGTAAGGACAGCATAGTCGGTAGTCCTAGAATCGGGGCGTTCTTAAGGTGCCCATCCCTGTTGCACAGCTTCGGTAGTGCCAGAACCGTGGACAGCATAGTCGGTAGTCCAGAACCGGGGCGTTCTTAAGGTGCCCATCCCTTGGACCCTTACTTTCGGTCCGGTACAAGCCTCATACATAAAAATAACATGCATGCTTCATCATTCATACTTGTCATTCATACTTATTTCATATCATCGTTATGCCTTCATCATTCATACTTATCATTCATACTTAAGGCATAACCATCAACTTCATTCATACTTATCATTCTTTATTCACATAATAGGACATACATGCATAATCATGGTTCTAGTCATAACCTTATCCGAGTTCATCAAGCTTGCACAATCATGATACATGATAAACATACACCTCATACATGATACATTTCATCTAGCATATATAATCCTAGCATTCATCATATGGCATGGATGATAAGCTACATATAAACCTAATACCTACTACTAGGGTTCATAACATTCATCATAAAACATGTATATATATATCATCATGATTCATAAATTCATTATGAGCATTTATCAATATTCATGCATCATCATCATATTTATCATAACCTACTTCTACATCAATTACATGCATTTCATGGCATATGACCTAAATATTCATGATTAAAACATAACTTAACATCAAGCATACAAAGTCATGTTATATAACACATCAACTAGGATTTTAGTCACATGGAGGTCCTTACATCATGCTTAAGAATGTACTAGCATCATGGTAATTTATAACATGCATTCCTGAGACCTGAACCCAAACCAAACCCTAAGTTTGGGGTCTTGGCCGAAACTTGAAGAAAACTAAGTTCATAGAAAATTTTCCTAGGGTAAGATTAACATCTTATACCTTGCATATCATACTATGGAAGACCAATTTAACCCTTGATTGGACTTAACCCTAAGCCTTAGCCCTAGTACATGATTTGGCCGAAACCCATAAGGGTAACAAACCCATAGAAAGTTTATACAAATCACTACTTTCATCCCTACAATATCATAGCAAGACCTACTAAGCATGCTTGGAGAATTGAAGATTAAACCTAGGTCTAATCTTGGAAATGGCCGAAACCCTAAGGGGTACTTAGGGTGCCCTAAAACTTCAAACATCATGCTTTTATACTTCACTTATCATAGGTAACCATTTGCAAATATAAATCAAGTCTTTAACATGATTTCTAGCCCAAGGTGTGCTTTGGCCGAAACCTTCATGCCCTATTCATGGATTTTTTTCCAACATATCATGCCAATAAGACTTAGATCATTGCATATAACTTTGAAAGCTATCATACCACAGGTGAGAGGGATTTACCTTCCTTGATCTTGCTTACAAACTTCGAATAAAAGTTAACAAGAGAACCTCCTTGTCTCTAAACTTTCCTTAGTCCTTGTATCCTTGTAGGGGGCCTTAGATCTTCAAGATGGGGTCCATGGTGGAACTTTTCTCAAGGGGGAGAGAACCTTGAATTTTTGGCCAAAGCAAGGAGGAAGAAGAAATGAAGAAGAGAAGGGAAGTTGTAACTTCCTTTCCTATTTATATCATTTTGAAAAGGGGTGAATGAAGAGTCATGGTGCCTCTTCTCTTGGTGTCTCTTCATTTCCTACACCTTAACTAATATCCACTTCATTCCCTCCTAGCACTCCCTTTCTAGGTGAATTGGTTAGTGTATGCTTGGTTGTACAAGAGGTCCAAGGTTCAATCCTTGGTGCATGCACTAATTTTCTATTTTATTTTTAATTTATTTCCTATTATTTTCGAAAATTCCTTTAAAATTCCCCCATAATTATGTTAATATTTTTCATTACAATCCATCTATTTTTACATTAAATTTTACTTAAAACTACCCATAATAATGGTACTAGAAAGCCCCTATAAGGCCCCTTAGTACTTAGTTTCTCAATTTAAATGAGAGAACCTTGGGTTTCTAGGCTAAGGTTCGTACTAATATTTCTAGATCCTTCGGAAAATTATCTAGACATGCTTAATATTTTAAGGCAAATATTAAGAGAATTTTCTGGGTCGTTACAATCCCCCATACCTCTTGAAAGTTCATCCTCGAACTTAGAATAGCTCCGGGTACTTGCGTCCCATCTCGTCCTCGCATTCCCAGGTAGCCTCCTCGAACTGTGTCGGTGCTAGTGTCATTAATAGCTTTATGATGTAATTATATGTATATATCATAATTATATAATTATTATAATTATGGGTAAACCTAATAATAGTATGCATATTAGTTCACATTATGAGCTATGAATTATATTAGTTAATGGTTATTATATGATAAGTAAGATCATATTTATTATATCACCAAACTTTATTTTATCCCGTCTCATAAGTCTATATACAAAACTAGTCCCACTCAGTGAGCAAGATGGGCTGCCGTTATGCCCAAAATAAAGAACATCATAGCGATGGCTACCACCTCCTCGCTCATCTCCCTTCGGTCCGCCTCAGGATCTTCTACCGTTTCCATCGGGTCTTCTTCTTCAATCTCAAGAACCTCCTCGACCACTTCAAAGTCTGCCTCGAACATCCCGGGGCCCTCCTCAAACATCTCGAGCATCTCGGGATCCTCCTCGAATGGCTCGGGATCCTCCTCGAATAGCTCGGGGTCCTCCTCAAATACCTCGAGCATCTCGGGATCCTCCTCGAATGGCTCGGGATCCTCCTCGTACATCTCGGGATCCTCCTCTAACTGCTCGGGATCCTCCTCCGAGTCTCCCAGGTCTTCCGGAAACTCATGGCGGAGAAGTTTCTTACATAACTCCGTGTAGGATAGACGGCATCCCTGCTGTCCCCAGATCTGATGAGCAACCTCTCTCGCCCGATTGGGCAAGGAACGAAGCAGAGCTCCAATCCTATAATCATCCATCACTGGAAACCCTTCCTGCTCAAGTTTCCAGAATAGCCGGTCCAAAAACCCCATGTTGCCCTGAATTCCCTGGGTCGGAATGTACTCAACTTCCTCTATCCGCTCCATCAGCTCGCGACACCTCTCAGTGTAGTTCTCATACAACATCTGGAATTGAAAAAAAATGACATAGTTAGTACTAACCCGACCAAGCCAGTACAAAACCATTTCCTTTTCAATTCGCAAATATATACAGAGGAAAAACACATACACACTCGGTTTAACCTACCCTAGTGATTAAAATATGTAACCACCTTCCTATCCCAAATTCTAAGTTATTAATTAATATATATATATAAGAGAAATATTGTTTATGTTCACATATCTTACAATTACTTGTCATTATCTATCATAAGACACCATTCATACTGCATACTCTAGAAACATAACATATCATAAGAGTGCTTACTATCATAAAATATACCGAAAGGTACTTACTTGGAAGCGGCAGGAAGGAGGCTTGATGTGTGTGTAGTGAGATGGCAATGGCTCTGATACCAACCTATAACGCCCGCCTTTCTCCCACACCTCTTGGTGTGGCGAGATGGGCGTCGTTACGCTAAACATACATGTGCATAAAAAAAATATCTTAATGCAGCGGAAACATTTTTTCTAAACATGCTTTTAATCATGCAACTAACACATGGAACATTCATACATGGCATCATATCATAACTTAACCATTCCATGACTTATTCATAATCATCATAAGCAGTATGTACTTATCCATAAAGGTAGCATCATAAGTCTTAAGTCACCCATTAATCATAACTGTAAAACATAGCGTAAAATTTAAGAAAACATTTTCACACCCAAGACATGCATTATGTGAGAATATGAGAATCTTTGCCAAGTCACTGCTATACACACACATGCTTTCGCCTCTCCTGCAGCTTCCCTTACTAGCCCCTTGCTTGATCTGCGGTATGAGGAAAATAAAACTATAAGCACATAGGCTTAGTAAAACCCTTTCCTACTCACTAAAACCATACGTCACTTAAACATAAACATATCAGTATCTGACATATCGTAACTTCGAACATAAACATAAACATAGTCATGGCATAAGTCATAAGCATATGAACAACTAACATAGCATGATTCCTAACATCACCATAGATCTATACCCTACTTAACATGGCATAAATCTTAACATACTTGAGTATAAAACATACATACATGACATGAAACATACTTATACTTGGGCAAAATTCCTAACATACATGAACATAAGGCATGCTTATCATAACATAATTCTTAGCATACATGAACATAGGCATGCTTATCATAACATAATTCTTAGCATACATGAACATAGGCATACTTATCATAACATAATTCTTAGCATACATGAACATAAGGCATACTTATACATGACATGAAATATGAGCATAAACACAAACATAAAATATACTTACCTTGGCGCGATGCATAACATGGATGTATGAATGAGTCTAATGCATTTACTACATAAGGATGCTTAGTTTTGAAATCATACTTTTAAATGCTTAACATAAAGATAACATCATTGGGGTCCCCGGCTTGTACCACATACATACATCATAAGCGCGTATCCCTAAGTAAATATGAGGTAGCTAGCCTCAACCTACTAGGGTAAGGACAGCATAGTCGGTAGTCCTAGAACCGGGGCGTTCTTAAGGTGCCCATCCCTGTTGCACAGCTTCGGTAGTGCCAGAACCGTGGACAGCATAGTCGGTAGTCCAGAACCGGGGCGTTCTTAAGGTGCCCATCTCTTGGACCCTTACT
This sequence comes from Boesenbergia rotunda, assembly GCA_024364735.1. Classification (NCBI taxonomy): domain Eukaryota; kingdom Viridiplantae; phylum Streptophyta; class Magnoliopsida; order Zingiberales; family Zingiberaceae; genus Boesenbergia; species Boesenbergia rotunda. Next base: position 159,940 of record JAGFNQ010001973.1, on the reverse strand, counting down.
TCGGTCCGGTACAAGCCTCATACATAAAAATAAACATGCATGCTTCATCATTCATACTTGTCATTCATACTTATTTCATATCATCGTTATGCCTTCATCATTCATACTTATCATTCATACTTAAGGCATAACCATCAACTTCATTCATACTTATCATTCTTTATTCACATAATAGGACATACATGCATATCATGGTTCTAGTCATAACCTTATCCGGGTTCATCAAGCTTGCACAATCATGATACATGATAAACATACACCTCATACATGATACATTTCATCTAGCATACATAATCCTAGCATTCATCATATGACATGGATGATAAGCTACATATAAACCTAACATCTACTACTAGGGTTCATAGCATTCATTATAAAACATGTATATATATATCATCATGATTCATAAATTCATTATGAGCATTTATCAATATTCATGCATCATCATCATATTTATTATAACCTACTTCTACATCAATTACATGCATTTCATGGCATATGACCTAAATATTCATGATTAAAACATAACTTAATATCAAGCATACAAAGTCATGTTATATAACACATCAATTAGGATTTTAGTCACATGGAGGTCCTTACATCATGCTTAAGAATGTAGTAGCATCATGGTAATTTATAACATGCATTCCTGAGACCCAAACCCAAACCAAACCCTAAGTTTGGGGTCTTGGCCGAAACTTGAAGAAAACTAAGTTCATAGAAAATTTTCCTAGGGTAAGATTAACATCTTATACCTTGCATATCATACTATGGAAGACCAATTTAACCCTTGATTGGACTTAACCCTAAGCCTTAGCCCTAGTACATGATTTGGCCGAAATCCATAAGGGTAACAACCCCATAGAAAATTTATACAAATCACTACTTTCATCCCTACAATATCACAGCAAGACCTACTAAGCATGCTTGGAGAATTGAAGATTAAACCTAGGTCTAATCTTGGAAATGGCCGAAACCCTAAGGGGTACTTAGGGTGCCCTAAAACTTCAAACATCATGCTTTTATACTTCACTTATCATAGGTAACCATTTGCAAATATAAATCAAGTCTTTAACATGATTTCTAGCCCAAGGTGTGCTTTGGCCGAAACCTTCATGCCCTATTCATGGATTTTTTTCCAACATATCATGCCAATAAGACTTAGATCATTGCATATAACTTTGAAAGCTATCATACCACAGGTGAGAGGGATTTACCTTCCTTGATCTTGCTTACAAACTTCGAATAAAAGTTAACAAGAGAACCCCCTTGTCTCTAAACTTTCCTTAGTCCTTGTATCCTTGTAGGGGGCCTTAGATCTTTAAGATGGGGTCCTTGGTGGAACTTTTCTCAAGGGGGAGAGAACCTTGAATTTTCGGCCAAAGCAAGGAGGAAGAAGAAATGAAGAAGAGAAGGGAAGTTGTAACTTCCTTTCCTATTTATATCATTTTGAAAAGGGGTGAATGAAGAGTCATGGTGTCTCTTCTCTTGGTGTCTCTTCATTTCCTACACCTTAACTAATATCCACTTCATTCCCTCCTAGCACTCCCTTGCTAGGTGAATTGGTTAGTGTATGCTTGGTTGTACAAGAGGTCCAAGGTTCAATCCTTGGTGCATGCACTAATTTTCTATTTTATTTTTAATTTATTTCCTATTATTTTCGAAAATTCCTTTAAAATTCCCCCATAATTATGTTAATATTTTTCATTACAATCCATCTATTTTTACATTAAATTTTACTTAAAACTTCCATAATAATGGTACTAGAAAGCCCCTATAAGGCCCCTTAGTACTTAGTTTCTCAATTTAAATGAGAGAACCTTGGGTTTCTAGGCTAAGGTTCGTACTAATATTTCTAGATCCTTCGAAAAATTATCTAGACATGCTTAATATTTTAAGGCAAATATTAAGAGAATTTTTTGGGTCATTACAAAAAGGTAGAAGACCGCGATGTGATCGGGAAGATATATGTCTCCCCAAGCTCCTTGATTATCCTTATGTTTTGTTTTTGCCATAATTGTTTACCTCGCCATTTTATGTTTGTTAGTTTATTATTTTGATTCTGAATCATAGCCAATAATTCACTAACTAGACCCCGACCATAAACACAAAAGTCGGCGATCCACTCATTACCTTTTCCGCGGTGGAACGATCGAGCAAATTACAAGGCCGATTTTTGCAATTGACCGAGTTGTAATTTGGATCGTTCGATACTGCACGAGATGGTCGTTGTGAGACGGGTCTCCATTCGGATTAATTTTTAATCCATAGACATGGAGAGGTCTCTCAAGAATGAGCGAGTATTCGCTAAGGAAACCCGCCAAGTCATACCCAACAATTTGTATCAGAGTTTCCGGCTTTGTTTGTTTAAGATTGGTTAATTTTTGCATTTTCATACATTTTATTTTGCTGGATGATGCGTGAATGTGCGTAGGCTAACTTTGTGTTGTAGGCACGAGATTCCAACTTCATGGCCAAATAATTCTTGTATGAATGGATGTGCAAATTTAATGTAATTAATTAATCCTTGGGGTTGATGAGGCTAGGTATTTAATTTTTGTAATTAAATACGGCACATGTTTAGCCGAGCTTTTTATTTTACTTTCGATCTAATTTTCATGTACACTCCTTCGTGGAGTATAGGATCGATGACGTAAATAATTAGCTAGTCATTTCGGCTCAGAGATCCCTCAAGGTAGCTTGCGTAGAAGGAAGAGTGGAGCGGACGAAGTGACAACACGACTGGAGGCGCATTAGAGACCAAGGGCCATGAAAGTTGGAAAATCTAGGATTTTCTGCATATTTCATATATTTGGTTATGTGCTTGGTTGTGTGGTTGTACTAAGTTAAAATTCCTCGAAATTAATTACTAAGTGGGAGAGGGACCCTAAGGGTCCTACGGCTTCCATTACAATCCGATAAGTGATGCGAACAAGTCTACGCGTCGGCTCTGAGTGCCTTCCTCCCCATCGGATGGACTTGTTCTGCAGATCACTGGGTCGGAAAAGACTATAGAAAATAGTTAAAGAGCGTGTGTACTTCCCCATCGGAAGGCACATAATCGGAATCAATTTTCTTAGTGTCGTGTAATGGTGCACACTTAGATGCAAATAATAGTATCCTCCCCATCGGAGTCACTGCTATTATTTTACAGAGCCGAAGTGAACCAACTGTTAATTTTACTTGTCAAAAAGTTAGGTTGACAAGATAGTAAGATTGATGGGTAAAACCTCCTCTTACGAATGTAGGGATTCGTATACGTCCACACCATCGTGGCATGCGAGTTTCTCGGTGTATAGGGGTGTTGGTTGATTTTGAAAATTAATTGTTTTGAGGAATCAATTTATTTTCGATTTCTAAAGTAGTGTGTGTTGTGATTCGCAGGTTTTTCATAATGGTCTTTAACCCACTAGCTGCAATTCTTAAGGACAATAAACTTACTGGCCCAAACTACATAGACTGGAAGAGGAACCTTGACATTGTCCTCACTGCTGAAGAGTACAAATTTGTATTCTTCGAGGAATGTCTGGATAAGCCTAGAGAGGACTCTGGTGAAGAGTTGAGGGAGCATTACAACAAGTGGGTCAAGGCAGATCAGATGGCGCGGTGCTACATTCTGGCATCTATGTCGAATGTACTGCAACATCAGCATTAGGCCATGCCCACTGCTAGTGACATGATGTTGAACCTCAAAGATCTCTTGTAGGGTATGGCTTGGCGGTTTCCAAGACAACCACGTGGTCATATCTGAAAATCCTCTCTATGGCTACGGATTAAAAAAATTTAATCCGAATAGAGGCCCGTCCTTCTAACGACCGACTCGTCATCGTGTTAATTAATCCAAGTTACAACTTAGCCGAAACCAAGGTTAAGGCCTTGTAACTTTCCGGATTAATTAACCATGGAAAAGACGATGATTTGGATCGTCGGTTTTTCTGTTTATCTTCGGGGTCCAGTTAATTAATTATTATCTATGATCACAAATCAAAATAACTAATTATCATGAATGAAATGACGAGACAAAGCAAAGTGGCACAAATAAAATATGCGATAAGAAAAACGGAACTCGGGAGTGTTATACCTCGTTGTCTTCTACCTTATGACCCTCCCCTCTTGGACATCGTGTGGGCGACGATCTTCCAAGTCGCGGAGTCACTAAGGCACTTGAATCAATCCTTCCTTTCTTCCTTACCTTGCGCCAAGATACCAAACCCTAGGGTTAGGGTTTGGATCACCGCCGGCGGCCCTTCAAGGAGGAAGTGATGAAGCCAAGAAGATAAGTTCCTCTCCTTCACCACAGCCCGCGCCAACCTCTCTATCCTCTTCCTATCTCACGGCCAATGATCTACAAGGAAGAGGAGCTCCCGGGACCTCCCATTTCCGACGACAAACACCAAAAGGGAGGAGCCACTCTCGCCGGCACACCGACCCTCTTCCTCCCTTGCTTCCGCACGCCACAATCAAGGAAGAAGACTCCTCCTTGTCCCATGTACGTCTGCAGTAGAAGCGGAAGAAGAGGACAGCAAGAAAGAAGGAGAAGAGAGACTTCCCTTCTCCTCCAATGCCGGCGCACCTCTCAACCTAGCGCCGCCGATTCCTTGCTTCCCTGCCCAGCCGCGCACCACCAAGGGACGAAGTCTTCTTCTCCCTTGTTCGGTGATCGGTTGCGACCTTAAGGATGCAAAGAAATACCAAGAGAAGAAGAGGAGGTGGTCCTCTTCTTCCCTATACCGCCGGCGCCCCTTAGGTTGGAGAGAAGAGAGAAAATCTTAGAGAGAGAGAGTGAGAGGTTATATTTATATGGGATTAATTGGAAAATTTTCCAATTAATTATGGATTGATTCCAAATTTTATTAGAGAATAATTCCTTAATTAATCAGGGATTAATAACTTAATCAATCCGACATTAATTCCTTAATTAATCTGAGATTAATTCCTTAATTAATCCGAGATTAATTCCTTAATTAATCCGCCTTGTATCATGACTCCTATGAGGTTTTATTGGGCTAAGATAGGGACCATGAGGAGGAGTTGGTTTTTGGCCCGCTAATAGATCCAAACCCGATCCATTAATGGTGATCCATTCCACTAAAGGATCCCATTGTACTTCCTCACCAACCCCCATATTTTCATATGGGCTCCACATATTACGAGTCATCCATCTCCCCATATTTAAGATATCGTATGCTCGATAATTAATTTAATTTATTGATAATTAAATTAATTATCCTCTTGATCCTTGATTAGTACCACTCAACCTTTTCGACATGCCAGACAATAGTCCACTTGCAAGATTTGACATGACGACCTTTTTGAGCTCACCAAGGAGGCATCATCATCCCGACTCACCAGGACACGGATTCCGTCAATAATCAATGGCTCATCATATTATTAATATTATTTTCCAACTTACCGGGCCTATCATCTAACATAATAGATCTCACCCATTAGTAAATTAAAGTGACAATAATTAATAATATATGCCCGTCATTATTTTGGGATTAAGAGATCGCACTCCATAATATTATCCGAGGTCTAATCCAATTTACGAAGTCAGTATAAAATTGGATGACCTCTCTTTTGGTCCTACTCAATGTACACAAAGTACACTAGTGTAATTCTATGGTTAAGATAAACCATACCTAATTACACTACAACCATCCTGATGGTTTGTCCAACTCCATCATGGTTGTGAGCCTCTTTCTTATGCTTCGACAAGGAACCTGATAACATGATCTTCTGTGCGACATCACACACCATGTTATCTACAATGTCAAGCATCAGACAGTTTGTGCACATACTAATGTAAACATGCATTGTGTGATTTTCTTATTCTCTTTAAAATGTAGATGTATCCTAACCAAAAGGCAAAGCTTTTAGTATACATCCTATCATCTCTTCGGGCACCAAGGTCAAGCTGCTAGGCAGGCCACGATGAAGAGTCTGATGATGACCACTATAGTCAAAGGGACACCCGTAAGGGATCATGTCCTAAAGATGATGGCTCACCTCAATGAGATTGAGGTACTGGGAGCACATATCGATGGGGAATCCCAGGTCGATATTATACTCCAGTCTCTGCCAAGGAGTTTTGAGCAGTTCAAGCACAACTACAATATGAACAAGTGTGATTATACGTTGGGTGAACTGCTAGGAGAACTTCAGGCGGCAGAGGGCCTCATTCGTCACAACTCGCAAGCCTTAGTGACTCAAAGGGTTTCTTCTTCTATGACGAAAGGCAAGATGAAGAAGAAACAAGGAGGGGTTCAAGAAGGTTACAACATCGCAAGGACCACGGATTGGCGTGAAGAAGCCAAGAGGCAAGTGCTTCACGTGCAAGCAAACTGGGCACTACAAGGCGGACTGTCCCCGTCGTCAAGATAAAGGTATTTCTTCAGCCTTAGTTGTTGAAACATGTTTAGCGGTGCTATCTACCAGTACCTGGTGTGTAGATATGGAGCCACTGACCATGTCTGCAATACTCTGTAGGGGTTCCAAGAAACCCGATGGCTAGCTGATGAAGAAATCATGGTCTACATGGGCGATGCTTCAAGAGTGGCAGCAGTTGCAGTGGGAGTTTTCTATTTGTCTTTTGAGAGAAATAAAGTGTTAGTTCTGAGAGATTGCCTTTATGTACCCTCGTTTAGAAAGAATTTAATTTCAGGATGGATATTCTGTTGCTTTTGATAACAAAGCTATGATAAAAAGAAACAGAGAGATTATCTGTTCGGGTACTATGGTAGGCAATTTGTACACTCTAGAACAAATAACTCCCATGATGTAAAATGAAGTTAATAGCTCATCATTTAACTTAAATAAGAGAAAGAAATCTTCTAAGATGAATCAGACGTATCTTTGGCACCTTAGGCTTGGTCATATTAACCTTAGTAGGATTCAGAGGTTGATAACCGATGGGCCACTGGGTTCATTGGTGGTGGAAGACCTCCCAACCTGTGAGTCTTGCTTGGAAGGTAAGATGACCAAAAGGCCTTTTAAGGCCAAGGGGTATAGGGCCAAAGACATTTTGGAACTGATTCATTCTGATTTGTGTGGTCCTATGTCAATCCAGGCTAGAGGTGACTTTGAATACTTTGTCACATTCATTGACGATTATTCAAGGTATGGGTACATTTACCTAATGCACCGCAAGTCTGAATGCTTTGTTAAGTTCAAAGAGTTCAAGGGTGATGTGGAGAAACATCGAGGTAAAAGTATCAAGACACTACGATCTGATCGTGGTGGCGAGTACCTCTTTGGAGAGTTTAGGACCTACAAGTGGTGATACGCTCTGGAAACGGCAGCGTACATACTGAACTTGGTTCTGTCTAAGTCAGTCCCTTCTACTCCCACAGAACTGTGGACTGGGAGCAAGGCCAGTCTAGGACATGTTCGGATTTGGGGTAGTCCAACACATGTGCTGAAGGGAGATACTAATAAGTTGGAATCTCGTACGGCGGTACGTCTGTTCGTAGGCTATCCTAGGGGAACGAAGGGTGGTCTATTCTATAGTCCTAAGGATCAGAAGGTAATCATTAGCATGAATGTCAGATTCCTGGAAGAGGACTATGTGATGAACCATAAGCCCAAGAGTAGACTATTGCTTGAAGAGTTAAGAGGGGGCGTTCCGACCTTAGGACCAACTGTACAAGAGGACACACTGTTGGATCGAGAAACACGATAGAGGGGGGGGTGAATATCGTGAAAACTTTTTCGGATAAAATTTAAGAGAAAATACGCAGCAGAATTAAAAACAAATACGAGGAACACAAGTATTTTTACATGGTTCGGAGTCGCGGTCGGCTCCTACTCCAAGGCCCATGGTCCTTGACCATTTACTGCGGGCAATTTTATAGTAGCGCAAAGATTTACAGAATTTGGTATAATAGTAGTGCAGTAAATAAACAAGTACACTTTTCATTATCAATGCCCGGTGTGGATCGTACTTCTGAGCAGAGGGTCGTCGGCGGCGCTAGAATGTTGAGATCGGAGTTTGCCGGAGTAGCGTGCTTGAACGAAAAGCTTGGAGGCGTTGGAAAATTATTGTTCTGAAGCCTTGGGGTCGAGCCCCTTTTATAGTGCTCCTAGGGGCGCCTAGGACGTCGGGGGCACCTGACACGTGCCTTAGGATCTGAGAACCTATATCCGAAGCTTGGTCAGCACTTATCCCCTTCGAATCGGCTCTGGAGCTAACTGGGGCACACGGGACCTCTCGGGCGCCCAGCTTGACTGGGTTCGCTGGCTTCGTGGCTAATATTGCTTCGACTCATCTTTGGCTTTGACCTTGGGCTCCCGGGACCTCCCGGGCGCCTAGCCTAGTGTTGATTCGAAGTGCTTCTTGCTTTACTGCTGTTTGGCTTTGACCTTGGGCGTCCAGGACCTCCCAGGCGCCTAGCCCAGCTGCCTACCCCTCTCCTTTGAGGCGTTCTGAGCTGTAGAAACACACTCCTTTGGTCCCTGCATTCAAGGTTAGTACCAACACAAACAAAGCAAGAATATTAGTTAGTTTTTACAGCCGTAGCTGTCTTGGTTCTGACTTCGGGTCTCCCAAATGGAACCCTAGGTCGAACGGACCCCTACTATTCCCTCGACGGGGAACGCGTTCTCACCTACTCATCTCACGAGAGTTTACCTTTTGCCAACCGGCTCCTCCAGTTGGACTTTTACCCAGCAGCCCTTCGTCAGGTGCCTAGCAACCCTTCGCCAGGTCCCTAGCAACCCTTCGCCAGGTCTTAGGGTTTCGATGCCTAGCAGCCCTTCGCTAGGTGCCCAGCAGCCCTTTGCCAGGTCTTCGATGCCTAGCACCACTTCGCCAGGTGCCTAGCAGCCCTTCGCCAGGTCTTAGGGTTTCGATGCCTAGCAGCCCTTCGCTAGGTGCCTAGCAGCCCTTCGCCAGGACTTCTTTTTGCACACTCAGTGAACACATTAGACCAAAAATAACATCTTAACTCTTGAACCCTTATCCATTATCAAAACTCAGGTTTGACTTATGTGTTGTCTGCACCAACAATCTCCCCCTTTTTGATTTATGGCAACCCGGTTCAAAAAGTTAAGTTAAACAAAAATCAGGTAAGTAAGTAACTTAAATTTTATTTTCTCCCCCTGGAAGAAATCTCCCCCTAAGTTTTTCAAATGTCCGTGGGGTTTTTAAAAAATTCTAAGTCTTAACGTGAAGTGTTTTTCAAGTTTTCAACACTTAGAAAATTTTCAAGAAAATGTTTTTAAGTTAGAAAAGTATTTTCAAAATATTTTGAGTTGGAAAATTTTCAGGGGAATTTGAATTTTATATTTAGAAAATTTTCGACCAACCAAAGATTTGGAATAATTTTTTGAAAGAAATGATTTTGAAAGTATAAGTACTTAAAGAATTTTTCTAACAGTTTAAGAAAGTAGTTTAAGAACTTAAATACTTAGAAAGCATTTTTCAACTACTTAAAACATTTTTTTGAATTTATGACTTAGAAAAATTTCAGAAGATTTTCCAGAATAAGAGCTTAGAATAATTTTTGAAACCAAGAAACAGTTAATTTTCAAAATGAACTTAAGAACTTTAAAGAACTTTACTTTATGAAAAATAGGAGATAAAAGTTTTTGGAAAACGATTTAATTTTGGAGAAAAAAAAATTTAAAAGCCTTTTCTCTCCTTTCCAATCTCTCCTCCTTTGCCATATATCAAAAAAATTAGCAAAAAATTGCATTGAAATTAAGTAATCAAGGTAAAATATTGTACTGAACCAATTCTAAATTTAAACTTGACAAAATCAATTTGAATTTCTGCTTTCGGGTCCTGTCTAACCCAATTTGCTACTTACTGTTATAAACAGTAGCTTTCGCTAGGGTTAGTCAAGTTAAGTGATCTGATCAAGTTAGATTTTTTAAGCTTGACACTTAACCTGATTACTGTTTAGTTGGTATTTAGTGCCCCAGTTACTGCAGATGCACTGACTTAAAGCATCTTGATTTAAGGCAAAGACCTAAGTATCTCAACCCATTCTAGGTGATCAATCAAAAGTACCCTAAGGTGCTTGTGAGATGCTGGCTTCTAGATCTATAGGTGCATGCAGTTCTGGGGTTAGGCCCTAGGGTATGTTCATTTTACGAAAAAGCCCTAGTTTTTGAAGGGGGTAATTTTATTAAAAAAAACTAAATCGAAAAAATCATTTTAAATAACAAAATAAGATAAAGAATTGATTTTGCAAAAAATAAAATAGTTTTTTGAAAAAAAATTAGAGCAGTCTTATTCTACCAAGCATAACCCTAATTGAGTACTTGATAAAAGGAAGTTAATCATGTAAACAACTAGCAACTAAATATGCATAGAAGTCAACTGGTCAAAGGGAGGACCAGAGTAGTCAAAAAATGAGTCAAACATTAGTCAATAGTACAATAAGTCAACTGAAGTCATCTGGAGTCTAAGAGGAGGGGCCCAGAGGGAAGAATGGACCGGGCTGCCAGTTTTGGAACCAAGACATCATTTTGTCATGTCGGGCCTAATTTTCCTCATGCTCGGCTCTGAGAGCATCCATGCGCTTAGTGTGGTGTGCATCTCTCATCTGGCGATCGGCTAGAATAGCTTCCATGTGCTCATTTTGGTAAGCTCGGTTTACATCATGCTCTGCCCTAATCGCGTCGACTATCTCGATGTAGTGGGCTTCCTCTTCCTCTCGAAGGCTATGAATCTCTGTCTCAAGTCGTGTCACTCTCTCGTCGAGCGTCGGCAGTGGGGGCTCATCCATCTGCCCTCGGATCTCGGCAGCGAGATCTGCGACGTCGTCCTCTACCTCCTCATCAGAATCGATCTGGACTCCGGCGCGCTGACATCTCAATGATAAAACCCCGGTACCCGAGACATCTATGCCCGCTAGGGAAAAGTTTCTATACCCAATCTCGTCAAACTCAGTAATCGAGGTCATCTCTGTAACGACCCGGAAAATTCTCTAAATATTTTCTTTAAAAATATTCATCATGTCTAGATAGTCTTGAGGAACCTAGAAATATTAGTATGACATTTAGCCTAGTTATCCATGATTTTTCCCTATTTAAATTGAGAAGCTAAGTACTAATGGGCCTTATATGGGCTTTTCTAGTACCATAGTTATTAGTGGATTTTAGGTAGAATTTAATATAAATATAAATGGGTTTTAATTAGGAATATTAGCATAATTATGGGTGAGTCTTAGGGGAATTTTTGAAATTAAAAGAAAAATAAAAATAAAATGAAGTAAAAATAAAGTGCATGCACCTAGGATTGAACCTTGGACCTAGTGTAATACCATGTATGCACTAACCAATTCACCTATCAAGGGAGTGCTAGTAGGGAATGAAGTGGATTTTAGTTAATGGTAGGGGATGTGAAGAGACACCATGTGAAGAAGATGAAAAGGCACTTGTGAAGAGACAAAAGGACATTATAAATAGATCTCTTCTTCCCCCTTCCTTCTCCTAGCCGAAACTCCACAAGGAGATTTTCTTTGGAAAAATTCCACAAGGAGACTCCCTTTTTAAGATCTAGGTTCTCTTACAAGGCTACAAGGGCAAGGAGGGTTCAAGTGTCAAAGGGATTTTCAATTTCCTTCTCTTTTTTTTAAGGTCTAAAAACCAAGATAACCCAAGGTAAGACTTCCTCACCTGTGATATAATAGTTTCCGAGTTATTTTCATGATGCAATGTTTTGTTTGGACTATATGTGGAGAAAACCAAAGTTAGGACCCTTGAAACTTTCGTCCACCATAGGTTTCTATGGTTGGGTTTGGATCTAACTCTCAAATGATGTTTCTTATGTTTTCTCATGTTGTAAAAGGTGTTGATAGGGGTTTATGTGAAAGTTTTACATGGTTTAGGGCCCATATAACTTTCGCCCAAGAGGAGTTTTAGGGCAAAGAAGTTAGGTTTAACTCCAAGAAAGGGTTCAAATGACTCCCATGTTATTATATGTAAGGTAATAGATGTGACATGGGCATTTTATGAATTTTTCATGGGCTTGTGATCCTCTTTGAGTTTCGGCCAACTCATGATTTAGGGATAGGACTTGGAGTTAAATCCAAATAAGGGATCAAATGGTTTTCTATGGCATAGTATGTATGGTATGGAATGTAATCATGACTTATGTGAATTTCTCATGGACTTATTGTCCTTTAGGGTTTCGGCCAAGACCCTAATTTAGGGTTTGGTTTGGGTTAAGGTCTCAAGGAGGCTTGAGTATAGGTTATTAAGATGTAAGTATATGATTAAGTAAGATGTAAGAATTTTTATGTGACCTAAAACCCTAGCTTCATGTAAGATGTATCATGACTTCGTACGTTAGGTCATGTGCTATGATTATTCATAAATGTTTAGACCATGTGCCATGAACCTAGGGGATATGTATCATATATAAAAAGATCTATGTATGTTTTCCTATATACCATGATCATGCCTGCTTGATGAATGAAGATGCTAATTAAGTATGTATGCCATGCTTTAGGAACAATATGTATGTATGCCATGATTTATGAATGATATGTATATATGCCATGATCTATGAATGATATGTATGTATGCCATGTTTTATGAATGACATGTATGTATGCCATGCATTATGAATAATATGTATGTATGCTATGTTTAAGAATGAAGATGATGAATGAAAATGATAACCATGGCTCTAAGACAAATGAGATAAGCATGACATACCTTCTGAATGAGAATAATGAATGATGATGAATGTTCATGCCTTTAAGGCATCATGATGATAGGTATGAATGATGAAATGTTAAGTATGTTTATGTTATGCTAAGGGATGGACACCTTAAGAACGCCTCAGTTCTGGACTACCGTAGTTGTCCACGGTTCTGGAACTACCGCAGCTGTTCCTATTCTTATGTCAAGTTTTATGAAACAAGATTATGTTTATGACATGTATGCCTATGAATGATGAAGCATGTGAAGTTATTTTACTTTATGAATGGGCTTGTACCGGACCGAAGTATGGGTCCAAGGGATGGGCACCTTAAAAACGCCCCAGTTTTGGACTACCGACTATGCTGTCCACGGTTCTGGCACTACCGAAGTTGTGCAACAGGGATGGGCACCTTAAGAACGCCCCGGTTCTGGGACTACCGACTATGTTGTCCTTACCCTAGTAGGTCGGGGCTCGCTACCTCGTATTTACTTAGGGATGCGCGCTTATGATATATGTATGTGGTACAAACCGGGGACCCCAATGATGTTATGATTATGTTTAAGTATTTAAAAGTATGATTTAAAAGTTAAGCATCCTTATGATATATGCATTTGACTCATGCATTCATTCATGTTATGCATTATGCCATGATGGACAATGTTTTATGTTTATATCTATGCCATGTATCATGCCATGCTAGGTATGTTTTATATTTATATCTATGCCATGTATCATGCCATGCTAAGTATGTTTTATATTTATATCTATGCCATGTATCATGCCATGCTAAGTATATTTTATGTTTATCTCTATGCCATATATCATGCCATGCTAAGTATGTTTTATATTTATATCTATGTCATGTATCATGACATGCTAAGTATGTTTTATGTTTATCTCTATGCCATGTATCATGTCATAATAAGTATGTTTATGCTTATGTTCATGATAAGAAATATGTCATGATAAGTATGATTATGCTTATGTTCATGTTAAGATTTATGCAATGATAAGTATGTGATGCCCATGTTTACGTTAAGAGTAAGCTTATGTTTTATGTTCAGAATTATGCTATGATGAATGTTTCATATGTTTATGTATGATATGACGTATGATTTTAGTGAGTAGGAAAGGGTCTTACTAAGCCTATGTGCTTATAGTCTTATGTTCTTATACCACAGATCAAGAAAGAGGTTATGAAGGGAAGCAGCAGGAGGGGCAAGTGTGTGTGTGTGGCAATGACTTGGCAAAAGAAAAGAAAAGATCCTATGTCTTTCTCCCTTTACATGATGACCATGCAAACATGTTTAAGAATGATGCTATATGATTAAGAATGAATGCTAAGTTTACCATGTCACTATGTTTAAGAATGATAGCTAAGAATGTGTTAACATGATTTAAGCTATAAGTGCATGGTTTAAACGCATGTGGATAAAGTTTTAAAATTATTCCGCTGCATTAAGAAGTCCATATGCGTATATGTATGTCACGTAGCACCGCCGTAAGGCTGTAAATGGGCGGGCGTTACAATCTCTTCGTCGGTAATATCGCGACCGTGATGATGAAGAAGAGAAGTGATGATGTGGCAATAAGGGGTGCGTACCCGACCTTGAGTAGTGACACTGGATGCATGTAGAATGGTGTGAAATATGTGAAGTCCAATATCAATATCTATGTGATGGATCAAAGCATACAGCAGGAAGGTATGGAATGGTCGCATGGTCGCGACGTCCCTAGTGGTCAAGGGAAGAATGCAACGGACTAGAACTCTATAAAGAGCATAGTCCTGAACCTGAAGATCTACTGATTGAAACCGACTAACAAGGGGGTTTCGGGCAGTTCTATAGAAATATGAGTAAAGAGTATCCAAATCAATATGGGAGTAGGGAGGAGCAAAGGGAGGATCTCTAGGAGGGTAACAGCAGAAGGTGGACTAGGAAGGTTGCAGTCCAAGAAATCTGTTAAACAACAAGGGCATGATCGTCAAGGGCATTCCTTGTACAGTGGTGACATAGCTAAGATCATCTTGTCATACTAAGTTGTTGTAAAATTCTACACATAGGGTTGTATTTATAGGATGAGTGCAGAAAACAAGTTGATCAAGTTGATAGAAGTTAATGACATCCATGGTTACTGGACAGGATTGAGTGAAAAACTGCCTATTTAAGAAGCTTGTCTTGATGGGTTTATAGGTTGTCCTAGCAAACTTATTCATTAGTTCCAGGGTCGAAAACCTAGGGTCAAGGCTAGGCTCAGGATCGGGCTTGGGTTGAATAGTACGACATTTTCTAAACAAGTAACAAGGAACATGCATTTAGCGAAATAACTAAAAGGAATTAAAAAATGCATGAAAAATTTATACCGGGTAGTCATCCGGGGAGGCATGGTTGAAGTGAAGCGTTCGAGGGCACAAGAGGGTCGTTTAGACACCTTAGGAAGGAGAAGAGTTGGAGAAGAGAGTTTGTTTTAGGGTGGCAAATGAAGGGGGTTTCGGTGGCTTTATATAGGGCATGGTCGGGCACCTGGGAGGGATCGGGCGCCAGGGTCAGGCGTATACTGCCAAAGGCAGCTTTCTTGGTGTTGACGCTATCCTTGGGGGCGCCCGTGAGAACCCGGGCGCCTGTGTCAGCTGCCATGTGTGGCAGCTTTTGCTGCCCCGAATAGACTTAAAGGTCTAGGTGCCCGATAGGTCTCGGGCGCCTAGCTCAGCTAGTTATTGACCGCTTTGCTGTCTTGGGCGACAAGAAAGGAAAGGGGGCGCCTGAGGGGTCACGAGCGCCCGAGTTGAGATTGTTTATTGACTATTTTGACTGTTTGACCAGGTTTGACTATTTTGACCTGGTTTGACTCTAATGACCAACCAACAATCAAGTCAATTTAATTCTAAATTCAATGTTTTTATTTAACAACATTATAGAAATCAGATTTTGCATTAACTTAAGTCCTAACTATCTCACCCGGTATCTAGTTATCAATCACGTTAACTTATAGGTTCTTGTGAGACCGTTTTTAAATAGAAGTAATTAGAAAGACCATGATTAATTTTGAAAAAATAAATTATTTTTGAAAGCAATTAGTTTTGAATTTATTTTGACAAAGAATATTTGAATCTAAGATTAAATGAAAATTTGTGTTAGATTCGAATTTGACAAAGAGTAAACTAAATTTGAATTTCAAAAATTGGTTTCTAGGTCTTGGCGAGGCACAAGGCCTTCTTTGGCCATAGCCTTATTGGATCATCAACCCTTTCCTTGACAAAGCCTTTTAGTGAAATTTCATTTTCAAGGTTACTTTTTGAGAAATTCTGATCTAACTAGCTTGGGTCTTGGATCGGTAGCTTCGACTAGTTTCACCAGTCTAAAGAGACCAAGTAATGTATACTTGACCTTATTAGAAAAGGCTTCCCTAACGTACTATCATCTCACCACCACCCAATACTATGTTGTTCAAATTTCAGTTAATTGGTTTAGTCCTTAGTCTAACCAGTCCTAGGTCTAAGCATGGTAAATTGCAGAAAATAAATAGACAAACAATCATGCAATTTAAAACAAGAAAAGAAATACATTTAACTATAAAAATGGTTTTTAAGTTGGCTCCCCATGGACTAAAGCCACGGTAATGATTAGGCTAGATATGAATCTTGTCCTTGGGGATCCAATACTGATTTGGTCCAACTTGGTTGTTCAGGCACAGTTTGGGTACCCATGCCTGAATTTTGGGTCTAGACTGATTCAGTACAGCATAATATGACCTTTGTCTAGCCTTGGTTCGATACCCTAATCCGGATCGATTTAGAATGGACTTCTATTTACCAAGGATCATGTCAAGACCCTTGGAACCCGAAGTGAAACGTTCCAAAACTGCTCTAAGGTCCTTGACTTGAGTTTTCAAGAAGGAGTTCTCTTTCTCAAGTTTTTCAACTTGAGTAGAGGTTCCTTCTTGAACCTTCTCAGTTAAGGATCTAGAGTCAGCTCCCTCTTTCAGGAGTTTTACTTCCTGTCAGAGGGATTTGACTCGGATTTTGGCTTTCGCCAAGTCGCGAGATAGATAAGCAATTAACTCTGATAATTGAACTCTAGAAAATCCACTTACAGTGATTTTGTCGTCCTCTGAGAATGTGAGCTTTCTGTCGTCCGGCTCCGATTCTGATCTGGTCTCGATTTCTTCCGAAGCAGTAAGGGCGAACAGAATCGATTGCGGGGCCTCTTTTTTTTCTTCGGAGGAAGACTCGTCCCATGTTGCTTGAAGGGCCTTCTTCCTTCTTGTCTTCTTCGTCTCCTTCAGATTGGGGCATTCCTTCTTGTAGTGACCCTTCTTTTTGCATTCGTAGCAGGTCACATTTGGTTTGGTCTTTTTATTTGAAGGTTCAGCTAGCTCTTCCTTTCTTTGGCTGGCTTTCCTTCTGTTGGTCTGATTTTTCAGCTCCTTGTAGTAGTCCCGGGCTAGCCGAACCAGATTGGGTCGATCTCCTTCGCTGTCTTCTGAGTCTGAGTCTGAGTCAGACTCGGGTGGAGGTTGAGGTTTCTTCTTGGTCATCATTCCAGTTTTACCTGCAACAAAAGCAATGCCTTTCTCAGCCAAGGTGCAGTTAGTCTGCTCATGTAATTCAAGTTCAGAAAACAACTCATCTAATTTGATTTTAGAGAGATCCCTTGAAACTTTGTACGCATCTACCATAGATGTCCACAAAGAATTTCTCGGGAAAGTGTTAAGGGTATACCTGATCAGCTCACGGTTCTCTACCTTGTGACCGATTGTGTGTAGACCGTTCATCAACTCCTGGATTCTGGCGTGGAGCTGGGCTGCTGACTCGCCGTCCTTCATTTTGATAGTGTAGAGTTTGTTTAGCAATAGGTCCCTCTTGCTTATTCGGGTGTCGGAGGTTCCTTCGTGCAACTCAATTAACTTACCCCAATGTTCCTTTGCACCGTTGAATCGTCCCACCCGGTTCAGCTCTTCTTTGGTTAGACCACATTGAAGTGTCTGGGTAGCTTTAGCATCTGCCTCGATCTTCCTTTTCAGTGAGGCATCCTATTCGGTGTAAGATTGTGGTACTCCTTCAGCGTTTTTCGGGATTTCCAGTCCAGATTGGATAATTATCCACATGTCCACCTGAGTTTTCAGGTGGACTTCCATCCGACTCTTCCAGTAGGAGAAATCCTCCCCACTAAAGAGTGGTGGTCTGGCTGTACTGAAACCCTCTTGCATGGCCATTTAGAAATTACTGAAATGAAACGAAGACAAAAAACTGTCCCAAGACTTGGTCTTGTATTAGCAGTACGGGAAGAAGATAAAAAAAAAATTATCGAGTGGTGTTGCACCAATCTCGATTGACGATAAAAACTTCGATCGAAAAGAAAAATAAAAATTTCGTAAAAATCCGAAAAATTCCCAAATTTGTGGTTGCACTAAATTTGAGTTGCCCCGCTCTGATACCAGTTGTTGGATCGAGAAACACGATAGAGGGGGGGTGAATATCGTGAAAACTTTTACGGATAAGATTTAAGAGAAAATACGCATCGGAATTAAAAACAAATACGAGGAACACAAGTATTTTCTACATGGTTCGGAGTCGCGGTCGGCTCCTACTCCAAGGCACACGGTCCTTGACCGTTTACTGCGGGCAATTCTATAGTAGCGCAAAGGTTTATAGAATTTGGTACAATAGTAGTGCAGTAAATAAACAAGTACACTTTTCGTTATCGACGCCCGGTGTGGATCGTACTTCTGAGCAGAGGGTCGTCGGCGGCGCTAGAATGTCGAGATCAGAGTTTGCCATAGCAGCGTGCTTGAACGAAAAGCGTGCAGGCGTTGGAAAATTATTGTTCTGAAGCCTTGGGGTCGAGCCCCTTTTATAGTGCTCCTGGGGGCGCCTAGGACGTCGGGGGCGCCTGACACGTGCCTTCGGATCCGAGAACCTCTATCCGAAGCTTGGTCAGCGCGTATCCCCTTCGAATCGGATCTGGAGTTGACTGGGGCGCCCGGGACCTCTCGGGCGCCTAGCTTGACTGGGTCCGCTGGCTTCGTGGCTGATTTTGCTTCGACTCATCTTTGGCTTTGACCTTAGCCGCTCGGGACCTCCCGGGCGCCTAGCCTAGTGTTGATTCGAAGCGCTTCCTGCTTTACTGCTGTTTGGCTTTGACCTTGGGCGCCCGGGACCTCCCGGGCGCCTAGCCCAGCTGCCTACCCCTCTCCTTTGGGGCATTCTGAGCTGCAGAAACACACTCCTTTGGTCCCTGCATTCAAGGTTAGTACCAACACAAACAAGGCAAGAATATTAGTTAGTTTTTACAGTCGTAGCTATCTTGGTTCTGACTTCGGGTCTCCCAAATGGAACCCTATGTCGAACTGACGCCTACTGTTCCTTCGACGGGGAACGCGTCCTCACCTACACCTCTCAGGAGAGTTTACCTTTTGCCAACCGGCTCCTCCGGTTGGACTTTTGCCTAACATCCCTTCGCCTGGTGCCTAGTAGCCCTTCGCTAGGTGCCCTGCAACCCTTTGCCAGGTCTTCGATGCCTAGCATCCCTTCGTCAGGTGCCTAGCAGCCGTCCGCCAGGTCTTAGGGTTTCGATGCCTAGCAGCCCGTCGCTAGGTGCCTAGCAGCCCTTCGTCAGGACTTCTTTTTGCACACTCAGTGAACACATTAGACCAAAAATAACATCTTAACTCTTGAACCCTTTGCCATTATCAAAACCCAGGTTGGACTTAGGTGCTGCCTGCACCAACACACACCACAAGTCACTGCACCGCATGTCACAGAGGATACATAGGTAGTGCCTCGTCGCAGTGGGAGGGTTGTGAGACAGCCTGAGAGGTTCATGTTTTTGGGAGAGTCTTCGGACTTGGTCACTGGTAAACATGAACCGGATCCCTGGACCTATGACGAGGTCCTCCAAGATAAGGATGCAGATTCTTGGCAAAGAGCGATGAAATCTGAGATAGAATCCATGGATTCTAATCATGTCTGGGAGCTAGTAGAACCACCTAATGGTGTAAAAGCCATTGGATGCAAGTGGATCTATAAAAGAAAGAGAGGAACAGACGGGAAGGTTGAGACCTTCAAAGCTAGGCTTGTTGCAAAAGGGTACACTGATAACTTTCATTTTGTGATTAAATTAGGCTCCCAAATCCATGCTTTTGATCCCTTTTCATATGCTTAAGTTTGCATTTGTATGAGGTTTCATGAAATCTTTCTATTTTTGTTCTTGGATACAATTCTTCTCATATTTGAGATATTTTGGCATTAATGTTGAATCTAATTTTGTAGGTCTCAATTAATCATGAACCTAGATCAAGATTGGATCAGGACATGAGTTCAGAATGGGCATGGATCAATGGGATCAAGAGCTGGATTAATATGAGTCGTCCATTCAAGAGAACGGTTAGATCCAAGCCATCCGTAAATTTCTGGTTGATCCAAGCTCAAGATATGCTTAGCCAAGTTAAGGGACCAAGATAAGAGGAGCCTAAACCGTCCGTGCAAAGATCAGAGCACTCTGAGCCATTGGATGCAGATCCGTTTGATCCGAGTTGAGGAGGAGCAGATCTTGACCCTTGATCAAGATCTGGAAAGTTTGGGTTCAATCTGGATTGATCTGACCGTTGGATGAGATCGGAGAAATCTCGGCCATCAAAATTCAAAATGCGCAGTTAAATCAAAAATTCCCTCTGCCGCTCGGGTTGTCGCGAGATCGCTGTTCTTTCCAGTTTTCGTTTGTTCTTCGTCGTCTTAGCTGATTCTTCATCCGATCACGTGGACCACATCAATTCCAGTTGTTTTCGAGTATCAGATCATTGAGGTAAGCTCTTGTGTTTAGTTTACTAACCAATCTTCACAGCGGGAAGAAGGTTCGGTTGAGGGACTCGCTGGATTCTGTTTCCACGATCGATTCCGTTGATCGCTACCGTCTTCATCGAGCGGAGCAATCAGAGCAGTTGGAGGGGTTCTCCAAAAGCCTCTGTGAACATCCGAGCGAGATTGGCACACGGCGATTCAAGAAGGAAGAAGATCGCGGAGTTTCTCAGCTTCTGATCGGAGTTGGTGATCGGACAGAGGGGTTCCTGATCGGTCCCCAATCCGATCAGTAGAAGACCTGATCGGTCCCGTGACCGATCAGGAGGAGCAGAACAGTAAGGTTAACAACAAGCTAAGCAGGGAAGTTTTTCTTCATTGATTTTCTAGCTAGGGGGTTCATAGCTAGACCTGTGTGTGACGGCAAAGGGAAATCACGATAACAATCTAATTTGATGTTTTTAATCTAGGATAATTTTGTTCCAAGCATTTGTTTTCTCAAGTTGTTTCAATTGTTTCCATTATGTTCTATGCTAAGTTCTTAAGATTTGTTTTGTTCTAGCTTTCAATTTCATGTTATTCATTTCTGTTCAATTTACTATCTGTAATCAGTTCTTAAGTTCAATTCTATAGTTCGAATTTAATTGCTTAGTTGTTAACTAGGATAAGTTCAATTCTTGCAATTTCTTAATCCATTACCTTGTTTAGTTAAGTCCATTTCGTTCTGCAACGCTATTTCATTGCCTTATTGCAAAAACCCCCATTTAATCTAGAAAATCCAAAACATCAAACGACAAATAACTTCAACCTTAATTCTGACACTCGCAACTAGTCCTGGAAAAATACGACCTGAGGCCCCTATCCTACATTTCCATTTTGTTAGCCAGGGTTTTCAGCTTTATAAATTTCTAAATTTGAGACCCACATTCGTGATAGCTATTTTGGGTACCATCAAATTTTTGGCACCGTTGCCGGGGAACAACTAGTTGTGTTTGTTTGATTTAGCTTGTGTGCTTACTTTCGTATCTTGTGATCTAGTTTACTTGTGGTTATTTCTATATCTTGTTATTCATATTATTTGCTTTATTCTTTTGCATACATTTGCTGCGATTTTGTATTTGTGTATGACCAGATCTGCAGGTGGTATTCTTGAAAACATTGACCCAGAAATTGAAAGAACTTTCAGAGCCTGGAGGAATCAATTCAGTGTTTCAGAGTCTATTGATATTCTTCCTACGCAGTCTATTGTTTATTCAGTAGATCCTATGGCAGACCACCAGAAAACTATGAAGGAACTAGCAGCACCAGATGATGCCTTTTAGTATTCCTGCATTGCATATCCAGAGCTCACTGGAGATTTTGAATTAAGATCAGGACTTATTCATCTTTTGCCCAAATTTCAAGGACAGTCTGGGGAGGATCCCAATAGACATTTACATGAGTTTCACGTTGTCTGCTGTACTATGAAGTCTCACGGTATTTCAGAGGAAGATATCAAGCTGAGGGCATTTCCATTTTCCCTTACTGGAGCAGCAAAGGATTGGTTTTACTACTTACCTACTGGGCATGTATCTAGCTGGATTTCTATGAAGAAAGCATTTTTGGAGAAGTACTTTCCAGCATCAAGGACTGCAATCATCAGAAAGAGCATATGTGGAATACAGCAAGTGGTGGGAGAGACATTGTATGACTACTGGGAAAGGTTCAATAAACTGTGTTCTAGCTGCCCACAGCACCAGATTAGTGAGTAGATACTCATTCAGTATTTTTATGAGGGACTTCTCCAGATGGATCGGATCATGATAGATGCTGCAGCAAGAGGAGCCCTAGTAAACAAAACACCAGATCAAGCTAGGGAGCTAATTTCAAATATGGCAGAGAACTCACAGCAATTTGGGAGTAGAGCTTTGTCTACCAGAGGAGTTAATGAAGTTCAGATGGTATCAAATGAGCAGAAGGAAATCAAGAATTCATTGATGGAGCTCACATCCCTGGTGAAGCAAATGACTCTAAATAATGTGAGTCAAGTTCAGAACTTCTCAGTACCACCACCTTCAAGTCAAGTGATGAGGTTATGCAGTATTTGTTCAAGCCACGACCACAATTCGGATCTATGTCCTAACCTTTAGCAAGATGAGACATTAGCTGCATTGACTAGGGGACAATTCTAAGCCAAAAACAACCCCTATTCATCTACATATAATCCAGGTTGGAGGGATCATCCAAACTTGAAGTATGGTAATTCTTTTTATCAGCAAAACCCATCGCAATCGCAATATCAACAGCCCCAACAAAATTTCCAGCACGTTCAACAAGGGCAACAACAATTTCAACCATTTCAACAACCTTTCCAATAATTTTAGCAACCCTATCAAGGAAATCAGCCACCTTTTCAAGTGAATCAGCAAGGGTTTCAAGGAAGTTCGAATTTTCAGCAACAAAATCAGTTCTCACAGCAAGGTTATCAGCCATTCAACCCAAGTTTTCAACCCTCCAATCCGAATTTTCAGCCCACACAATTTTAGCCCTTTCAACCACAATTTCAACCTCAACCTCAGAATTTTCAGAGTTATAATTCTCAACCATTTCAATGAAGTTTTCAGCAAAATTTTTAGCAATTTTCTCAACCATCTCAGCCCTATAATCAGCCCCAACAACCCTACTTTCAAGGTTCACAATAAGTTCAACCATTTCAACAACCTACTTCTACATTTCAAGGTCAATCAAAGCCTCATGCTAACCAAGGGGGCTATGGAGGTTCTAGTGGAGGAAATGCGCAACAACAAAGAATAGAGGAGATGCTTCAATAACTTTTACAACAACAAAGAAGTGATCCCACCATTCAAAACCTTGAAAGACAAATTGGAAAATTGGCTAGTGGGATGAATCAAATTCAAGCTCAAGAATCAAGCCAACTACCTTCTCAAGCTACTCCAAATCCAAAGGGGAACGTTAGTGCTATTACTCTGAGGAGTGGGAAGGTGGCTTCAACTCCAAATGGTCCAAGAACTGAATTTTCTGAAAATAGGACAACAACATTATTTCCAGCCCCAAATAGCTCTGAAACATTTCAAATTCAGTTGGTTCCACCCCTAGTCCGAGCCTAAGTCCTTCATCAAGTAATCCTGTGATTTTGGTGGAAAATGAGGGAGAAATCAGTGGTAAAAATGGATTTACAGCAGCTACCTCAGTGGAGAAGTCAGTCCCAATTTCAGCCCCTCATGTTTCGGCTCAAGAGGAGGATTTGAGAGTTCCTTTGCCATTCCCTCAGCGCAAAACCCAAGCTAAGAAGCAAGTGGAAGAGGAGAAAGCTAAGGAGTACAATGAACTAGTGAAATTGTTCAGTAAAGTAGAGATCAATGTACCCTTGTTGACCATGATAAAACAGATTCCTAAGTATGCCAAGTTCCTGAATGATTTATGTGTTCACAAAAAGAAGCTTAAGGAAAATGAGTTGGTCAGCTTGGGGAAAAATATTTCAGCACTTATTCATGTCATTCCTCAGAAGTGTGAAGACCCAGGAGTTTTTACTGTATCTTGTGAGATAGGGAGGACCATGTTCCATGATGTTATGCTAGATTTAGGAGCCTCCATTAATGTGATGCCTAGGTCAATCTTCCAGATGCTTGGTATTGGCCCTTAACAGCCTACTGGTGTGGTAATACAGTTAGTAGATCGGAGACAGACCCACCCAGTCGGTATAATTGAAGATGTGTTGGTAAAGGTAAAGGAGCTGATATTTCTTGCAGATTTTTACATTCTGGATATGGAAGGAGACTACCTTGCTTACAGATCTCCACTCATTTTAGGGAGACCATTTCTAAAGACTACGAGAACAAAGATAGATGTTTATGTTAGCACACTTTCGATGGAGATTGGAGACACGGTAGTCCAATTCAGTATTTTTGATGCCATGAAGCACCCGAGAGAGGACCACTCCATTATGAGCATTGGTATTCTGGAGGAGTTGGATGATGCAGATATACTTGCTAAGGGAGTTTCATTTGATATTTCCAGAGGAGTTGGCAGTTCAGCGGAGGCTGAGGCTATATTTGCTATTGAGGCTGAGAACATTTCAGAGGGTATTTCAGATCTACTTCCAGCTGGAGAGGAATTTCTAGGTGTAGGGGATTGTACAGAGCCCCAAGGATCACTCATACCTAGTGAGTAGGCCCAGATTGAGCTTAAGTCACTACCAGACCATTTGAAGTATGTTTTTTCTAGGAGAGGAGCAGAATTTTCTAGTTATCATTGCTCAACATTTGGAATCAGAGCAGGAAGAAAAATTATTGCAAGTCCTGAGGTATTACAAGAAGGCTCTTGGGTGGACTTTATCAGACATACCAGGTATTAGCCCAGCTATCTGTATGCACAGGATATTCTTGGAAGAAAATGTTAAACCAGTTAGGCAGCCGCAAAGGAGACTTAATCCACTTATTTTGGATGTTGTTAAGAAAGAGGTGACTCGACTTCTACAGGCAGGTATCATTTACCCCATTTCTGATAGTAAGTGGGTGAGTCCCATACATGTGGTGCCCAAGAAATCTGGAGTTACAGTGGTGGAAAATGTAAGCAACGAGTTAGTGCCCACCAGAGTCAAAAATTCATGGAGAGTATGCATTGATTACAGGAAGCTCAACACAGTCACGAGAAAAGACCACTTCCCTTTACCCTTTATTGATCAGATGCTTGAGAGACTGGCAGGGAAGTCCCATTACTATTTTTTGGATGGTTATTCAGGCTATTTCCAGATTTGTATAGATTCAGAGGATCAAGAGAAGACTACCTTCATTTGTCCCTTTGGCACATTTGCCTACAGACGGATGCCTTTTGGACTCTGCAACGCTCCAGGAACATTTCAGCGATGCATGGTAAGTATATTTGGAGAGTTGTTAGAACATTGTATGGAGATTTTTATGGATGTTTTTTCAGTTTTTGGCACGTCTTTTGATTCATGTTTAGAAAATTTGTCTAGGGTTTTATACCGTTGCATTGAGACTAATCTTGTGCTTAATTTTGAAAAATGCCACTTCATGGTAGAGCATGGTATTATACTAGGACACATAGTCTCTAGGAGAGGTATAGAGGTAGATCCTGCTAAAATCAGTGTTATTTCTTCTTTATCTTACCTCGTATGCGTACGGGATGTTCGTGCTTTTCTTGGACATGCAGGTTTCTACCGCAGGTTTATTAGAAACTTTAGCGATATTGCTCGGCCCTTGACAAAACTTTTGCAAAAAGATGTTGAATTTTGTTTTGATGATAAGTGCAAAGAAGCTTTTCATAGGCTAAGGGAGGCTCTTACCTCTACTCCTATTATTAAATCACTTGATTGGAATTTGCCATTTGAATTAATGTGTGATGCATCTAATTTTACAGTGGGAGCAGTTCTAGCACAGAGGGTGGAGGGAGCACCTCATGTCATATATTATCCCACCAAGACCCTAGATGCCGCCCAAGGTAATTACACCACCACCGAGAAGGAGCTTCTTGCCATAGTTTTTGCTTTAGACCGTTTTAGATCTTATTTGTTGTGCTCACATGTCATTGTTTTTTCTAATCATGCAGCTTTAAAGTACTTATTGAAGAAGCCAGATGCTAAGCCTAGCCTAATCAGATGGATGCTTTTACTCCAGGAGTTTGATTTGGAAATCAGAGATAGGAGTGGCAAAGAAAATTTGGTTGCAGATCACCTAAGCAGAATTGAAGGAGATGGATCTCCTACCACCATTGACGATGACTTTAGAGATGAGCACCTTCTTGCAGTACATGGTGAGTCACCTTGGTATGCAGATCTTGTTAATTTCATAGCTGCACATGTTTTTCCTACACACTTCTCTAAAGCTCAAAAAGATAAACTTAAAAGCGATGCAAAATTCTATGTGTGGGATGACCCGTATTTATGGAAATATTGTAATGACCAAATAATTAGGAGATGCATACCAGATCACGAGATTTGTTCAGTACTTACTTTTTGTCATTCATCAGCATGTGGGGGACACTTTGGACCACAAAGAACAGCTAGGAAAGTGTTAGAATGTGGTTTGTATTGGCCCACCTTGTTTCATGATTCATATGTGTTTTATAAAAATTGTGATAGATGTCAGCGAACTGAAAACATAGGAGCTAGAAATGAGATGCCCCAATAGACTATGCTATATTGTGAGATTTTTGATGTTTGGGGAATTGATTTTATGGGACCTTTTCCTGCATCCTGTTGTTATCTGTACATTTTACTTGCTGTAGATTATGTTTCTAAATGGATGGAGGTCATTCCCTCCAAGACTGATGACTCTGCTATTGTTGTTAGTTTTGTCAGGTCACATATATTTTACAGGTTTGGAATTCCCAGAGCTATAATAAGTGACCAAGGATCTCATTTTTGCAACAAACACATGAAGGCCCTACTTAGCAAATATGGGGTTGTACACAAGGTTTCTACTTCCTACCATCCCCAAACAAATGGCCAAGCCGAAATTTTAAATAGAGAAATCAAATCAATTTTGGAAAAGACCGTTGGACCCAATAGAAAAGATTGGAGCAAGAGGTTAGATGATGCACTTTGGGCTTATAGAACGACATTTAAGACACCAATTGGCATGTCTCCCTACCGGTTAGTCTATGGCAAAGCTTGTCATCTTCCCATGGAGATAGAACACAAAGCATATTGGGCGGTGAAGGCTTGTAATTTCGATGCTACCAAGGTGGGAGAAAAGAGAAGACTTCAACTTCAAGAGCTTGAAGAGATTAGACTTGAAGCATCTGAGAATTCAAGGATCTACAAGGAAAAGGCCAAGAACTTCCATCATAAACATATAGTGAGGAAAAAATTTCAAATTGATGACAAGGTCTTATTGTACAAATCAAGGCTCAAGTTGATTAAGGGTAAGTTGAGGTCAAGGTGGGAAGACCCATTTATTGCAACTAATATTTTTCCCTATGGTGTTTTTGAAATTAAAGATGAGACTAATGGTTTTACATGGAAAGTAAATGGCCACCGACTCAAGAAGTATTTTGAAGAACTAAAGGAGCTAGAGGTGGATGGTGGGGACGTTAAAGATGCTATCTACCCAACCTAAAAGGAGAGTTTTCTTGTCTCGAGCTTTTATTTTATTGTAAATACCATTTGATTGTTTTTGAGTAGTTTAATTTCCTTTTCCAATGAGTTTTGATAATAAATGTTTAGGATTGTAGATTGAATAAATAGTGATTGAGACACTAATTTACCCTTTTGGCACCTTATTTTTGCATGAGTAAGAATAAATGTATCCCTCTAGGTTTTCTCTATATCATCTTAGAGTCTTTTGAAAGCAAATTAAATTTGGTTGTCAAGACTTGGGATTTGAGTCAATGGATGAAAATTCTTGGTTGCTTGAGTACTACTTGGTTATGGACTCTAGAGTGATGAATTGAGATGAATTCTTTTTACCTAGTGAGGACCTAGCTTTATTGTTGAGATACACACATGTGATTGTACTCTAGAACTTGCTTAGGTTCTTTCAAAACCATATTTCTATGATTGGACCACATTCATAAAGGTTAGTCACTTTGTCTTCCCTTTGTCATTTAATTGTTGCATCATATATTGTTGATTCATGCCTTATTCTTTTTTCTTCCACTATTTTTCTGCTCATATCCATATTTCTCTATATACTTGGTTACTTGAGATTTTTCTTGATGTTATTTTTGTTAGAACTTGGATGGCTAGAGAGGGGGGGTGAATGTAGCCAGACACAAAACTTCTTTCTCTTTTACACTTCTGCACTTGAATGTTAGTAGCATAGCAGAAGCAAGACAGCAAAAACAAAGTGCAGAAATGAAAGACAAACGAAAACGCTAACAAAGAGGATTTATAAGGTTCGGGGATAACTTGCCCCTACTCCTTGGCGTGCCCTTAAGGTGGGTGATCCCTTGATCGTCGGCAGATCAAGCCCCAGAAAATCCAGATAGAAAGCAACCTCCTTCTCGGTGGAGTAACCTCTCCACAGCGTTTCAAGATGATGAAGTATAAAGTACAGGAAACACAATAAGAAACCTTACTGAGCACAAAGAACTGCAAGAACACAAGAAAACTCCTCACCGAGCTCCACTCAGCGCAGATCTCACGCAAGAACTCCCTTCTTCGTGTCTTCTCGCTGATGGACTCACCAAGCTTCTTGTTTCTCCTTCCCAAGTGCTCAAGTAACAATAGGTTGCTTGCTCAAAAATAATGGATCAACAGATCAGAGTAATCGCACAAGTGATAGAGCCAAGCTTTTTTTCATGGAGAACTTCTCCTTCACCACTTCTCATCTCATCTCTTCACATGCATTACCACAGACGCTCCTCTGGAGCTCCCAACTGCTCATCTAAGACTACCCAGCTATCCTGACCTCTCCTGGACTCCCTGAGCTCTCCTCAGCCGAGCCCTAGTCGAGCCCCTATCAGCTGCCAGTCGTCACCAGCGTCCGTTGCAACCTGAGATGGAAAACTGCCCAATCTATCGTAGCAAAAGCCTCAGTTTGACTCCCTTGAAGTAAACCTGAGTAACCTACATACTTAGCAGCCCATTAGCTCAGCAAATCAATGGAGTATCAATAATCAGAAGTTAGGAGCAGAGATCAGTAGCAAATCAGCAGTGAAACAGACGTAATCAGAGTTCTGACAGTGTTTTTGAAATAAAGCTGCCAGCTACTGATCGATCACCGGACCGATCAGGGAGACTCCTGATCGATCACCAGACCGATCAGGCTGGGTTCAGACCGATCAGGTTCCATCTTGATCGGTCCCCAACTCGTAATCAGAAATCACGACTTCTCCGGGATCCGATCACCAGACCGATCCCAAATCATGGATTGGTCACCTGACCGATCCACCCCTTTGCAGGGTGATTTCCTAGCTTCATAGTCCAAACCTCCTGATCAGTCACCAGACCGATCAGGGCATGCCTAGACCGATCAACTGTAACGACCCAAAAAAATTTCTCAATATTTTCTTTAAAATATTGATCATGTCTAGATAAATATTCGAGGAACATAGAGATACTAGTAGGAACCTTAGCATGATTAGCCATGATTTTCTATATGGAATAAGAAGCTAGGTACTAATGGGCTTTCCATGGGTTTTTTCTAGCACCATGGTTATTAGTGGATTTTAAGTAGAATTTAATATAAATAGAAATGGGTTTAAATTAGGAATATTAGCATGGCTATTGGTAGGCCTTAGGGGGCATTGCCGAAACTAAAAAAAAAGGAAAAAAATAAAATAAAATAAAAATAAAATAAAGTGCATGGACCAAGGATTGAACCTTGGACCTAGTGTAACACCATGCATGTACTAACCAATTCAACTAGCAAGGGAGTGCTATGAGGGAATGAAGAGGAATTTAGGTACGGCTTAGGGAAGTGAAGGGTCACCATGAGAAGAGGCACCATGCCCCTTCACTTGCCTCATTGCTTAGTATATAAGAGAGGGGAAGGGAAGAGTCAACTTAACACTTAAGTTATTTACCTTCTTCTTCCACCAAAAACTTCTCTTCTTCCTCTCCTTCATCCTCCTAGCCGAAACCCACAAAGGGTTTGCTCCCTTGGAAAAGCTTCACAAGGGGACCCATTTTTCAAGATCTAAGGGCTTTCTACAAGGCTACAAGGGCTAAGGGTAGTCTAAGGTTGAGGAGGTTTTCCTTTGCTTCTCTATTCAAGGTTCTAATCAAGATAAACCAAGGTAAGACTCCCTCACCTGTGGTATAATAGTTTTTCCTTGATGTTTACCACGATCTAAGTTTTTGTTGGAAATATATATGTTGAGGAAACCATGGTAGTGATCCCTTAGGTTTCGGCCAAGGCATGGATCAAGACTAGGATGATGTTAAAGCTTTATTTAGGTTTCCTAATGTTTTCTATGGTAAATAAGGAATAAGTTATGAGTTATGAAATTTTTGATGGCACCCTAGGACCTTCTACAAGGTTCGGCCACCACCTCTAATCCATGGGTTAGGATTAGATTTAACCTATAAGCATGACATCTATGATTCCCTATGATCCTATGAATATTGATTGCAAATGGTATAAATTTTTATGGGCCTAGACCCCCCTCTAGGGTTTCGGCCATGACCAAGAATAGGGCTAGAACTTAGGGTTAGCCCCAATTATGGGTTCTAATGGCTTCCTAGGGTCTTGTATGTAGAGTATTGGATATTAATTGTGAAGTATGTAAATTTTTCATGGACACATTACCCTCCTAGGGTTTCGGCCAAGGCATGAATTAGGGCTAGGAATTAGGGTTAACTCCAATTAAGGGTTCTAATGACTCCCTATTGTAGTGTATGTAATTGTATGTGAATGTATGTAATTGTATGTGGATAGATTCAATGATGTTGTATGGTTTCTGATAATGTCCAAACCCTAAATTTATATGTTATGTATTATGACTTTGTATGTTATGTTATGTATCATGTCCTAGTAGGATTTATTTATGAATGTCTTCCATCATATGTTATGAACACATGGGTCGAAGAAGTATGCATGCGTTAGGATAAAACACTATGGACATATGTGTAAGATGGTTATGTAAACTTATCAATGTTAGGTTGAATGTTATGAACCCAGTTAGCAAGTATTATGTTCTTACGTATCTTACCCCTGAATGTTTTATGATAGATATCATGACCCTATATGATATGTGATATGTGTCATGTATGTAATGCATGTTTACCTGAGGTACCATGATCATGCAAGCTTTATGGACTAGGATGATGCTCATATCTTAGGATAAAATTATGTATAGATGTCATGTTTATGAATGAAAATGATGAATGAAGATAAAGTTCATGCCTTCGAGGCATAATGATGATATGGAATGAAAATTATGAATGAATATAAGGCTCATGCCTTCAAGGCATAATGATGATGTTAAGCATTAAGAATGAATGATTATGACATGTATGTTTTATGAATGAAGAAGCATGTGAAATTATTTTATTTTATGAATGGGCTTGCACCGGACCTAAGTAAGGTCCACGGTTCTGGACTACCGATGAAGCTCTCCACGGTTCTGGACTACCGATGAAGCTGTCCACGGTTCTGGGACTACCGATGAAGCAATCCTTACCCTAGTAGGTCGAGATTAGCTACCTCATATTTACTTAGGGATGCACACATATGATGTATGAATGTGGTACAAGCCAGGGCCCCTATGATGTTTTGATTATGTTTAAGTATTTATAAGTATGGTTTTCAAATAAGCATCCTTATGTATATGCATTTGACTCATGAATCCATTCATGTTATGCATTTATGTTAAGAATATGCTTATGATATGCTTATGATTTATGCTATGAATATGCTTATGATATGCTTATGATTTATGCTAAGAATATGCTTATGAATTGTGCTAAGAAGATGCTTATGTTCATGTTAAGAATTATGCCATGATAAGTATGTTTATGCTTATGTTCATGTTAAGAGTTATGCCATGATAAGTATGTTTATGCTTATTTTATGTTAAGAATTATGTCATGATAAGTATGTTTTATGCTTTTGTTCTATGTTAAGAATCATGTCCTGTTAAATATTCATATGATTATGTTTTATGTGACGTGTGGATTTAGGGAGTAGGAAAGGGACTTACTAAGCCTGCGCGCTTATAGTCTTATTTCCTTATACCGCAAATCAAGCAATAGGGTATTAAGGGAAGCAGCAGGAGGGGCAAATGCGTGTGTGTGGCAGTGTCATGGCAAAGGATTCTTCTATTTATACTTGTTGCATGTCTTGTGTTTTGGAAATGCCTCCTTAGATTCTATGCTATACTTATGATAGTTATGCCTAAAGAATCACCTACTACTTATGATGCTTATGGATAAGTAAGTTTGCTACTTATGATGCTTATGGATAAGTTATTGAATGTTTATATCATGATGTTGCATATGATGTTAATATGCTAAGTTACAATGTCACCATGTTCATGAATGATGGTTAGGACATGAATACATGATTCAAGTATTAGTTGCATGGTTTAACGCATATGTAATAAGTAAGTTTAAAGAAAAAAAATTATTCCGCTGCATTAGGATGTTCATATGCCCTATGTATGTCAGCGTAACGCCGCTATCTCGCCACACCCTAAGGTGTGGGAAAAATGCGAGTGTTACAGGTTGGTATCTGAGCCAAGTTGCCATCTCACTACACACAAATCAAGCCTCTTTCCTGCAGCTTCCAAGTAAGTACCTCTATGTATACCTTATGTTCTTTTATGATGTTCTTTTTATGATTCAAGAATATGTAAGTATAAATGATATTTTATGATCCTAGAATATGCAAGTATAAAGAATATTTATGATAGAAAGTACATTGACGGATATGGAATATGAACGATACTACTTTACCTTATTTTTTTATGAAACCAAATACTTTAGAATTGGATATGTGGGTAAGAATAACAATAACTTATATTAGTCATACTTGTCTCTTTATGAAGAAAAGCATGGCTAGAAGACAGAGGAACCGACTTAATGAGACAACTCCTTCGCCTGATTTGATGCAATTAGTGACCCAACTTCAGCGACAAGTTACCGAGCAGCAGCAAACTATTAATACCTTGATGAATCAGCAAGAAAATTCTACCACCCCACCTGTGAACCAGACTGCTATACCTGTTGCGCCCACGGTTACGCAAACCCCTCCGACAGGCCCGACCACTGTAGCACGACAAGAGGCTTATCTGATTCAGTGGTTGAGCCTGAAACCGGAAAATTTCTCTGGTGCTGGCGAACCATGGGACGCCCAAGCGTGGTTCAAGACAGTGGAAAGTACACTAGAGCTGCTGGACTGGCCTGAGCATGAGAAGATCAAGTGTGCATCATTCTGTCTTTCTGGGGATGCCAGAATGTGGTGGGAAAGGGTCAAGGCCAAGAGACAGGTGAACCAGATGGCATGGTCAGATTTCGAATCAGAGTTCTTTGAAGAATTCTTCAACATGCGTGTCACAAACAAACACTACGACGAGTTCACAAAATTCCGGTAGGGAAATCTCTCGGTTAATGAAGCTGTGAAAAAATTTAATCGACTGGCTCGTCTGTGCCCTGAGCTGGTCCGCACTGAGAAAGAGAGGGTCCGACTTATGCTGAAGATGTTGCGGCCCGAAATAGCCCTGAACGTGGCTGGCGGAGTTAGCAGACCCCAGACCGCCGAGGAGCTGTTTAGTAGTGCCCTACTCACTGAGCACTATCTGAACAATATCAATCAGCAATGGAAGGCGATAAATGAAAGTAAGAATCAAGTTCACTCCGGGATTCTCAATTCTTTCTCTCATTATCCTTGATGTTCTTTCCTTTAATGATCGCTTAGGAGGTCGAAAATGTTGGTGCCCCGGTTAGTTTTGATGTGATCCACCAAGTTAGTTGGGTCCTGTTGGTTTACTGATCCCTCTGCTAAGTGTGCAGGAGCTTAGGTACGGTGGAAGTCGAGCGTAAGACGTGGCGGACGAGAAGGATTGCGCGGGGAAGTGAGCCGACGGGCTCAGTGCAATCCGAGGGACGCGGAAGCTGCGGAAGAGTACACCGGTGGAGCGAGAAGGACGTGCGCGGTGTCTGAGGGACGAGAAGCCGGAAGGAAGGACGCTCGAGGGGCGAAAGGCTGGAATCGGGTTCGGGTGAGCCTAATTCCAGTTGGTCAGAAATCACCTAAAAAATCTACTTACGAACGTCTTTTATATTAAAGCTTTTAATTAAAGCTCTTACTAAAGCTTTTAATTAAAAGCTGATTATAGCTTTTATTAAAGCTTTTAATCAAAAGCTATAATAGCCGATTATAGCTTTTATTTAAGCTTTTATTTAAGCTTTTAATTAAAAGCCAATTACAGCCTTTATTAATGCTTTTTAAAGCTTTTAATTAAAGCTTGGTGAAGCGCAAGCAACGGTCAAAAAGTCAAAGCCTCATCTTGGTGAAGCGCAAGAGCAAGCAACGTTCAAAAAGTCAAGCCTCATCTTGGTGAAGCGCAAGAGCCAATTAAAAGAGATAAAAATTTATCTCTTTTAATTAGAGTTCCAAAATTTGATTGAGATAATCTTAGATCTACGATCAAGATACAACTCAATCTTGTATCAACGATCAAGATCATATCACTCAACCTATAAATAGGCTTAGAGATTTAGATTCAAATTAATGAAGTTGTAAACTCTCTTTCTCTCTAAGCTTTCTCTGTGCTACAACTGTAAAAGGCTTCTCCACCTTAAGGAGTTTCTGTTTGAGCATCAACTGCCTTGGAAGCAACGACTTTGTTGCAACCAAGTTTATTTCTTTTTAAAGACGAGTGTTAGTGCTTATTTTTCATAAACCGTCTATTCACCCCCCTCTAACCGGTTGACCCGATCCTACAGAAAATCCCAGAGCACCCACGCTAATTGGAAGGGAGACCAAGGTGGTAAACGAAAGCCATGGAACAACCCCCAAGGGGGCCCAGCAAGTAAACAGCCCAAGCCTTCCCCGTGCGTGACATGCGGAAAAAGTCACCCCGGGGAATGCCGCAAAGGTACGAACCGGTGTTTCATCTGTGGAGTAGAAGAGCATATGGCGGCTTACTGCCCTACTAAGAACCAGGCTCCTCCCCAACAACTCGTTCCATACCAGGGTGCACCAGCGCAATTACACTATATGCAATCTGAGCTGGAAGGTACCCCGATGTTGGAGGCCCCACCAGCTATGACAAATGCCAGGGTTTTCTCTGTCACCAAGGAGGATGCTGCGGAAGCTTCTACGGTTGTCACAGGTCAGATACTTATTTCCAGTCAGTACGCTACTGCATTATTTGATATTGGGGCAACGTACTCGTTCGTTTCTGTGTCATACACTAAGAAGATAGATATGTCACCACAAGTTTTAGACTGCCAGTTCTTAACGACCCGGCCTTCGGGAGAAATAATGACATCCACTCACGTGCTGCGTGCAGTGCCAGTCGAAATCGCAGAAAGAGAACTCTACTGCGATATGATCGTACTCAACATGCAGGATTATGATGTCATAATGGGAATGGATTTTCTGAGCAAATACAGTGCTTCTATCGCGTGTCGTAAGCGAAAGGTGATATTTCGACCCGAGGCAGATTCTATGTTTGAATTTATCGGGGAGCTAAGGAAAAGAACCGGGAAATTTTTATCGACTCTCCAAGCACAGAAGATGTTAGACAAGGGATATACTGGATTTCTGGCACATGTGGTTGATGCAAGTCAAATAAAGGACAAGAGGCTGGAAGAAGTCAGGATTGTATGCGATTACCCAGAGGTGTTCCCGGACGAATTACCAGGATTAGCTCCCGATAGAGAAGTGGAATTCGAGATTGAATTGGTTCCTGGTACTAAACCGATCTCCAAGG
Organism: Boesenbergia rotunda; assembly: GCA_024364735.1. NCBI lineage: Eukaryota > Viridiplantae > Streptophyta > Magnoliopsida > Zingiberales > Zingiberaceae > Boesenbergia > Boesenbergia rotunda. Next base: position 124,142 of record JAGFNQ010001973.1, on the reverse strand, counting down.
CACCTTACCGTATGGCGCCTGCGGAATTAAAGGAACTTCAAGAGCAACTACAGGAGTTACTTGATAAGGGATTCATTCGCCCTAGTCATTCCCCATGGGGAGCTCCAGTGCTATTTGTAAAGAAGAAAGACGGATCTATGCGAATGTGCATAGATTATAGAGCACTGAACAATGTGACGATCAAGAACAGGTATCCCCTTCCGAGGATAGATGACCTGTTTGACCAATTGAAGGGAGCCACCATTTTCTCGAAAATCGATCTAAGGTCTGGTTATCATCAAGTCAGAGTAAAACAGGATGATATCCCGAAGACGGCTTTCCGAACACGATATGGGCATTTTGAATTCGTTGTTATGCCCTTCGGCGTGACAAATGCTCCTGCTATGTTTATGGACCTTATGAATCAGGTATTCTCGTCTTTCCTTGACAAATTTGTGATCGTCTTCATTGACGATATCCTTATTTATTTGAGAACCACAAAGAGCACGTCGAGCATCTGAAGATAGTATTACAGATTCTTCGGGAAAAGCAACTGTACGCAAAGTTCTCCAAATGTGAATTCTGGCTCGATCAAGTAGGCTTTTTGGGCCATATTATTTCCAGAGACGGGGTTATGGTAGACCCAACAAAGATTGAAGCTGTGAATAACTGGAGCCGGCCAAAGAACGCCAGCGAAATCAGAAGTTTTCTCGGGTTGGCGGGCTATTATCGAAAATTTGTGGAGGACTTCGCGAGAATTGCAGCCCCTCTAACGACCCTCACCCGGAAAGATAAAAAGTACGAATGGACGGAAAGCTGCGAAAGGAGTTTCTTGGAGCTAAAAAGGAGACTTACAAGTACTCCAATTCTTACCCTCCCAGAAAGTAACCAAAGCTTCGACATGTATAGTGACGCCTCCAAACTAGGACTCGGAGTTGTACATATGCAGAAGGGTAAAGTCATTGCCTACGCCTCCAGGCAACTCAAATAACATGAACATAACTATCCCACTCACGATTTAGAACTGGCCGCTGTGGTCTTCGCTCTCAAGATATGGAGGCATTATCTGTATAGAGCGCAGTGTAGGATTTATATAGACCACCAGAGTCTGCGATATTTCTTCACTCAGAAAGACTTAAATATGAGACAACGCCGATGGCTCGAGTTGGTGAAGGACTACGACTGCGAGATCTTCTACCATCCAGGGAAGGCAAACAAAGTGGCCGATGCACTCAGCCGGAAGTCCAGTGCCACCTTGATGTCTTTATCTATATTACCCTAGCCACTCGGAAGAGAAATTATGAATTACGGAGTCGAGATCATTTCCGGACGGCTTTCTACCATGACAATATCGCCGACACTATTCAACGATATACTGGAAAAACAAAATGGTGACTCGAGTCTTTAGAAAATCAAGCAGGAGATTCTGGAAGAAAAGGGCGATGGTTTTCGTATCGCCGACGGGGGAGTAACATACTTTAGGGATCGTCTATGTATCCCTAATGATCCGAAGCTGCGGAGAGAAATATTAACAGAAGCTCACGGAACCCCTTATACGATGCATCCGGGATCCACCAAGATGTATCAAGACTTGAAGAAGAAATTCTGGTGGTCCGGTATGAAGAGAGATGTGGCTCAGCATGTTAGCACTTGCCTGACCTGCCAACGAGTGAAAGCAGAACACCAGCGACCCGGAGGAGTTCTGCAGCCACTTCCAATTCCAGAATGGAAATGGGAAGATATCTCTATGGATTTCATTTCAGGACTTCCCAGGACTACAAACGGATATGATGCAATATGGGTAATTGTGGACAGGTTGACTAAGTCTGCTCACTTCCTAGCAATCAAGATGACTTATTCGATTGAGCAACTAGCTCAATTATATGCTAAGGAGATAATCAGACTTCATAGAGTTCCCAAGACCATCATCTCAGACAGGGATGGTCGATTTACTTCACATTTTTGGGAGTGTGTTCAGAAGTCTCTCGGCACTAAACTACGTTTCAGTACAGCTTTTCATCCTCAGACTGACGGGCAAACTGAACGAGTAAACCAAGTACTGGAGGACATGTTGCGGGCTTGTGCTCTGGATTTCAAAGGGAGTTGGTGCCGATACCTATGTTTAGAGGAATTCGCTTACAATAATAGCTACCAAGCCACTATCGGAATGACACCTTATGAGGCCTTGTACAGGAGGAGATGTAGGTCTCCAATCTGTTGGTACGATGGTGGTGAAAAGAAGGAAATGGGACTCAAAACGGATCTTATCGACGACACCACCCGAGCTATACAGAATATTCAGCAACGGATAGAAGCTGCTCAGAGCTGGCAGAAGAATTATGCGGATGTCCGGCGAAGGCCACTGGAATTTGAGGTTGGAGATTTGGTTTTTCTCAAAGTGGCTCTCATGAAAGGGGTAACGAGATTTGGGAAGAAAGGAAAACTAAGTCCGCGTTATGTAGGACCGTACCCAATTCTGAAAAGAGTCGGCAAGGTGGCATATGAGCTAGAGCTGCCTCAAGAGATGTCAGCTATTCACAACGTGTTCCATGTGTCAATGCTCAAGAAATGTATTCCAGACATAGATCAAGTGATCGAGCCGCACACGGTACAAGTTTAGGAGGACCTAAGTTTTGAAAGCCGACCTATCTAGATCTTGGATCGGGAAATCAAAAAGCTAAGGAACAAGAAGGTACCCTTAGTCAAGGTCCTATGACAAAGTCAAAGGTTCGAGAAAGTTACTTGGGAACGCGAGGACGAGATGAGACGCAAGTACCAGGAGCTATTCTAAGTTCGAGGATGAACTTTCACGAGGTATTGGGGATTGTAACGACCCAGAAAATTTCTCAATATTTTCTTTAAAATATTGATCATGTCTAGATAAATATTTGAGGAATATAGAGATACTAGTAGGAACCTTAGCATGATTAGTCATGATTTTCTATATGGAATAAAAAGCTAGGTACTAATGGGCTTTCCATGGATTTTTTCTAGCACCATGGTTATTAGTGGATTTTAAGTAGAATTTAATATAAATAGAAATGGGTTTAAATTAGGAATATTAGCATGGCTATTGGTAGGCCTTAGGGGGCATTGCCGAAATTAAAAAAAAAGGAAAAAAAATAAAATAAAATAAAAATAAAAATAAAGTGCATGAACCAAGAATTGAAACTTGGACCTAGTGTAACACCATGCATGTACTAACCAATTCACCTAGCAAGGGAGTGCTATGAGAGAATGAAGAGGAATTTAGGTAAGGCTTAGGGAAGTGAAGGGTCACCATGAGAAGAGGCACCATGCCCCTTCACTTGCCTCATTGCTTAGTATATAAGAGAGGGGAAGGGAAGAGACAACTTAACACTTAAGTTATTTGCCTTCTTCTTCCACCAAAAACTTCTCTTCTTCCTCTCCTTCATCCTCCTAGCCGAAACCCACAAAGGGTTTGCTCCCTTGGAAAAGCTTCACAAGGGGACCCATTTTTCAAGATCTAAGGGCTTTCTACAAGACTACAAGGGCCAAGGGTAATCTAAGGTTGAGGAGGTTTTCCTTTGCTTCTCTATTCAAGGTTCTAATCAAGATAAACCAAGGTAAGACTCCCTCACCTGTGGTATAATAGTTTTTCCTTGATGTTTACCATGATCTAAGTTTTTGTTGGAAATATATATGTTGAGGAAACCATGGTAGTGATCCCTTAGGTTTCGGCCAAGGCATGGATCAAGACTAGGATGATGTTAAAGCTTTATTTAGGTTTCCTAATGTTTTCTATGGTAAATAAGGAATAAGTTATGAGTTATGAAATTTTTGATGGCACCCTAGGACCTTCTACAAGGTTCGGCCACCACCTCTAATCCATGGGTTAGGATTAGATTTAACCTATAAGCATAACATCTATGATTCCCTATGATCCTATGAATATTGATTGCAAATGGTATAAATTTTTATGGGCCTAGACCCCCCTCTAGGGTTTCGGCCATGACCAAGAATAGGGCTAGAACTTAGGGTTAGCCCCAATTATGGGTTCTAATGGCTTCCTAGGGTCTTGTATGTAGTGTATTGGATATTAATTGTGAAGTATGTAAATTTTTCATGGACACATTACCCTCCTAGGGTTTCGGCCAAGGCAAGAATTAGGGCTAGGAATTAGGGTTAACTCCAATTAAGGGTTCTAATGACTCCCTATGGTAGTGTATGTAATTGTATGTGGATAGATTCAATGATGTTGTATGGTTTCTGATAATGTCCAAACCCTAAATTTATATGTTATGTATTATGACTCTGTATGTTATGTTATGTATCATGTCCTAGTAGGATTTATTTATGAATGTCTTCCATCATATGTTATGAACACATGGGTCGAAGAAGTATGCATGCGTTAGGATAAAACACTATGGACATATGTGTAAAATGGTTATGTAAACTTATCCATGTTAGGTTGAATGTTATGAACCCAGTTAGCAAGTATTATGTTCTTACGAATCTTACCCCTGCATGTTTTATGATAGATATCATGACCCTGTATGTTATGTGATATGTGCCATGTATGTAATGCATGCTTACCTGAGGTACCATGATCATGCAAGCTTTATGGACTAGGATGATGCTCATATCTTAGGATAAAATTATGTATGTATGTCATGTTTATGAATGAAAATGATGAATGAAGATAAAGGTCATGCCTTCGAGGCTTAATGATGATATGGAATGAAAATGATGAATGAAGATAAGGCTCATGCCTTCAAGGCATAATGATATGCCATGTATGTTTTATGAATGAAGAAGCATGTGAAATTATTTTATTTTATGAATGGGCTTGTACCGGACCTAAGTAAGGTCCACGGTTCTGGTCTACCGATGAAGCTGTCTATAGTTCTGGACTACCGATGAAGCTGTCCACGGTTCTGGACTACCGATGAAGCTGTCCACGGTTCTGGGACTACCGATGAAGCTGTCCTTACACTAGTAGGTCGAGATTAGCTACCTCGTATTTACTTAGGATGCGCGTATATGATGTATGAATGTGGTACAAGCCAGGGCCCCTATGATGTTATGATTATGTTTAAGTATTTATAAGTATGATTTTCAAATAAGCATCCTTATGTATATGCATTTGACTCATGAATCCATTCATGTTATGAATTTATGTTAAGAATATGCTTATGATATGCTTATGATTTATGCTAAGAATATGCTTATGATATGCTTATGATTTATGCTAAGAATATGCTTATGAATTGTGCTAAGAAGATGCTTATGTTCATGTTAAGAATTATGCCATGATAAGTATGTTTATGCTTATGTTCATGTTAAGAGTTATGCCATGATAAGTATGTTTATGCTTATGTTCATGTTAAGAATTATGTCATGATAAGTATGTTTTATGCTTATGTTCTATGTTAAGAATCATGTCCTGTTAAATGTTCATATGATTATGCTTTATGTGACGTGTGGATTTTAGTGAGTAGGAAAGGGCCTTACTAATCCTGCGCGCTTATAGTCTTATTTCCTTATACCGCAGATCAAGCAAGAGGGTATTAAGGGAAGCAGCAGGAGGGGCAAAAGCGTGTGTGTGGCAGTGACATGGCAAGGGATTCTTCTATTTATACTTGTTGCATGTCTTGTGTTTTGGAAATGCCTCCTTAGATTCTATGATATACTTATGATAGTTATGCCTAAAGAATCACCTACTACTTATGATACTTATGGATAAGTTACTTGCTACTTATGATGCTTATGGATAAGTTATGAAATGTTTATATCATGATGCTGCATATGCTGTTAATATGCTAAGTTACAATGTCACCATGTTCATGAATGATGGTTAGGACATGAATACATGATTCAAGTATTAGTTGCATGGTTAAACGCATGTGTAATAAGTAAGTTTAAAGAAAAAAAATTATTCCGCTGCATTAGGATGTTCATATGCCCTATGTATGTCAGCGTAACGCCGCTATCTCGCCACACCCTAAGGTGTGGGAAAAAGGCGGGCGTTACATCAGGCTCCATCCTGATCGGTCATAGTGAGGAACTCGCGACACTTGATCGTTCACCAGAACGATCTGAACAGTATCCCTGATCGGTCACCGGACCAATCAGGAGCCAAGCAGTATGGTTCCCAAAACCCACTATATGCTCCCTGATCGGTCACCAGACCGATCAGGAGCTGAGCAGGAAGAGAACTGTGTGCTCCCTGATCGGTCCGGTGATCGATCACGGATACTATTCCATGCTTTTCATCCCTTTTCATATGCTTAAGTTTGCATTTGTATGAGGTTTCATGAAATCATTCTATTTTTGTTCTTGGATACAATTCTTCTCATATTTGAGATATTTTGGCATTAATGTTGAATCTAATTTTGTAGGTCTCAATTAATCATGAACCTAGATCAAGATTGGATCAGGACTTGAGTTTAGAATGGGCCTGGATCAATGAGATCAAGAGCTGGATCAATATGGGCCGTCCATTCAAGAGAACGGTTAGATCCAAGCCATCTGCCAATTTTTGGTCGATCCAAGCTCAAGATATGCTTAGCCAAGTTTGTTAGTGATATGAGAAAAATGTCCTAAGGCAATCGCCTAATGATTGTAATCATTTATTTTAATAAATGAATATTCACTATTTGAGTATACATGTTTATGTATTTGATTGAGATCATAAACTCATTTACTGAATGCCCTCAATAAATTCACAGCATGAGAGAATTTGAGATGAATTCACAACTAGTGTGTAACGACCCGAAAAATCTTCTCAATATTTTCTTTAAAATATTGATCATGTCTAGATAGTTTGTGAAGGAGCCTAGAGATACTAGTACGAACCTTAGCCTAGTTATCCATAATTTTCTCATTTAAATTGAGAAGTTATGTACTAATGGCCGTTTCTAGTGCCATGGTTATTAGTGGATTTTAGGTAAAAATTAATATAAATATAAATTAGGTTTTAATTAGGAATATTAGCATGATCATGGGTGAATTTTAGGGGAATTTTCGGAAATAAGGGGAAATAAAAATAAAAATAAATAGAAAAATAAAATGCATGCACCAAGGATTGAACCTTGGACCTAGTGTACAACCATGCATGTACTAACCAATTCACCTAGCAAGGGAGTGCTAGTAGAGAATGAAGTGGATTTTGGTTAAGGCTTAGGGTAAATGAAGAGTCAACAAGGGAAGAGACACCATGACTCTTCACTTGCCCTCTTCATTGTGAATAAAGGAGAGGGATGATAACTTACATCAAGGATAGTTATTCCTCTCCTCCTCATCCACCAAGCCTCTTCTCTCATCCTTCTCCCTCCTTCTAGCCGAAACCCATAGGTGGGCTTTCCCTTGGGAAAAGTTCACAAGAAGGTCTCTCTTCCAAGATCCAAGGCTTTTACAAGGTTACAAAGGCTAGGGGTGGTCAAGCGGCAACAAGATCTTCATCTTCCTCCCTATCTAAGGTCTATAACTAAGATAAACCAAAGTAAGACTCCCTCACCTGTGGTATAATAGTTCTCCTTGATGTTTATCATAATATGAAGTTTGGTTTGGGTTTGATGTTGAGAAAACCATGATTTGGACCCCCTATAACTTTCGGCCACCATAGGTTTTGGGTCCAAGATGATGTTAAAAATTTCACTAATGCTCTCTAATGTTTTCTTATGATGAATATAGGTTAAAATAGGGTTTGGAGAATTTTTGGAGTACCCTAGTACCCTTTAGGGTTCGGCCAACACCATGATTCCATGGTTAGGGTTGGATCTAAACCTTCAAGTATGTATCTTGTGTATCTTTATGATACAAGGGAAGTTGAGGGTGATTTATGTGAATTTTCACAAGGCCTTGTACCCCTAAAGGTTTCGGCCACGAAGGGTCCTAGGGCAAAGAGTTAGGGCTTACTTCAAGTATGGGTTCCAATGGCTCCTAGGGTATGGTATGGATGGTGTAGATGATTAATTTGGAAATTTTAGGAATCTTTTCCATGAACCCATGGCCCTTGCTTGTTTCGGCCAACCCAAGAAGAAGGGTTAGGAGTTAGGGTTAACCCTAAACATGAGCCCTAATAGCTTCCTATGGCCTTATAAGTAATGTATGGTCTTTTTCCTTACCTCATGCTACCTTATATGTCAATTTAATGATAGAACCCCTCCTTACAAGTTTTGGCCAAGCAACATGATTAGGGTTTAGGTGGAGTTAGGGTTTCAAGAATGATGGTTTATGGCTTATTATGATGTATAAATATAGGATCAAGCATGTGGTAGAAAATTATGTTACCTATAGCCCTAACCTTAAGTGTTATGTTTCATGTTGGTATGTTATGTTTGATGCCATGCTTAGTAAGGTTTATTCATGAATGTCTTATGTTCTAGGCCATGCTCTTAGATAGTAAGTAGCATGTTTATAGAAGTTCTACCCATGCATGCTTGTGATAAATACTATACTTATGTATGCAATGCAATGCTTATCTTATGTATCATGATCATGCAAGTTCTATGAATTAGGAGGATGGTCTATGTAAATATGTCATGTTTTATGAATATAATGCAATGCTTATCTTATGTCTCATGATCATGCAAGCTCTATGAATTAGGATGATGGTTTGTGTAAACATGTCATGTTCTATGAATACAATGCAATGCTTACCTTATGTACCATGATCATGCCAGCACTATGAACAAGAATGACGTTTATGTAAGCATGCCATGTTTTATGAATGAAGATAATGCTTATGCCTTAAGGCATAATGATGCTATGCATTAAGTATGAACGATGAAAGGTCAAGTATGATTTATGTCATGCTTCATGTAACAAGGTTATGTTATGTTTAAATATGCTATGAATGTCCCATGAATAATGAAGCATGTGAAGTTATTTTACTTTATGAATGGGCTTGTACCGGACCAAAGTATGGGTCCAAGGGATGGGCACCTTAAGAACGCCCCGGTTCTGGACTACCGACTATGCTGTCCATGGTTCTGGGACTACCGGAGCTGTCCAACAGGGATGGGCACCTTAAGAACGCCCCGGTTCTGGACTACCGACTATGTTGTCCATGGTTCTGGGACTACCGTAGCTGTCCTTACCCTAGTAGGTCGGGGCTCGCTACCTCGTATTTACTTAGGGATGCGCGCTTATGATGTATGTATGTGGTACAAGCCGGGGACCTCAATGATGTGATGATTATGTTTAAGTATTTAAAAGTATGATTTTAAAAGTTAAGCATCCTTATGTATATGCATTTGACTCATGCATTTATTCATGTTATGCATTATGCCAGGATAATGTTTTATGCTTATGTTTCATGTTAAGAATTATGCATGATAGGAAACATCTTATGTTTATGTTTATGTTAAGAAGATGCCCATATGCTATGTTAGAAATCATGCCATGTTAAGTACATCTATGTTCATGTTTATGCCATGTATCATGCCATGTTAACTAGATTTATGTTTATGTTTATGCCATGTATCATGTCATGTTAAGTATATTTATGTTTATGTTTATGCCATGTATCATGCCATGCTACGTATATTTATGTTTATGTCATGTCTCATGCTATGTTAAGTGTATTTTATGTTCATGTACTATGCAAGAACTATGTCATGCTAAGTGATTTTAGATGCTTATGTCCTATGTAAAGCACCAAGTTATGTTTATGTTTCGTGTGCTTATGATTACTTTGATGAATGGTTTTAGTGAGTAGGAAAGAGTCTTACTAAGCCTATGTGCTTATAGTCTTATTTTCCTTATATCGCAGATCAAGCAGGAGGACGATGAGGAAGCAGCAGGAGGGGCAGGAACGTGTGTGTGGTAGTGACTTGGCCAAGAAAAAGGTATATTTACAAGTCTTATGCTAAAACTTTACGTTTGCTACTTATGTGCCTAATGGATGACTTATTTGACTTCATGACATGATGATAAGTACGATGTTAATAATGCTAAGTTCCCTTGTCACTATGTTAGGAAGGATAGCTAGGTGCATGTATGTGTAAGTTTAACTTATTCCGCTGCATTACGATGTTCACATGCCCCTACGTATGTTAGCGTAACGCCGCTTTATGAAAAAAAAAGTGGGCGTTACAGGTTGGTATCAGTGCAGTTACCATCTCACTACACACACATCAAGCCCTCTTCCTGCCGCTTCCAAGTAAGTACCTCTCTGCATATCTTATGATAGTATGTACTTTTAGGATACTTTATGATTTTAGAATATGCAAGTATGAACGATGTTTTATGATGAAAAGTACTTTAGGATATGTAACTATGAACGATTTTTTTTTATGGAAGCAGATACTTTAGAAGTGGATATGCGGGTAGAGATAGGGAGAAATTTCATTTTTGTAACTATTAGGATAAAGGAAACTGATTTTTATCTTGGGTGCTTTTCTCTGTATATATTTGTGAATTAAAAAAAAACTGGTTTTGTACTGGTTTTGTCAGTTTTGTACTGACTGTGTCATTTTTTCAATTCCAGATGTTGCATGAGATCGGCACCACGAGTCGTTACCATGGGCGGAGTCGTGAGTTGATGGAGCAAATAGAAGAGTTGGAGTATAGTCCGGTCCTTGGGATTCAGGGCAATATGGGGAAGTTGGACCGGCTATTCTGGAAACTTGAGCAGGAAGGGTTTCCAATCATAGATGACCATAGGATTGGAGCTCTGCTTCGTTTATTGCCCAACCGTGCGAGAGAGGTTGCTTATCAAATCTGGGGGCAGCATGGATATCGTATCTCATATACGGAACTATGTAGGCAACTTCTTCAGCATGAGTTTCCGGAGGATCTGGGGGACTCTGAGGAAGATCCCGAGATGTACAAGGAGGTCCCAAGATGTTTGAGGAGGATCCCGAGATGTATGAGGAGGATCCCGAGATGTTTGAGGAGGATCCTGAGATGTATGAGGAGGATCCCGAGATGATCGAGGAAGATCCGGAGATGATCGAGGAGGACCCCGAGATGCCCGAGGGAGAGATGTTTGAGGAAGACCCCGGGATGCTTGAGGAGGATCCCGAAGTGGCCGAGGAGGTTCCTGAGATAGAAGAGGAGGATCCGATGGAGACGGTAGAAGATCCTGAGGCAAGCCAAGGGGAGATGAACGAGGGGGTGATAATCACCGTTATGATATTTTTCATTATGGGCATGATGGCAGCCCATCTAGTTCACTGAGTTCGGATAGTTTTTGTATATAGACTTATAAGATTTGATGAATATATTTGTGAAAAAAAAGAAACCTTTGTTCATAAACATGGTATGAATGGACTACCATCATAACGTTAGTAATTAAGGTGAACCTAGTGTTAACGTAATGATTATATAACCTGTACATTATATGAGTTACCAATTATGTAATATAATTATATTATATAAAGCAAATGATCATAATATGAGAGTGTGTATTAATATAAGAATTAGTGTAAATATGACTATACTAGTTTACCGATTATATAGGTTCTTGATGTGAGCCTACATACAGATTGACCTGTATCCTCCCAACCTATAAGTTATCACTTACGCATATTATCCCATAAGCAGTTATAGGTATTACATCTATAATGTATATATTAAAAAAACAATAATTTATGATAACCTATAATGTAGTCACATGTAGAAAATTTTCTGATAGCTTATACACATAAGATTATAACACTCTCACCTATGTTAGAATATAGCATTAGTTCCATGATACTAATACTGATATAATTAATAGTATAAGTCATACGGTATAACTTAGGTTGGTACGCATAGGGTAGGGTCCTAATTATATTAACCCTTATTATAGATTATGGGCCCACTATATCTTCATACAAATAAAAAAAAATATTAGTATTATCAACGAATATTTCACTATATAATATATAAGATTACCTTAAGTTATTTTATATAATATATAAGATTACCTTAAGTTATTTTATGGTAATATAATAATAAATAGGATCTCACCTATCCTATAATAACCATACGATTAATATAATTCGCAACTCAGGATGAGAACTAATATTTCGGAAACATACTATTATTAGGTTTACCCATGATTAAAGTGAGTATATCATTAAGATTTATGCATATAATTATATCTTGGATTAGGGAGTATTAATGACACTAGCTAATTATATTCCAAGGAGATAATCAGGCTTCATGGAGTTCCCAAGACCATCATCTCCGATAGGGATGGTCGCCTTACTTCGCATTTTTGGGAGTGTGTTCAGAAGTCTCTCGGCACTGAATTACGATTTAGCACCGCCTTTCACCCTCAGACCGACGGGCAAACCGAACGAGTGAATCAAGTACTAGAGGACATGTTGCGGGCTGGTGCCTTGGATTTCAAAGGGAGCTGGTGTCGATATCTATGTTTAGCGGAATTTGCCTACAACAATAGCTACCAAGCCACTATCGGAATGGCATCTTATGAAGCTTTGTACGGGAGGAGATGTAGGTCTCCGATCTGTGGGTACGAAGGTGGTGAAAAAAAGGAAATGGGGCTCAAGACGGATCTCATCGACGACACCACCCGAGCTATACAGAACATTCGACAACGGATTGAAGCTGCTCAGAGTCGGTAGAAGAATTATGCTGATGTTCGGCGTAGGCCCCTGGAATTTGAGGTTGGAGATCTGGTATTTCTCAAAGTGGCTCCTATGAAAGGGGTAACAAGATTTGGGAAGAAGGGAAAGCTAAGTCTGCGATATGTGGGGCCGTACCCGATTCTGAAAAGAGTTGGCAAGGTGGCATATGAACTAGAGTTGCCTCAAGAGATGTCGGCTATCCATAATGTGTTTCATGTGTCGTTGCTCAAGAAGTGTATTCTAAACACAGATCAAGTGATCGAGCCACAGACAGTACAAGTTCAGGAGGACCTATGTTTTGAAAGCCGACCCATTCAGATCTTGGATCAGGAAATCAAAAAACTAAGGAGCAAGGAGGTACCCTTAGTCAAGGTCTTATGGCAAAGTCAACGGTTAGAGGAAGCTACCTGGGAACGCGAGGACGAGATGAGGCGCAAGTACCCGGAGCTATTCTAAGTTCGAGGATGAACATTCACGAGGTATGGGGGATTGTAACGACCCGGAAAATCTTCTCAATATTTTCTTTAAAATATTGATCATGTCTAGATAGTTTGTGAAGGAGCCTAGAGATACTAGTACGAACCTTAGCCTAGTTATCCATAATTTTCTCATTTAAATTGAGAAGTTATGTACAAATGGCCGTTTCTAGTACCATGGTTATTAGTGGATTTTAGGTAAAAATTAATATAAATATAAATTGGGTTTTAATTAGGAATATTAGCATGATCATGGGTGAATTTTAGGGGAATTTTCGGAAATAAGGGGAAATAAAAATAAAAATAAATAGAAAAATAAAGTACATGCACCAAGGATTAAACCTTGGACCTAGTGTACAACCATGCATATACTAACCAATTCACCTAGCAAGGGAGTGCTAGAGGAGAATGAAGTGAATTTTGGTTAAGCCTTAGGGAAAATGAAGAGTCAACAAGGGAAGAGACACCATGACTCTTCACTTGCCCTCTTCATTGTGAATAAAGGAGAGGGATGATAACTTACATCAAGGATAGTTATTCCTCTCCTCCTCATCCACCAAGCCTCTTCTCTGATCCTTCTCCCTCCTTCTAGCCGAAACCCATAGGTGGGCTTTCCCTTGGGAAAAGTTCACAAGAAGGTCTCTCTTCCAAGATCCAAGGCTTTTACAAGGTTACAAAGGCTAGGGGTGGTCAAGAGGCAACAAGATCTTCATCTTCCTCCCTATCTAAGGTCTATAACCAAGATAAACCAAAGTAAGACTCCCTCACCTGTGGTATAATAGTTCTCCTTGATGTTTATCATAATATGAAGTTTGGTTTGGGTTTGATGTTGAGAAAACCATGATTTGGACCCCCTATAACTTTCGGCCACCATAGGTTTTGGGTCCAAGATGATGTTAAAAATTTCAATAATGCTCTCTAATGTTTTCTTATGATGAATATATGTTAAAATAGGGTTTGGAGAATTTTTGGAGTACCCTAGTACCCTTTAGGGTTCGGCCAACACCATGATTCCATTGTTAGGGTTGGATCTAAACCTTCAAGTATGTATCTTGTGTATCTTTATGATACAAGGGAAGTTGAGGGTGGTTTATGTGAATTTTCACAAGGCCTTGTACCCCTAAAGGTTTCGGCCAAGAAGGGTCCTAGGGCAAGGAGTTAGGGCTTACTTCAAGTATGGGTTCCAATGGCTCCTAGGGTATGGTATGGATGGTGTAGATGATTAATTTGGAAATTTTAGGAATCTTTTCCATGAACCCATGGCCCTTGCATGTTTCGGCCAACCCAAGAAGAAGGGTTAGGAGTTAGGGTTAACCCTAAACATGAGCCCTAATAGCTTCCTATGGCCTTATAAGTAATGTATGGTCTTTTTCCTTACCTCATGCTACCTTATATGTCAATTTAATGATAGAACCCCTCCTTACAAGTTTCGGCCAAGCAACATGATTAGGGTTTAGATGGAGTTAGGGTTTCAAGAATGATGGTTTATGACTTATTATGATGTATAAATATAGGATCAAGCATGTGGTAGAAAATTATGTTACCTATAGCCCTAACCTTAAGTGTTATGTTTCATGTTGGTATGTTATGTTTGATGCCATGCTTAGTAAGGTTTATTCATGAATGTCTTATATTCTAGGCCATGCTCTTAGATAGTAAGTAGCATGTTTATAGAAGTTCTACCCATGCATGCTTGTGATAGATACTATACTTATATATGCAATGCAATGCTTATCTTATGTATCATGATCATGCAAGTTCTATGAATTAGGAGGATGGTCTATGTAAATATGTCATGTTTTATGAATATAATGCAATGCCTATCTTATGTCTCATGATCATGCAAGCTCTATGAATTAGGATGATGGTCTGTGTAAACATGTCATGTTCTATGAATACAATGCAATGCTTACCTTATGTACCATGATCATGCCAGCACTATGAACAAGAATGACGTTTATGTAAGCATGCCATGTTTTATGAATGAAGATAATGCTTATGCCTTAAGGCTTAATGATGCTATGCATTAAGTATGAACGATGAAAGGTCAAGTATGATTTATGTCATGCTTCATGTAACAAGGTTATGTTATGTTTAAATATGCTATGAACGTCCCATGAATAATGAAGCATGTGAAGTTATTTTACTTTATGAATGGGCTTGTACCGGACCAAAGTATGGGTCCAAGGGATGGGCACCTTAAGAACGCCCCGGTTCTGGACTACCGACTATGTTGTCCAAGGTTCTAGGACTACCGAAGCTGTCCAACAACGATGGGCACCTTAAGAACGCCCCGGTTCTGGACTACCGACTATGCTGTCCACGGTTCTAGGACTACCGTAGCTGTCCTTACCCTAGTAGGTCGGGGCTCGCTACCTCGTATTTACTTAGGGATGCGCGCTTATGATGTATGTATGTGGTACAAGCCGGGGACCCCAATGATGTGATGATTATGTTTAAGTATTTAAAAGTATGATTTTAAAAGTTAAGCATCCTTATGTATATGCATTTGACTCATGCAATTATTCATGTTATGCATTTATTCATGTTATGCATTATGCCAGGATAGTAATGTTTTATGCTTATGTTTCATGTTAAGAATTATGCATGATAGGAAATGTCTTATGTTTATGTTTATGTTAAGAAGATGCCATATGCTATGTTAGAAATCATGCCATGTTAAGTACATCTATGTTCATGTTTATGCCATGTATCATGCCATGTTAAGTAGATTTATGTTTAAGTTTATGTCATGTATCATGTCATGTTAAGTATATTTATGTTTATGTTTATACCATGTATCATGCCATGTTATGTATATTTATGTTTATGTCTTGTCTCATGCTATGTTAAGTGTATTTTATGTTCATGTACTATGCAAGAACTATGTCATGCTAAGCGATTTTAGATGCTTATGTCCTATGTAAAGCACCAAGATACGTTTATGTTTCGTGTGCTTATGATTACTTTGATGAATGATTTTAGTGAGTAGGAAAGAGTCTTACTAAGCCTGTGTGCTTATAGTCTTATTTTCCTTATACCGCAGATCAAGCAGGAGGACGATGAGGAAGCAGCAGGAGGGGCAGGAACGTGTGTGTGGTAGTGACTTGGCCAAGAAAAAGATATATTTACAAGTCTTATGCTAAAACTTTACGTTTGCAACTTATGTGCCTAATGGATGGCTTATGTGACTTCATGACATCATGATAAGTACGGTGTTAATAATGCTAAGTTCCCATGTCACTATGTTAGGAAGGATAGCTAGGTGCATGTATGTGTATGTTTAACTTATTCCGCAGCATTACGATATTCACATGCCCCTACGTATGTTAGCGTAACGCCGCTTTATGAAAAAAAAAGCGGGCGTTACATAGTGATTATCTCTACATGTGTAATTGTGAAGTATTGAAATTGTCCCTAGTCGATGAATTGATAAATACGGACACTATCAATTCTGTTGAGACTAGCATGGGTTATTCTCTAATCAGCTGATTCTCACTGGCTGGTGACATTGAGATGTCCAGAGATAAACATGAATGCTAGTTAAGGGAACTAGTTGATTGGAGTGACTGGCTGTAAAACTTCATATGGTAGTCTACATATAGATATGTCAGTGAAGTTCTTACTACAGCTTAAGTGCGATGTTCCTTTGACTTGCGGTGTTTAAGTCATCTTGGTCATGGAGACTTATACTTTGACATCTTAAGCAAGCATCTCCAAGGAGGTGTGGACCCAGGATGATTGGGTATAAGCCGAAGTGCCCGAAGATGTTTGAACACCCTACAAAGGATTCACCACTCCTTGCGAGGAGATGTATACTCAAGGCCTATCGTCGGATTGTTACTCGAAGCCTCTGGCCAGAGCATGACATGTTCAGAGTATGAATCTCTTAAATACATGAGAGTAATTAGAATTCGTAGGACGAGGAAACGTTACTTGGGCTAGGTGTGACGTAGTCAGCCTAGTGGGGACTGACGCACATAAACCATGTCCTGAACCAAGTGGGTATACGATGGTGAAGGGATTGGGGCACGATTCATTATAGCTGCTGAAGGGTTTCAGAATAGTTTCTGAGGTCAACTGTTGATCTTTCGATTAATTGGAGATCATGATGTACTACTAGCTGCCACTCATGATCGTTCTATAATTGGTTAATTATAGACGGCCAACATAAATCGAAAGCCTATTTAGTCACACGCACTACGAGTAATCCGAGGGATTTAAAATGAGTTAAAGATTGGATTTTCCAATCAAGAGAGATTAGGTGTGGTTGAGCCAAACGATAAGTTGAATCTGAATTTATCAGAGACACATCGAAAGCATAAAATGACTAAGTCTTTTGAAGACTTAATAGATGAATTAAATAAGTTTAATTCATTGGGGCGTGGCTTGGATGGGCCAGCCAAAGAGGGTCTCCATCCTCTTTGCTTGGCCGGCCACAACAAAGGGAGAGAACCATGTTTTTAGTTCAATTTATAAAATAAACCAACTGTGTGGTTTGTTTTATAAAATTATGGATGATATAAATTTTTATATAATAAACCAAGGTTTGGTTTATTTTTCATGGAAATTAAAATGAACCATGGATTGGTTTATTTTATTTTATAAAATCAATCATGGATTGATTTACCTTGATAAGAAAATTAATTCCATAAGAAAAAAGGAGACTTGGTCGGATTTTTATCATGAATTAAAAAATGATAAAATTTGCATGATGGAATAAGTCATAGAAAATTTATTCCATAAGAAAAAGGAGACTTGGTTGGATTTTGATCATGAATTAAAAAATTATAAAACTTGGCATGATAGAATAAGTCATAGAAAATTTATTCCATAAGAAAAAAGAGACTTGGCGGTTGAGAGGCCACTATATAAAGGACCTAAGGCAAGGCTTGGAAATCAATCCAAGTATTCTTGCCTGGGCTCTCTCCCTCTCCTCCCATCTTTCTCTTGGCCGGCCACAAGGCTCTTCTCCCTTCTTGTCGTGAGCACAAGGAGAAGCACCGAGGCGACAAAGTTCTTCCGTTGGAACGATCTTCCTCTCCGGCCATTATCACCTTGGGATTGGGCGCAAGTCATCTTCCTCCTTCTCGCCGGAATTGTGATTCCGGCCAACCTTGGTAGTGAGTTATTCCGATGTGATTACTTCTCTCTTGGTTTTTCTTGTCGCGTTCTCGGAGAATCTAGTAGTTCTCGAGAACACGAAACTGGTGGCTTTGCGAAGCCATCCCGAAGATACTCGGCGTGGACGCGAATAGAGGCGAAGCTTCCAAGGGACGCTTACGGTTGGATCTCATCCCTTCCTTCGAGTTACACGAGGTATTAAGTAAATTAGTTTACGTTTCTGTAAAATTTTAAATATATGATCATGTTTACACAAGATAAAGTTGCATGCTTAGATGTATGGTTAAATAATTTGAGAAATTATTTATGCTAAACCTTTCGCTGCACGTAATTAATTTTAAAATTACGAACCCGCATCCATGTCAATATGCACCCGGTCCCAACAGTGGTATCAGAGTAGGTTAGTGTTTGACATAATCATATAATTATTTTGCGGAAAACTTTGTCATGATCTCAATTTTGGAAAATTTTCCAATTATGGAAACTTTCCAATTATGGTAAAATTTCGATTTAGGAATTTCAAAGTTTGAAAATCATCATAAAGTTTCGCAAACTTTTGAAATATCCCTGTTTCTGAAATTTTATGATAATTGTGAAAACTTTCATTTTTGGAAACTTTCCAATTTTGGAAATTTCCTATTTTGGAAATTTCCAAATTTTGAAAAAATGTAAGTTTTCTTTGTACCAGAAACTTACAATTATTCTGAAAACCTTTTAATTTTGGAAACTTTCTATTTATGGAAAGCTCGTAATTTTGGACACTTTCTTTCAAGAAAGACTAGACAAATTATGAAAATATTAATTGGCATTTAAATTCATAATTGGAAATTAAATTATTTACAAAATTCTTTATTTTGGATTGAGCCTCGGGGAGCCGTCCAATTTAAAGTTAGTTGTTATAATTAAATTTCCTAAATTGAATTTAAACTGTCAAATGTTTAATTTGGATTGAGCCTCGGGGAGCCGTCCTAATTATATTATCAATAAATTCTTATTTTGGATTGAGTCTCGGGGAGTCGTCCAAATTAAGTTATTGATATTAATTTTCCATAAATAAAATATGTGATCAAATCTTGGAAATTTTGAGGTGATTCTCAAACGATAATTTCCTTATTTGATTTATGAGGTGATGCTCTAACATATTATTGTCTCCAAAATTAATTAGGAAAATTGTTTCCTATAGAGTATATTTCCTTAAATAAGATTTTCATGAAAATAATATGTGATTAAATTAAGGGAATCTGTCTCTTAATTTAATAAGATTTGATTTAGAGAAATCAAAGTCTTAAACATATTATTTCTGAAATTGATTAAGATAATTTAGGAAATTGTTTCCCAAAACAATTCCTTGAATAAAGTATGAAATTAGAATTAGGAAATCCGGTTCCTAATTCAATTAATGAGACTTGATAAATTAAGTCACATACATCCTTTATTAAGGAAATCGTTAGTACATGACATAATTATATGTCATGAATGTGCTTAAAAGAAAAAGATGAGACCCAAAACCCCTTACAAAATATTAAGGCCAACACCTTCCATTAATATGGTTAGAACCGGAGTTTTGTTTCTCGCTTAGGTTGATGGACACATCCATGCCCGACTTGAACCTCAACATGTTCAAACCATGGAATTAGTTTATGATTAATATAGTTGGAGTCAGAGGTCAATCCTTAGTTTTGGTTGTTGGACACATCCAAGCCTGACTAAACGGTTGAATGAGCTCCAACCATATTAAAACTATTTCTTGATTAATGGGTCAGCCTTAAGCTTGGAGCATCGATTTGTTGTACCACAGCCAAGGTCGATGTAAAGAGAGGTGCAGTTGGGTGCTATGTATATTGTTGCATACTTGTTAATGAGTTAACAACCCAATGATTATGCAAATATTCAATTAGTTGATAGCATAATGTGATAGTTACATATGTGTAATATGTAATCGGTATAATTACCTACCTTCATAGCTAAGAATAACTTGATGGACTCCAGCCATGGTTGTTCTTATCTATGGTTGGATATCAACATATTTAGAGATGTTCCTACGATCTCCCGAATTGATAAAAAGGGTTATTCAATTCGAAAAATAAATAGGATTTAATTAATGTATATTGATGCATTTTTTATCATTCTCATCACATAACCTCAATTTGTATTTCTAGGATAATCACCTGATCATGTCTTCTCTGAATTTGTGTTCCATTTTGGACACCGATAAGTTAACTAAGGCCAAAAGGATTAAAAAGGCACTTGCCATCACTGCGGCAAGGAGGGCCACTGGCAAAGAAACTGCAAGGTTTATTTTGAGTCCTTAAAGAAGAAGGCACCCGATGCCCCATCCTCTTCAGGCATCTTCATTATTGAATGTCACTCTATTTTCTCGTACACCTGGGTACTTGATACTGGGTGTAGCTCACATATATGTAATGACATACACGGGCTAAGGAATAGAAGAAGACTCGTCAACGGAGAAGCGAATTTGCGAGTTGGAAATGGACCAAAGATTGCTGCTATTGCCATCGGGACATATTTGCTAAAGCTCCCTACTGGACTTGTCTTAGAATTGGATAATTGTTATTTTGATCCTTCGTTAATAAAGAACATTGTATCTATTTCATGCTTGAATGAAAAGTTTATCATTTAACTTTTAGTAACAATTGTTGTTACATAACTTTAAATGGTGTTCTTTATGGGACCGAAACATTATGCAATGGTATCTACACGTTAGATTTATCCGGTGACGTTTTCAATATCGAAGTTAGCAATAATCGTGCTCGAATAGATAATCAAATAGACTCCTATACGTGGCATTGTCGTCTTGGCCATGTAAGCAAGAAACACATGACCAAATTACACTGATGTGGAATTCTGGAATCATTTGAACCTGGTTCATTTGATACATGCGAATCATGCTTAAAAGGCAAGATGACCAAATTACCCTTTTCCGAAAAAGGTAAACCAGTGGGAGAATTGGTTGGTCTAATACATACTGATGTATGAGGACCAATGTCAACTCTTGCACAAGGAGGCTATAGCTACTTCATTACCTTTATCGATGATCACTCACGATTCGAGTATGTGTTCTTAATGAAACACAAATCTGAAGCTTTTGAGAAATTCAAAGAGTTCAGAAGTGAAGTAGAGAAATAGCTTGGCAAAAATATTAAGATAATTCGATCCGATCGGGGTAGTGAATACTTAAGTCAAAAGTTTCAAGATTATCTTAGGGACAATGGGATATTATCTCAATGAACTCCGTCATATGCACCACAGCATAATGGTGTATCTGAGAGGCGTAACCGAACCTTGATGGACATGGTTAGATCTATGATGAATCATGCAACTCTTCCAAAATCCTTTTGGGACTATGCGCTTAAGACAGCTGTTTACTTGCTAATCAGAGTCCCGACCAAGGTAGTCTCTACTACTCCATATGAGACATGGAATAGTAAGAAACCTCATTTATCTCCCCTAAAGATATGGGGTTGTCCTGCTTATGTAAAGCGGACTGTATCAGACAAATTGGATGCTAAGTTTGATAAATGTCTATTTATTGGATACCCTAAGGAAACGAAGGGTTACCAATTCTATCATCCCTTGGAACAAAAGGTGTTTGTTTCAAGGCATGCTGTATTTCTAGAAAAAGAATTTCTTTTACAAGAAAACAGTGGGAGTAGAATTGAACTTGAAGAAGTTTAAGAAACTCCAATAGACATTACAGAGGCACCTAGTCTAGACCCACAACCAATAACTCATAATGATGAGCTATCAATTGAACCTAAAACAACACCACTTCTTCGTAGGTCTGATAGGACACGTAATATTCTAGAGAGATATGGATTTCTCATAAGTGAATCGAATGACGTGTTACTCATTAACGATGACGAACCTATCAGTTATGAAGATCTTCTGAAAAATTCAGAAAGGGATAAATGGCTTGAAGCCATGAAGTCGAAAATGAATTCCATGTACAAAATCAAGTATGGGACTTGGTTAACTCACCTGAAGGGATTAAGCCCATAGGGTGCAAGTGGGTTTTCAAGAAGAAAACCGACATGGAAGGTAATGTTGTTACCTTTAAGGCTAGATTAGTGCAAAAGGATATCGTCAGAAACAAGGAATTGATTATGACGAAACCTATTCGCCAGTAGCTATGCTTAAATCCATTCGGATGCTCCTGGCTATAGCAGCTCATTATGATTATGAGATATGGCAAATGGATGTGAAAACAGCTTTCCTTAATGGAAACCTGCTTGAGGATGTATACATGATACAACCTGAAGGTTTCACATCGGTTAATAAAACCAAAGTATGCAAGCTTCGACGATCCATATATGGATTAAAGCAAGCATCCAGGAGCTGGAACATCCGTTTTGATGAGACAATCAAAGAGTTTTGATTTCTCACAAAATCCTGACGAACCTTGTGTGTATAAGAAGGTTAGTGGGAGTGCAGTCGTATTCTAGTGTTATATGTCGATGACATATTACTTATAGGAAATGATATATCAGTCTTACAGTCAGTTAAAATTTGGTTGTCCAAAACGTTCTCCATAAAAGACCTGGGAGAAGCAACCTATATCCTTGGGATTAGAATTTATAGAGATAGATCAAAACGATTGCTTGGTCTTTCGCAGTCTACATACATAGACCGAGTGCTAGAAAGGTTTAGCATGTCGGAATCCAAGAAAGGTTACCTTCCCATCAGGCATGGGATCAACCTTTCGAAGTCTATGTGTCCGCGCATAGAAGACGAGAGGATTTGCATGAATAAGATTCCTTATGCATCCACGATAGGATCTATCATGTATGCTATGTTATGTACTAGGCCCGATGTATCGTATGCTCTGAGCGTCACAAGCAGATACCAGTCTAATCCAGGAATGGATCATTGGGCGGCTGTCAAGACAATCCTCAAGTACTTGAGAAGAACTAAGGATGTGTTCCTAATATATGGAGAAGGTGATATGGTAATACGTGGGTATACAGATGCCAGTTTCCAGACAGATAAGGATGACTCCAAATATCAGTCCGGATACGTATTTATTTTGAATGGAGGCGCAATAAGTTGAAGAGTTCCAAGTAAGACACCGTAGCGGATTCTACCACGGAAGCGGAATATATTGCAGCTTCGGAAGCAGCAAAGCAAGCAGTCTGGATCAAGAAGTTTGTCTCAGAACTTGGTGTGGTTCCAACCATTGATGAAGCAATACCGGTTTATTGCGACAACAATGGAGCTATTGCATAAGCGAAGGAACCAAGGTCTCATCAGCGATCCAAACATGTGATTCGCCGCTATCATCTGATCAGATAGATTATAAGTAGAAATGATATACAAATTGAGAAAATTCCCACTGAAAGGAATTTAGCTGATCCTTTAACTAAGGCCTTGCCTCAAAGCAAGTTTGAGGGTCATGTTAGAGCCTGTGGTATTAGATACCGTAGAGATTGACATTAGGCCAAGTGGGAGTTTGTTAGTGATATGAGAAAAATGTCCTAAGGTAATCACCTTATGATTGTAATCATTTATTTTAATAAATGAATATTCACTATTTGAGTATACATGTTTATGTATTTGATTGAGATCTTAAACTCATTTATTGAATGTCCGCAATATAATTCACAGCATGAGAGAATTTGTGATGAATTCACAACTAGTGATTATCTCTACATGTGCAATTGTGAAGTATTGAAATTGTCCCTAGTCGATGAATTGATAAATACGGACACTATCAATTCTGGTGAGACTAGCATGGGTTATTCTCTAATCAGCTGATTCTCACTGGCTGGTGACATTGAGATGTTCGGAGATAAACATGAATGCTAGTTAAGGGAACTAGTTCATTGGAGTGACTGGCTGTAAAACTTCATATGGTAGTCTACATATAGATATGTCAGAGAAGTTCTTACTGCAGCTTAAGTGCGATGTTCCTTTGACTTGTAGTGTTCAAGTCATCTTGGTCATGGAGACTTATACTTTGACATCTTAAGCAAACATCTCCAAGGAGGTGTGGACCCAGGATGATTGGGTATAGGCCGAAGTGCCCGAAGATGTTTGAACAGCCTATAAAGGATTCACCACTCCTTGCGAGGAGATGTATACCCAAGGCCTATCGTCGGATTGTTACTCGAAGCCTCTGGCCAGAGCATGACATGTTCAGAGTATGAATCTCTTAAATACATGAGAGTAATTAGAATCCGTAGGACGAGAAAACGTTTCTTGGGCTAGGTGTGACGTAGTCAGCCTAGTGTGGACTGACACACATAGACCATGTCCTGAACCAAGTGGATATATGATGGTGAAGGAAATGGGGCACGATTCATTATAGCTGCTTAAGGGTTTTAGAATAGTTTCTGAGGTCAACCGTTGATCTTTCGATTAATTGGGGATCATGATGTACTACTAGGTGCCACTCATGATCGTTCTATAATTGGTTAATTATAGACGGCCAACATAAATTGAAAGCCTATTTAGTCACACGCACTACGAGTAATCCGAGGGATTTAAAATGAGTTGAAAATTAGATTTTCAAATCAGGAGAGATTAGGTTTGGTTGAGCCAAACGATAAGTCGAATCTGAATTTATCAGAGACGCATCGGAAGCGTAAAATGGCTAAGTCTTTTGAAGACTTAATAGATGAATTAAATGAGTTTAATTCATTGGGGTGTGGCTTGGATGAGCCGGCCAAAGAGGGTCTCCATCCTCTTTGCTTGGTCGGCCACAACAAAGGGAGAGAACCAAGTTTTTGGTTCAATTTATAAAATAAACCAATTGTGTCACTAGTAGAATTTCCGGCATTTACTTCGGATATTCACCGAAGTCATAGATAGATAATTACCGAAGTAGACGCACGTGAAGTAAAAAAAGGATTATTTTACTTCGCCATATAACCGAAGTCATATCCATTAAATTAGCGAAGTCTTTTACCGGTTCAAAGAGGCAATCCGGTTCAGATTTAGACCGATTCTGAAGTAAAAACTTGTCTTTTACTTCGTTGGTTTTGTAAAGTGCCGAAGTAATCGATGATATAAAACTTGACAGTTTAAATTAATTGTCGAAGTAAAACAATATTTGTTGCTTTAGTAGTTTTGTAATGCGACGAAATAATAGATGATATATAACTTCACAGTTTATATTAATTATCGAAGCAAAATATATTTTATAACTTCGCCAGTATTTATATTTATCGAAGTATATAGTATTATGTTACTTCATCATATACGTTTATTGGCACAGTAATCGATTTCAAAGACTTCGTTATTTTGTATGATACAGAGGCAATAGATTTGTAACGACTTCACAATTATTAAATTGTGATGAAGTAAATATATTTTTTAACTTCATCACAATTCAAATGGATGAAGTATTTTATTTTTGATTACTTCACCATTAAATTTTATTATCGAAGTAAATAATCATATTTTATTACAATATAATTTTAGTTTAATGAAGTAAATGTCAATTACCACCGCACTAATTTAATAAAAGAGTGAAGTAAAAATTATTTTTACTTCATTAAAATTAAACAATTATCCATTCAAAATGATAAATATATATCAACGAATCCATCAATGCACAAGTACATATCCACAAATCCACAAGTATATATAAGCAAAATATATATCCACAAGTATATCCAAAATCCATAATGAAAAATCAAAATATGTATCCTAAGTACACCACCAATTTAGACACATATATATGAGTAGACAAATTCACTCCATTCACTTCTAACATCATCATATTCGGATTGTTGGTAATATTGATCCTTGATTATTCCTGCAAACTTTTAAGCAAAAATACAAAATGCATTAGATTCATCCAATTGTAATAGTTTATCTCAATTATAAACCAAAGCATATAATACAAAAAAATATTACCATCCTCTCCAACTGTGGATTTTCACATTCTACTATCTCTTTCATGTACCTCATCACACAATATCCACATTCAATTGAACCACTTTGTTTTAGATTACCCTATAATGAAATATAAAAGGTAATGTAATGGTCACAATCAAGTTATAAGAATCACCCATTCATATCTTCATACATAAGCACAATACATACCGTTAGTGAGACAAGTACCCCAAATGTCAAGCCTATGATGCCAAACTACAAGAAAAAATTTCACAACAGATTTAGCATACAGGCATATCTTGAAATCTATATGACATGAAAGAGATTTTGGTTTGACCAACACAAGAATTAGTATAGTATTGGTTTCAATGACTTCAATCCAGCATCGCAGAGAGAAGTGTGATATCATGTAATGTTCTGAAAAGCTAACTTAAGATTGAAGTTTCAAATAAAAATGCTACCAAGTCAACGTTTACCTACTGAGCTTAAAATCAATATCCATTTTTCCTGTATAGGGATCTAGATTGTATAAAATATATTTCTTTGGACTCCAGAAAGCAAAGACTTGCAATTGTTGACTGACGACAGAGAAACAGTAAGGCTCGCACCAAATTGCAAGTTATATAATGAGCTCCAGCGACTATTCAATGTGAATGATTAAAAAGTCGAATAATGACAATTGATTTTCATTTATTGAATCTAACCAGAGCCGCAAAAAGAGAACTAAAAAATGCAAGAATAAAATGAGTAAAAGGAGGAGCGATCACTAATGTGGACTTGGAAGTCTAAGCAGGCGGGCCCAGTGTTGTAGTATTCAACAATCCCACATTGCGCTCCAAGTCTCCCCTATTTATGGCGCCTTGGAAGACCAGCAAAAGCTATCGACGACCCGCACTCCTCGTTCTCCACCCTGTAAATCTGTAATATCAAAAATCCAATACGTCACTTTCCTGCATTTACACCATTGGAGCCATCTCAAAGGCATCATCTTCCACAATTTTGTCTTCCTACCGATATAATTGATTTAGACACCTTTGACCAAAGCTTGGCTATTCAACACACTCGTTATATAGTATTAGCACAAAGAACAGCTCTTTACCTTCTTCTTCCGTGGCGTAGTTGCTTCTGCTGCCCTTAAGTTGCAGGCTCTTCGAGCGTCTGCAAGCAAAGAGCAGAAGCCTGTGAGCGGAGTATCGTAACGATGGGGAGAAAGGAAGAGAGGCCCGGGCAGGCGTTGGAGGTCAAGTTACCGAACCTATTCCGATGCCCCATATCGCTGGACGTGATGCGGTCACCTGTGAGCCTGTGCACCGGAGTAACTTACGATCGTGCCTCCATCCAACGGTGGCTCGAATCGGGGCACACCACGTGTCCGGCCACGATGCTCCCCCTCCCCTCCACCGACCTCATCCCCAACCTCACCGTTCAGTGCCTGATCCACATCTGGTTCGCCTCCGCCGCTTCCTCCGCTTCCTCCCCTGCCGCCGTCCTCACTCACCGGGTCGCCAGCGACCTCCTCCACGAGATCAACTCCTCGGCCGCGGATCACGACGCGGCCCCCGCTCTCCGCAAGCTCGCGGACTTCTTCTCCAGCGTCGAGGTTGATGAGATCGACAAGAACGACCTCGTCAACGCCGGTGGATGCGCCACCGTCCTCGCCCCCCTTCTCCTGCGGAAAGATTCCAAGCTGGACGTCTCGGCGGCGGCGGCGGCGAGGGTTCTCGCCTTGATCTTCACTTCCGATGTCATCGCGGAGAGCAATAAGAAGATTGCGGTTTCCGCTCTCGTTTCGGATCTCAATCGCTCGATTTCGGCTCTGGCGCGACTTTTGAGGGATGAGGAGCGCCTCGAGTCGCGGATCGATGCGGCGTGGGTCCTCGATGCAATCGTAGCCGCCGCCGCGTCCGACGCGGAAGCCAAGATGTTGATCGCTGAAAATGAGGAGATGATCGGAGAGCTTGTCCGGCTTATCGGGCCAGCCGATGAGAAGGGGACTGCAATGGATTGCCGGGCAGTCGAGGCAGGCTTAGGGTGCCTGGCTGGGATCTCTTCGGCGAAGCGTGCCCGGCCACGGATGGTGCGGCTGGGGGTCGTGGAGGCGCTGACTCGGGTGTTGGATGCAGATCCCGCAGTGGTGACGGCTGTGGCAGCCGGGAAAGCGCCGGGAAGCAACCTAGGTCTTCGCCGAAGCAGAGCAGAGTAGAGAAGAGCAGGGCAGAGAAACTTAGGTCGCCGATCGCTTGGAGATAGAGAAACATAGGTCGCCGATCGCTTGGAGATGGGGTGACGCGCGCGGGAGAAACTTAGGTCGAAGAGGGAGAAGCAAAAGCTGCGAAGCAATCGTCCGGCTGATATAATTTAGGTTAAGTGCGGTAGAAAAGTAGGGAAGAAAATATTACGGGATTATGCCATGCGGAGCGGGAGAAATTTAGCGCAAATAGGGGATTAGCTTGGGAGCGGGAGAAAATTAGGAATATTAGCTGCGGAGCGAGAGAAAAATCGATTCAGATTTTATTTTATTTTATTGGTTCAATTTTATTACTTCGCCAATTAAAATTATAAATTTTATTGTAAACCTTATTACTTCATTAAATATAAATTGCGAAGTAATAATTATTAAAAATTTTAGAAAAAGTCTATTTTTTTTATTCTATGAAGTCTAAAACTATATTTACTACGTCAATTTTATTATCGAAGTTTATTAATGTATATTACTTCATCATTAATTATCGCCGAAGTAATTATCGCCGAAGTAAATGTCGAAAATTCTACTAGTGTGTGGTTTGTTTTATAAAATTATAGATGATATAAATTTTTATATAATAAACCAAGGTTTGATTTATTTTTCATGGAAATTAAAATGAACCCTGGATTGGTTTATTATATTTTATAAAATCAATCATGGATTGATTTACCATGATAAGAAAATTTATTCCATAAGAAAATAGGAGACTTGGTCGGATTTTTATTATGAATTAAAAAATGATAAAACTTGGCATGATGGAATAAGTCATAGAAAATTTATTCCATAAAAAAAAGGAGACTTGGTCGGATTTTTATCATTAATTAAAAAATGATAAAACTTGGCATGATGGAATAAGTCATAGAAAATTTATTCCATAAAAAAAAAGGAGACTTGGTCGGATTTTTATCATTAATTAAAAAATGATAAAACTTGGCATGATGGAATAAGTCATCGAAAATTTATTCCATAAGAAAAAAGAGACTTGGCTGTTGAGAGGCCACTATATAAAGGACCCAAGGCAAGGCTTGGAAATCAATCCAAGTATTCTTGCCTGGGCTCTCTCCCTCTCCTCCCTTCTTTCTCTTGGCCGGCCACAAGGCTTTTCTCCCTTCTTCTTGCCGTGAGCACAAGGAGAAGCACCTAGGCGACAAAGTTCTTCCATTGAGATGATCTTCCTCTCCGGCCATTATCACCTTGGGATTGGGCGCAAGTCATCTTCCTCCTTCTCGCCGGAATTGTGATTCCGGCCAACCTTGGTAGTGTGTTTTTCTGATGTGATTACTTCTCTCTTGGTTTTTCTTGTCGCATTCTCGGAGAATCTAGTAGTTCTCGAGAATACGAAACTCGTGGCTTTGTGAAGTCATCCCGAAGATACTCGGCGTGGACGCGAATAGATGCGGAGCTTCCGAGGGATGCTTATGGTTGGATCTCGTCCCTTCCTTCAAGTTACGCGAGGTATTAAGTAAATTAGTTTACGTTTCTGCAAAATTTTAAATATATGATCATGTCTACACAAGATAAAGTTGCATGCTTAGATGTGTGGTTAAATAATTTGAGAAATTATTTATGCTAAACCTTCCGCTGCACATAATTAATTTTAAAATTACGAACCCCCATCCATGTCAACATGCACCCGGTCCCAACAAAGTTAAGGGACCAAGATCTGAAAATTTGGGCCAGATCAGAGTTAATCCAGCCGTTGGATCGAGCTCAAGAGGAGCCTAAACCGTCCGAGCAAATATCAGAGCACTCCGAGTCATTGGATGCAGATCCGTTTGATCCGAGTTGAGGAGGAGCAGATCTTGACCCTTGATCAAGATCTGGAAAGTTTGGGTTCGATCTGGATTGATCTGACCGTTGGATGAGATTGGAGATATCTCGGCCGCCGAAATTCAAAATGCGAACTTAAATAAAAAATTCCCTCTGCCGCTCGGGTTGTCGCGAGATCGCTGTTCTTTCCAGTTTTCATTTGTTCTTCGTCGTCTTAGCTGATTCTTCATCCGATCACGTGGACCACATCAATTCCAGTTGTTTTCGAGTATCAGATCATTGTGGTAAGCTCTTGTGTTTAGTTTACTAACCAATCTTCACAGCGCGAAGAAGGTTCGGTTGAGGGTCTTGCTGGATTCTGTTTCCAAGATCGATTGCGTTGATCGCTATCGTCTTCATCGAGCGGAGCAATCGAAGCAATTGGAGGGGTTCTCCAGAAGCCTCTGTGAACATCCGAGCGAGATTGGCACACGGCGATTCAAGAAGGAAGAAGATCGCGGAGTTTCTCAGCTTCTGATCGGAGTTGGTGATCTGACAGAGGGGTTCCTGATCGGTCCCCAATCCGATCAGTAGAAGACCTGATCGGTCCCGTGACCGATCAGGAGGAGCAGAACAGTAAGGTTAACAACAAGCTAAGCAGGGAAGTTTTTCTTCATTGATTTTCTAGCTAGGGGGTTCATAGCTAGACCTGTGTGTGACGGCAAAGGGAAATCGCGATAACAATCTAATTTGATGTTTTTAATCTTGGATAATTTTGTTCCAAGCATTTGTTTTCTCAAGTTGTTTCAATTGTTTCCATTATGTTCTAAGCCAAGTTCTTAAGATTTGTTTTGTTCTAGCTTTCAATTTCATGTTATTCATTTCTGTGCAATTTTCTATCTACAATTAGTTCTTAAGTTCAATTCTATAGTTCAAATTTAATTGCTTAGTTGTTAACTAGGATAAGTTCAATTCTTGCAATTTCTTAATCCATTACCTTGTTTAGTTAAGCCCATTTCGTTTCGCAATGCTATTTCATTTCCTTATTGCAAAACCCCCCATTTTATCTAGAAAACCCAAAACATCAAACGACAAATAACTTCAAGCTTAATTCTGACACTCGCAACTAGTCCTGGAAAAATATGACCTGAGAACCCTATCCTACATTTCCATTTTGTTAGCAAGGGTTTTCAGCTTTATAAATTTCTAAATTTGAGACCCACATTCGTGATAGCTATTTTGGGTACCATCATACACTCAGAAAGTGGGTATCGATTATGAGGAGACCTTTTTGCCGGTAGCCATGCTTAAGTCTATCTAGATACTCTTATCTATTGCAGCTCATATGGACTATGAGGTATGACAGATGGACGTCAAGACAACTTTACTAAACGGAAGTCTTGAGGAGACCATCTACATGCAACAATCAGAAGGGTTCTTTGCGAAGGGCAAAGAGCATCTAGTATGCAAGCTTAATCGGTCCATTTATGGACTGAAGCAAGCTTTGCGATCTTGGAACATTCACTTTGATGAAGTAATCCAGTCATATGGATTCACTCAAAGCCCGGATGAGTCATGTGTGTACAAGAGATGTGACGAAAATGTAGTGGTGTTTCTTGTACTATAGGTGGATGACATTTTGCTAATTGGCAACAATGTCAAAGTGTTATCAGACATAAGGGTTTGGCTATCAAAGCAGTTTGATATGAAGGACTTAGGAGAAGCAGGACACATCCTTGGGATCAAGGTCATAAGAGATCGCCAGAAAAGGATGTTGTGCTTATCCCAAGCTTCATATGTTGACACTGTCTTATCTCGTTTTAGCATGGAAAACTCCAAGAAGGGTTTCCTACCTTCAGGCATGGAGTTCCCCTATCCAAGGAGATGTGTCCGAAAACATCAAAGGAGATAGAGGAAATGAAGGTGATTCCTTATGCTTCGGCTGTAAGAAGCCTCATGTATGCTATGTTGTGCATGAGACCTGATATCTGTTTTACCGTGGACATGGTTAGCAGATATCAGAGTAACCCTGGACAGGGATATTAGACTACGGTAAAGCATATATTGAAATATCTTAGACGGACTAGGGATTATATGCTGGTTTATCGAGCAGACCAATTAGTCCCTGTGGGTTATACGGACTCAGATTTTCGGTCAGATAGGGACAAGAGTAAGTCTACCTCATTGTTTACTTTAGGAGGTGGAGCCATTGTTTGGAGGAGTGTCAAGCAAAAATGCGTGGCGGACTCCACCATGGAAACTGAATATGTGGCAGCCTTAGAGGCAGCCAAGGAAGCTTTATGGCTCAGGAACTTCATCATGGACTTGGATGTGATTCCTTATTTGCCTAGATCTATCACAATCTTTTGTGATAACAGTGGTGCAGTTGCAAACTCGAAGGAACCATGAGCCCATAAGGCAAGTAAACTCATAGAGTGCAAGTACCACCTCATACAAGAAATCGCAAAGCAAGAAGAAGTTGTTGTCGCCAAGATTGCATCGGAGGATAACCTGGCAGATCCTTTCACTAAAGCACTTCTAGCTAGGGCTTTTGATAGGCATGTGGAGGATATAGGAGTCAGATGTATGGCAGTGAGAGAACAACAATGTCTTTATGTATAAGTGGGAGATTGTAAGACGCGTATACTGAAAGACATGAATTTCTTTATATGAACATCTTCATTTTGAAAAGAGAATCACAACTACACTAGGTGCCTATTTATATTAGTACATGCATGAAGTCCAATTACTTTGCATTGTAGATAACATGGTGTGTGGTGTCATACGGAAGATCGTGTTATCAGTTCCCTTGCTTAGTATAAATAGAGGCTCACAACCGAGATGGAATTGGACAACCCATCAGGATGGTTGTAGTGTAATTAGGTGTGGTTGGTCTTGACCATAGAATTACAGTAGTGTGCTTTGAGTGCATTGAGCAGGACCAAAACCCGAGGTTATCTAATTTGTACTGACTCAATAATTGGATACGACCTCAGTTTATATTATGGAGTACGATCCCTTAATCCCGAAATAATAACAGACATATATTATTAATTATTATTTCATTGATTTGCCAATGGACGAGATCTATTCTGTTAGATCGATAGGCCCGGTAAGTTGGGAGATAATATTAATAATATGATGTGTTGTTGATTATTGACGGAATCCGTGTGCTGGTGAGTCGGGATGATGATGCCCCCTTGATGAGCTCAAAAGGTTCATCGTGCTAAACCCTGCAGATGGATTTGATCCGACACGATGATAAGGTTGAGTGGTACTAATCAAGGATCCAGAAGTTAATTAATTTGAATTGTTAGTAATTTAAATTAATTAACAGGCATTCGAGATCTTAAACACGGGGGGATGGACGACTCGTAATATATGGAGCTCATATGAAAATATGGGGGTTGGTGAGGAAGTTCAATTAAGATGTTTTAGTGGAATGGATCTTAATTAATGGATCGGGTTTAGATCCATTGGTGGGACAAGATCCAACTCTTCCTCTTGGTCCCTACCTTAGCCCTATATATACCCAAGGAGATCATGAAACCAAGGCTTGATCCAAGAGTTGATACCCAAGGCTTCTCCTTTCCCTCTTTCCCTCCTTCTCTCTCCTAGGTCAAGGCTGGCGCAAGAACAAGAGGGAGTTCCATCCCTCTTTTCTTCTTCCCTCCTTCACCCTCTCCTGTCCGAGGCCAACATAGACAAGGAAGAGGTGTCCTCTCCCTTTTGTGGTGCTCGGCGTGAAGGAAACAGGGTTGGCGGCCGGCGCCCGGCGGTGAGTGGCGCAAGGGTGGTTTGCGGCGGCGCCGCAGGGCTGAAGGAAGAGGGAGTTTCGGCTAGGTTTGGGTGGAAGAAAAGTCTAGTTTTCTTCCTCATCCTCTTCTACATTTTCCTCCCTTGGACTTCTTTGTGGCTGGTGAGAGTTTAGTGGCTCAAGGTGGCCGGTGGCACAAGAAGATTGGGAGGGTGGCCGGCGGTTCCAAACCCTAGAGATAGGGTTTGTGTTGGCGTGAAGAGAGGATCTTTTGAGAGTGCCTCGGTGATCTCGGTTTCTATTGGATCATTGCCCACACGACGTCCATGAAGGGAGGGACATAAGGTAGAAGACCGCGAGGTGATCGGGAAGGTATATCTCTCCCCAAGCTCCTTGATTATCCTTATGTTTTGTTTGTGCCATAATTGTTTACCTCATCATTTTATGTTTGTTAGTTTATTATTTTGATTCTGAATCATAGCCAATAATTCACTAACTGGACCCCGACCATAAACACAATGTCGGCGATCCACTCGTCGCCTTTTCCGCGGTCGAACGGTCGAGCAAATTACAAGGTCGATTTTTGTAATTGGCCGAGTTGTAATTTGGATCGTTCGATACGATACGAGATGATCGTTGGGCGACGGGTCTCCATTTAGATTAATTTTTAATTCATAGATATGGAGAGGTCTCTCATGAACGACCGAGTATTCGCTAAGGAAACCCGCCAAGCCATACCCAACAGGTCATACTAGGTCGTATTAGATATTACAGTCATTGACACTAGTGCTAGTGGGAGATTGTTAGTAGGAGCCCTAGAGCTAATTATGTGATGATTATCTAGGGACTTTTTTATCATATTCTATCAGTAGTAAAGACATGTTTGGTTATTATACTTTATATTTGTGCCAATAACTAAGTATAATAATGTGCTTGGGTAGTAGGTTCTTATCTACATCATATCGATTGGTTGAATCGATAGTGAGATGATGTAGAGAACACTATACTAAACCATTCCTAGTCAAGCATTAATATTCAAGGACAATATTAATGCATGGAGACTAGCATGTAGGACAATTGATGACTTGAGCTCACAAGTCATGGATATGTGATATCAAGTTGACACATTGGTATACATTAGAGAATGAGTACTAAATTGACCCGCCATGAGAAAGTTTCATAGATTACCATATGAGTATCACAAACTTTCTCATGTGACTATTAGTAGGAATAGTCCATAGACCTGAAGTCACTACAGTTCCCTACATAAGGAGTTATGTACTTTGGTATCGTCAAACGTCACCAGTAATAGGGTGGACTATAAAGGCGATCACTGGATATGTAATAAATTATGCAGAGGGATGTGAGTGATGTAGATGGGATCTATGCATCCCATATGACGGGAGTGATATCTATGGGCCTCTTGATCGAGTAGGACTACTAAAACGCATGATCATGCTCAAATGAGTCAATATGAGATATTGAACTCATTTGTTTGATTGAGTCTAATCGAGGATTAAGAAATACAAAAATTGATCGAAAATGACATGGTTTATGCCTCATTCGTCAATCTAGATATTGAGGATGGAAGGATAAGGTTATATATTGCAATAGTCACGGAGGTTAAGTCGGATCTCGACTTTCTCGTCACTTGGGTAGCAATGATGTATTGCTAGATGCCGCTCATTGCTTATGTGTCAAAAGTTGTTTAGACACATTGCCAACGTTACGTGAACCTAGTGGGTCACACACTAAGGACATGATGCTTTGGAGATTAATTGATCTTAGATTGACTAAGATTTGATCCGAATTGGATTAATTGAGTTAGACTCAAGTGAATCCAATTGGATTATGGGATTGAGTCTAATTTAAGTTAGACACATCTAGATTATGTGAGATGTGTATACTGAAAGACATGATTTCTTTATAAGAACATCTTTATTATGAAAAGAGAATCGCAACTACACTAGGTGTTTGTTTATAATAGTACATACACGAAGTCCAATTACTTTGCATTGTAGATAACATGGTGTGTGGTGTCACACGGAAGATCGTGTTATCTGTTCCTTGCTTAGTATAAATAAGAGGCCCACAACCGAGATGAAATTGGACAACCCATTGGGATGGTTGTAGTGTAATTAGGTGTGGTTGGTCTTGACCAAAGAATTACACTAGTGTGCTTTGAGTACATTGAGCAGGACCGAAACCCGAGGTTATCCAATTTGTACTAACTCGATAATTAGATAGGACCTCAGTTTATATTATGGAGTACGTTCCCTTAATTCCAAAATAATATCGGGCATATATTATTAATTATTATTTTTTTGATTTACAAATGGGCGAGATCTATTCTGTTAGATCGATAGGCCCGGTAAGTTGTGAGATAATATTAATAATATAATGTGCCGATAATTATTGACGAAATCCGTGTCCTGGTGAGTCAGGATGATGATGCCCCCTTGATGAGCTCAAAAGGTTCATCGTGCTAAACGCTGCAGGTGGATTTAATTCGGCATGATGATAAGGTTGAGTGGTACTAGTCAAGGATCTAGAAGTTAATTAATTTAATTTTTTTGTAATTTAAATTAATTAACGGGCATGCGAGAACTTAAACACGGGGGGATGGATGACTCGTAATATGTGGAGCCCATATGAAAATATAGGGGTTGGTGAGGAAGTTCAATTAAGATCCTTTAGTGGAATGGATCTTAATTAATGGATCGGGTTTAGATCCATTAGCGGGCCAAGATCCAACTCCTCCTCTTGGTCCCTATCTTAGCCCTATAAATACCCTAAGAGATCAAGAAACCAAGGCTTAATCCAAGAGTTGAAACCCAAGCCTCCCTCCTCTCTTCTCTCTCTCTCTCTCACCCTCTTAGGGTTTCGGCGCCGCAAGGTTGAGAAGAAGGGGTTCTCCCCTTCGATTCTCTCGACCTCCTCCACCAAGCTCCAGCTGAGGCTCAAGAAAGCAAGACAGAGAACTCCTCTACCTTGCGTGGTGCTCAGGGAGGGCGGAGGAGGCACCAGCGGCCGGTGGGAGGTGGCGTAACCCAGCTTGTGGCGGCGCCGCAAGGTTGAGGGAGAAGGGATCTTGCGGGCTATTTGGGTGAGGAAGGATGAGAATTTTCTCCTTCATCATCTCCTTCTCCTTCCTCTCTAGGTCTGCTATCGGTCCGGAGGGCTTGGAGCAGCTCCGGCAGTCGACGGCGCAAGGGTAGAGGAAGAAGAGGCCGGTGCAAACCCTAGAGGCTAGGGTTTTGGTCGGCTAGAAGGGGTTCTTTTGGAGCTTTGGTGATCTTGGATCATGGTCGATCATCGCCCACACAATGTCCATGAAGGGAGGGTCATAAGGTAGAAGACCGCGAGGTGATCGGAATGGTATATCTTTCCCCATGCTCCTTTGATTAACTACATGTCAATTATGTGTCTTGTTGATTCGTCTCGTCATTTCATGTTTAATAATTTATTATTTTGTGTTCAAATCTTTATGGATAAATTATTAACTGGACCCCGACCATAAACACAAAAGTTGGCGATCAACTTGTCGCCTTTTTTACGGTCAAACGGTCGAGTAAAATACAAGGCCGATTTTGGTAATTGGCTAAGTTGTAATTTGGATTGTTCGATACGGCACGAGACGGTCGATGGGAGACGGGTCTCCATTCGGATTAAATTTTAATCCGTAGGCATGGAGAGGTCTTTCGGATCGACGAAGTATTCGCTTAGGAAGCCCGCCAAGCCATACCCAACAATTGGTATCAGAGCTAAGGTTTCCGGCTTTGTGTGTTTAGGATTGGTTAATTTTTGCAATTCATACATTTTAATTTGCTAGATGATGCGTGGATGTGCATAGGCTAACTTTATGTTGCTGGCACGAGATTCCAACTTCATGGCCAAATATGTGTTGTGTGATTGGTTTGCATATTTTTATAATTAATTAATCCTCGGGGTTGATGAGGCTAGGTATTTAATTTTTGTAATTACATATGGTGCATGTTTAGCCGAGTTATTTATTTAAGTTGATCTAGATTTCATATACACTCCCTCGAGAAGTATAGGATCGATGATGTAAAAATTAGCTAGTCATTTAGGCGTGGAAATCCCTCGAGGTAGCTTGCGCAGAAGGAAGGGAGGAGCAGACGAAGTGACGACACGACTGGAGGCGCATTAGAGACCATGTGCCATGAAAGTTGGAAAATCTAGGATTTTCTCTATGTTTTTTTTCATGTTGATTGGTTATGTGTGTAACACCCCAAAATTTCCCATATGAAATATTATGAAATATTATTATTAAATATTATGAATTCATGAATATGAAATATTATGGAATTCATGAAATATTATCATGAAATATTATGAAACATTATGAATTCATGAATATGAAATATTATGGAATTCATGAAATATTATCATGAAATATTATGAAACATTATGAATTCATGATATTATGGAATTCATGAAATATTATCATGAAATATTATGAAACATTATGAATTCATGAATATGAAATATTATGGAATTCATGAAATATTATCATGAAATATTATGAAACATTATGAATTCATGAATATGAAATATTATGAATTCATGAAATATTATTATTAAATATTATGAATTCATGAATATGAGATGTTATGGAATTCATGAAATATTATTATGAAATATTATGAAATATTATGAATTCATGAAATATTATTATTAAATATTATGAATTCATGAATATGAAATATTATGGAATTCATGAAATATTATTATGGAATATTATGAAATATTATGAATTCATGAAATATTATTATTATTATGAAATTTCATGATGGGCTTGGCTTAATGGGCTTGGATGTGGATTAGTGCAAAATGAAATAAAAAGATGTAGAAAGGAGGAAGCAAGGATTAAACCTTGAACCTCCTAGTTGCACTCACCATGTCATAACCAATGAACCAAGCAATGTTTCTTGTAGAGGGAATAAGAAACATGCTTGTTAAAAGCTAGGGAAGTGAAGAGACATGTCTTTTCATGAGAGAAGTATAAATAAGGGAAGTTGGAATAACTTCCTCTTCTTCTTCTTCTTCCTCACCCTTCTCCACCGAAACCCAAGCCCCTCCCCTTATCAATTTTCGAAAAGTAAACCTAGGGCTCCAACCCTAGGGGTTTGGAAGGAAGGAGATCTCACCCAAGGACCTTGCTCTCTACTAGGGCCAAAGGTTCTAGAGAAAGTCTTAGCAAAGAAACTCTCACTCTCTTTCAACCAAAGGGTACCCTAAAGAGTTAGGGTAGTATAATTCAAACGAAAGGATGTAAGTAATCCCCTCACCTGCATTACAATAGTTTCGAGTGCCTAAAATGGTTTAAACATAGGATGAAGCTCTTGATGTTTTCGGCCAAGAAGGTTTTTAGGTCTTGCTAGAGTTTAAACTACTCCTATACTTGCATATGTTTTTCCTCATGATGTGTGACTAAATAGATGATGATAATATGATGTTTTCCTTGTCCTTAAGCCCCCAAAAACCCGGAGTAGGCTTGCTGGAATTTTCGGTCAAGGACCTCTTTTAGGGCGTAGAGAGGTTTAAACTCCTAGTATGCTTGATAATGACCCTTCCTATGATATGTAAGATGATATATGATGTAAATATGGTTTATTCATGGTTTTAACATGCTTGGAAACTAAGGTATGTATGCTGGAATTTTTGTAAAGAATGATAAGTAGGACTTAAGAAGGGGTAACAACCCCAACATGCCTTATAATGTCTCCCCTATGATGCCTACCTTAATGTATGATGTTAGTGTAATGTTTTTCATGGTTTATCATGCTCTAAACATAGAGTTTATATGCTGGAATTTTCTGATTAAATAAGAATGTGGCTAAGGGGGAAGCTACAACCCCAATTAGGCACGCCAAGGATACTCATAATATGCTATGAGTAGTATAGGTGATAACATGTCTTCTCCCATGCTTTTTCATGCTCTAAGAATCATGATGTACATGTCTATGTTTAAGCTCTTTAAGCACCCTTATATTAAGCATGGCTTATGTATGATGAAATGCCTAAGAGATGCTTCCCTGTAAGTCGGGACTAAGAGCACTCTTCATGATAAGATAAGAGGCATGTCATGCTCATGATATGACAATGATGTGATAGGTTATGATGATATGCTTATGATATGATAAGAATGTGCTATGCAACCCTAGGTCGACGGACTATGAACGGACCTAGTAAGAAACAAGAATATGCTATGCTTATGATATGATAAAATCCATGTATGCTATTTTACTTTGTATGGCTTGTACCGAATCCTAGCAAGGTCCACGGGTGGGCTCCGGATGCAGCCCCTAGGTCGACGAACTATGAACGGACCTAGTAAGGGGATGGGCTCCCGAGAAGCCCCTAGGTCGACGGACTATGAACGGACCTAGTAAGGGAAGCCCCTAGGTCGACGGACTATGAACGGACCTAGTAAGGGGATGCCCCTAGGTCGACGGACTATGAACGGACCTAGTTTCCCTAGTAGGTTAGAGACTAGCTACCTCGGCCTATTAGGGATGCGCGCATTATGTATGTATGTAAGAGGTACAAGCCGGGATCCCCCAATGATGATGGATGTATGTTTAAGTACCTATATGTATGATTTTAAGAAAAGCATATGCATGAACTCATCCTATGCATGTTTTCAAAAGAGCATCTTGCATTTGCATTTCTTGTCATGACTATATGACTATTATGCTATAAAGGTGAATTATGTTAAGTTCAAGTATGCTTCTTATGATAAGTACATATGCTCCCTTATGCTATGTTAAGTTAAGTGTTTTAATGCTATGCACTATTATGACATGATGTTTTCTCTACTTGATGGAACGTATGATTTTGTGAGTAGGAAAGGATCTTACTAAGCTATATGCTTATAGTTTCCATGTTTCCCTTGTACTGCAGAAAAGGGTAAGGAATGGATAAACTAAAGGGAGCAGCAGGAGGGGCAAAGATGTGTTGGTGGTGGCATGGTGGAAGAAGATCTACTCATGTTTTATTTAGTTATGCATATGCTGAGTATTGCATGTTAAATGTTGAATCATACTTACTAAGTTGCTACTTGCAGATAATTAGACTCATATGGATATTTCATGCTCACTCTTGCTCATATGCTAAGTACTTAGTTTATACTTGCTAAAGAACTTTAGTATTATGTTATCCTTCCTCATACTTACTCCTCTGTCTTAAGAAATGACCATGTGGCATGCTTCTATTATGCAAATAAGAATGTGAAGGTACCTAGCATGCTCTCCTCAATGTCTAAGATGTTTAAAAGGTTTCATGCCTTACATGTTCAAGTACAAGATTATACATGTATCATGTTCAAGTTTCAAGTTTCAAAATGCTTCCGCTAAAACGAAAAAAAAATTATGTTCGCGTAACCCTGCCCTAGTGTGAGAAGGGCGGGCGTTACAGGTTGGTATCAGAGCAGGTCTGCCTTCCCCACTACACACACACATCAAAGCTTCATCCTGCCGCTTCCAAGTAAGAGATCCTAACCTGGCTTTACTTTATTTCATGTACAGTAATGATATATATAGAGATGATTATAGAGATGATTTATGCTTGCATAACAAAAGAAAGTAGCATTAATTCTTATGTAGTCATTTATCATCTATATGATAGATATGGCTAGAGGACGTAGCAATCGGGGTAATGAGACAGTACCTCCACCTAATATGATGCAAGTGATTACCGACCTGCAGCGTCAGGTTACTGAACAACAGCAGATCATAAGTATCCAGAATTATTTTAAAGTTCGGGACGAACTTTTTATAAGGGAGGGAGGATTGTAACACCCCAAAATTTCCCATATGAAATATTATGAAATATTATTATTAAATATTATGAATTCATGAATATGAAATATTATGGAATTCATGAAATATTATCATGAAATATTATGAAACATTATGAATTCATGAATATGAAATATTATGGAATTCATGAAATATTATCATGAAATATTATGAAACATTATGAATTCATGATATTATGGAATTCATGAAATATTATCATGAAATATTATGAAACATTATGAATTCATGAATATGAAATATTATGGAATTCATGAAATATTATCATGAAATATTATGAAACATTATGAATTCATGAATATGAAATATTATGAATTCATGAAATATTATTATTAAATATTATGAATTCATGAATATGAGATGTTATGGAATTCATGAAATATTATTATGAAATATTATGAATTCATGAAATATTATTATTAAATATTATGAATTCATGAATATGAAATATTATGGAATTCATGAAATATTATTATGGAATATTATGAAATATTATGAATTCATGAAATATTATTATTATTATGAAATTTCATGATGGGCTTGGCTTAATGGGCTTGGATGTGGATTAGTGCAAAATGAAATAAAAAGAAGATGTAGAAAGGAGGAAGCAAGGATTGAACCTTGAACCTCCTAGTTGCACTCACCATGTCATAACCAATGAACCAAGCAATGTTTCTTGTAGAGGGAATAAGAAACATGCTTGTTAAAAGCTAGGGAAGTGAAGAGACATGTCTTTTCATGAGAGAAGTATAAATAAGGGAAGTTGGAATAACTTCCTCTTCTTCTTCTTCTTCCTCACCCTTCTCCACCGAAACCCAAGCCCCTCCCCTTATCAATTTTCGAAAAGTAAACCTAGGGCTCCAACCCTAGGGGTTTGGAAGGAAGGAGATCTCACCCAAGGACCTTGCTCTCTACTAGGGCCAAAGGTTCTAGAGAAAGTCTTAGCAAAGAAACTCTCACTCTCTTTCAACCAAAGGGTACCCTAAAGAGT
The DNA here is from genome assembly GCA_024364735.1 of Boesenbergia rotunda. Lineage (NCBI taxonomy): Eukaryota > Viridiplantae > Streptophyta > Magnoliopsida > Zingiberales > Zingiberaceae > Boesenbergia > Boesenbergia rotunda. Next base: position 81,578 of record JAGFNQ010001973.1, on the reverse strand, counting down.
TAGGGTAGTATAATTCAAACGAAAGGATGTAAGTAATCCCCTCACCTGCATTACAATAGTTTCGAGTGCCTAAAATGGTTTAAACATAGGATGAAGCTCTTGATGTTTTCGGCCAAGAAGGTTTTTAGGTCTTGCTAGAGTTTAAACTACTCCTATACTTGCATATGTTTTTCCTCATGATGTGTGACTAAATAGATGATGATAATATGATGTTTTCCTTGTCCTTAAGCCCCCAAAAACCCGGAGTAGGCTTGCTGGAATTTTCGGTCAAGGACCTCTTTTAGGGCGTAGAGAGGTTTAAACTCCTAGTATGCTTGATAATGACCCTTCCTATGATATGTAAGATGATATATGATGTAAATATGGTTTATTCATGGTTTTAACATGCTTGGAAACTAAGGTATGTATGCTGGAATTTTTTGTAAAGAATGATAAGTAGGACTTAAGAAGGGGTAACAACCCCAACATGCCTTATAATGTCTCCCCTATGATGCCTACCTTAATGTATGATGTTAGTGTAATGTTTTTCATGGTTTATCATGCTCTAAACATAGAGTTTATATGCTGGAATTTTCTGATTAAATAAGAATGTGGGCTAAGGGGGAAGCTACAACCCCAATTAGGCACGCCAAGGATACTCATGATATGCTATGAGTAGTATAGGTGATAACATGTCTTCTCCCATGCTTTTTCATGCTCTAAGAATCATGATGTACATGTCTATGTTTAAGCTCTTTAAGCACCCTTATATTAAGCATGGCTTATGTATGATGAAATGCCTAAGAGATGCTTCCCTGTAAGTCGGGACTAAGAGCACTCTTCATGATAAGATAAGAGGCATGTCATGCTCATGATATGACAATGATGTGATAGGTTATGATGATATGCTTATGATATGATAAGAATGTGCTATGCAACCCTAGGTCGACGGACTATGAACGGACCTAGTAAGAAACAAGAATATGCTATGCTTATGATATGATAAAATCCATGTATGCTATTTTACTTTGTATGGCTTGTACCGAATCCTAGCAAGGTCCACGGGTGGGCTCCGGATGCAGCCCCTAGGTCGACGGACTATGAACGGACCTAGTAAGGGGATGGGCTCCCGAGAAGCCCCTAGGTCGACGGACTATGAACGGACCTAGTAAGGGAAGCCCCTAGGTCGACGGACTATGAACGGACCTAGTTTCCCTAGTAGGTTAGAGACTAGCTACCTCGGCCTATTAGGGATGCGCGCATTATGTATGTATGTAAGAGGTACAAGCCGGGATCCCCCAATGATGATGGATGTATGTTTAAGTACCTATATGTATGATTTTAAGAAAAGCATATGCATGAACTCATCCTATGCATGTTTTCAAAAGAGCATCTTGCATTTGCATTTCTTGTCATGACTATATGACTATTATGCTATAAAGGTGAATTATGTTAAGTTCAAGTATGCTTCTTATGATAAGTACATATGCTCCCTTATGCTATGTTAAGTTAAGTGTTTTAATGCTATGCACTATTATGACATGATGTTTTCTCTACTTGATGGAACGTATGATTTTGTGAGTAGGAAAGGATCTTACTAAGCTATATGCTTATAGTTTCCATGTTTCCCTTGTACTGCAGAAAAGGGTAAGGAATGGATAAACTAAAGGGAGCAGCAGGAGGGGCAAAGATGTGTATGGTGGTGGCATGGTGGAAGAAGATCTACTCATGTTTTATTTAGTTATGCATATGCTGAGTATTGCATGTTAAATGTTGAATCATACTTACTAAGTTGCTACTTGCAGATAATTAGACTCATATGGATATTTCATGCTCACTCTTGCTCATATGCTAAGTACTTAGTTTATACTTGCTAAAGAACTTTAGTATTATGTTATCCTTCCTCATACTTACTCCTCTGTCTTAAGAAATGACCATGTGGCATGCTTCTATTATGCAAATAAGAATGTGAAGGTACCTAGCATGCTCTCCTCAATGTCTAAGATGTTTAAAAGGTTTCATGCCTTACATGTTCAAGTACAAGATTATACATGTATCATGTTCAAGTTTCAAGTTTCAAAATGCTTCCGCTAAAACGAAAAAAAAATTATGTTCGCGTAACCCTGCCCTAGTGTGAGAAGGGCGGGCGTTACAATGTGCTTGGTTGTGTGGTAGTACTAGAAAATTCCTCAAGATAAATTACTAAGTGGGAGAGGGACCCTAAGGGTCCCACGGCCTCCATTGCAATATGATATGTGATGTGAACAAGCCCGCGCGTTGGCTCTGAGTGCCTTCCTCCATAACGGATAGACTTGTTTTGTGGATCACAAGTTCAGAAAAGATTATAGGGGATTATTGAAGAGCGTGTGGACTTCCCCAACGAAAGGCACATAATCCTAAATAGTTCCCTTAGTGTCGTGCAATGGTAAACACTTAGATACAATTATTAGTATCCTCCCCAATGGAGTCACTGCTAATAAATTGTAGGGCCAAAGTTGACCAACTATTAGTCTTACTTGTCAAAAAGTTAGGTTGACAAGATAGTAAGACTGATGGGTAAAACCTTCTCTAACGAATGTAGAGTTTGTATACGTCCACACTAACATGGCATGCATATTCTCGGTGTTTGAGATGTTAGTTGATTTCGAAAATTAATTGTTTTGAGGAATCAATTTATTTTTGATTTCTAAAGTTGTGTATTGTGATTCTCAGGATTTTCATAATGGCTTTTACTCCACTAGCAACAATTCTTAAGGACAACAAACTTACTAGTCCAAACTACATAGACTAGAAGAGGAACTTTGACATTGTCCTCACTACTGAAGAGTACAAATTTGTACTCTTCGAGGAATGTCTGAAAAGCCTACAGACGATTCTAGTGAAGGGCTTAAGGAGCGTTACAAGAAGTGGGTCAAGGCAGATGAGATGGCGCGGTGCTACAATCTGACATCTATGTCGAATGTGTTGCAAAATCAACATCAAGCCATGCCCACTGCTGCTAACATAATGCTGAACCTTAAGGAGCTCTTCAGACACCAGAATCGAGCAGCTAGGCAGTTGGCGATGAAAAATCTGATGACGACCACTATGGTCGAAGTGACACCTGTTAGGGATCATGTCCTGAAAATGATGGCCCACCTCAATGAGATTGAGGTACTTAGAGGAGCCTTCGACGAGGAATCCTAGGTCGATATAATACTCCAATCTCTGCCTAGGAGTTTTGAGCAGTTCCGGCTCAACTATAACATGAACAAACATGAGTATACATTGGGGGAACTCCTGGGAGAACTCCAGGCGGCAGAGGGCCTCTTTCGTCAGAACTCGCAGGCCTTAGTTACTCAAAAGGTTTCTACTTCTATGCCGAAAGGCCGGAAGAAGAAGAAACAAGGTGGGTTCAAGAAGGCAGCAGCATTGCAAGGACCTCGGACTGGCGTGAAGAAGCCGAAAGGCAAGTGCTTCACGTGCAAACAAACTGGGCACTAGAAGGCGGACTGTCCCCGTCGGCAAAACAAAGGTATTTCTTCAGCCTTAGTCGTTGAAACATGTTTAGCGGTGCTATCTACCAGTACCTGGTGCGTAGATACAGGAGCCACTGACCATGTCTGCAATACTCTGTAGGGGTTCCAGGAAACCCGACGGTTAGCTAATGAAGAAATCGTGGTCTATGGGTGATGCTACAAGAGTGGCAGCAGTTGCAGTGGGAGTTTTTTATTTGTCTTTTGAGAGAAATAAAGTGTTAGTTCTGAGAGATTGCCTTTATGTACCTTCATTTAGAAAGAATCTAATTTCAGTTTCTAAGTTATTTAAGGATGGATATTCTATTACTTTTGATAATAAAGTTGTTATTAAAAAAAATAGAGAGATCATCTGTTCGGGTACAATGGTCGGCAATCTATATACTCTAGAACCAAAACCTCCCACGATGCATACTGAAGTAAATAGCTCATCATCTAACCCAAATAAGAGAAAAGAGCCTTTTAAGATGAATCAGACATATCTTTGGCACCTTAGGCTTGGCCATATTAACCATAGTAGGATTCAGAGGTTGATAGCCGATGGGCCCCTGGATTCATTGGTGGTGGAGGATCTCCCGACTTGTGAGTCTTAGTTGGAAGGTAAAATGAACAAGAGTCCATTCAAGGCTAAGGGGTATAGGGCCAAAGATGTGTTAGAACTGATTCATTCTGATCTGTGTGGTCCTATGTCAATCCAGGCTAGAGGTGGCTTTGAATACTTCGTCACCTTCATTGACGATTATTTAAGGTATGGATACATTTACCTGATGCGCCGCAAGTCTGAATGCTTTGATAAGTTCAAAGAGTTCAAGGCTGATGTGGAGAAGCGTCAAGGTAAAGGTATCAAGACACCACTATCGGATCGTGGTGGCCAGTACCTCTTTGGAGAGTTTAGGACCTTCCTATCAGAAGCTGGGATTCAGTCCCAACTAACTGCACCCGGTACACCCCAACAGAACGGTATTGCAGAAAGAAGGAATAGGAATCTTATGGAAATGGTTAGGTCAATGATGAGCTATTCAGACTTACCTGATTCATTTTGGGGATATGCTAGATACAACTACGTATATTCTGAATATGGTACCATCTAAGTCAGTCACTTTTACTCCAATAGAACTGTGGACTAGGCGAAAGCCTAGTCTAGGACATATTCGATTTGGGGCAGTCCAGCACTTGTGCTGAAGGGAGATACTGATAAGTTGGATTCTAGGACAGAAGTACGCTTGTTTGTGGGCTATCCTAAGGGAACGAAGGGTGGTCTGTTCTATAGTCCTAAGGATCAGAAGATGATCATAAGCATGAATGCCAAATTCTTAGAAGAGGACTATGTGATGAACCATAAACCCAGGAGTAGACTAGTGCTTGAAGAGTTAAGAGGGGGCGTTCCAACTTTAGGACCAATTGTACAAGAGGATACACCACAAGTCACTGCACCGCGTGTCACTGAGGATACACAGGTAGTACCTTGTCGCAGTGTGAGGGTTGTCAGACAACCGGAAAGGTTCATGTTTTTGGGAGAGTCTTCGGACTTGGTCCCTGACAACCGTTTTTGTCGTGTTACGGTTTCAAATACAATTTAAGTACCGAATCCCTCTAAACTAATGTAGCATAGAGTAACTCGAGTCGTCTCCCAACGAATGTAGTTAGTGCAAGATAATTCTCATGATTGAATCTTATTGCTTTTGGGTTTTGAATATGAAATTGGGTTTTGGATTTGAACTTCAAGACTACAAAATGAATAACAGAGCAAATATGAAATCTAATTCTAATTAAGAAAAGACAAGACAGATAATGAAATCTGAATTAACCTAACTACAATTGCAGAAAAGAAAAGGCAATGTGAAAGAAACATTTAAGAGATAAGCATCAATAAAACCTAGACATGAAGCACAACTATAGCATTGAAGAAATCTAGACTGATCTAGCTTAATTGCATTTAAACGAAGACATGAACATTAAAGCTTGGAAAGAGCAACACAAAATCAAAGTAAGCAACTAAGAAACGTTACAATTGAAAGAAATTGTTCTAACAAACATTTAACCAAACACCTCATGTGCATGAATTAAAATGACAAAAGTTCGTGCTATTTGAATTGTGGAAGATCCATCAATACAAGCAATTCAAAAAAATAGATCAAACACCTAACATTTAACAATCAAACACAACCAATTCAAACATTGATTAAAAAGCTAATGGAAAGAAACTGCCGAATGCTGTTGAACTGCCGGAAATGGCTTGCTGTGATGGAGTTGCTGTAAGGGAATTTCTGGAAGGAAGAAACTGAATTGCTGAAACTGGACATCTGCTGTTAAGAAATTGGAATTGAATTGAGCTGGAAACAACTGCTGGGAAGAACAAATGAAGAATTGCTGGAAATCTGTGAAGAAGCTGACTACTGGATCGAAAACTTGATTTGCTGGAAAGAAATTGCTGTAAAATGAAGGAAAAACTGCAATGAAGAAACTTGATTTGCTGTGAAGAGAAAACTGCCGGAGTTGAAGAAGATGATCGCGTGCGGTGGAGGTGAGTGGAGAGTGGATGGAGATTGGATGAAGTGATCGGATCGAGTCGGGAACCCCTCAAACTGATCGATCGAGCTCCGGCCGGCTAGGGTTGGAACCCCTAATCCTAGCTTGCGGCGGCGATGAAAATGGTGGAGAAGAAGAAGGTGGTGATGATGAACTCCGGCCGGCTAAGGTTGGAACCCCTAACCCTAGCTGTGCAATGGCCGGCGGCGGCGATGGGCGGAAGATTGAGTCGCCGGTGTGTGATCCCCCGATTGAGAAAATGTCGAGAAGATGCCCTAGCTTCCGCGCCTCTGCTTCCTTTTGTCCCTGGCTGCACGTGGTTCGGTCGATCAAGCCAGCTTCAGCGGCTCGGATTCAGTCAGCGGTTTTGTTCAGCTCTGGTCCAGCTCAGCCCTTCACTTGAGTTCAGCCAAATTCGGCCCTGGTTCAAACCAGCCAGTTGAGTGCAGCTTGGGTTCAATCTCAGCCCAGCTCATCAGTTGGTTCAACCAGCCCTCTGGTTCAGTCAGTTTGTGTTCGGTTCAATCAACCAAGCCACAACTCAGCCCATGCCTTGGGTTCAGTCATATGATGATGGAAGCAACGGACGGCTGAGATCAATTTGGCTTCATCCAACGGTCGGATCTCTTCAGATCTGAACCAAACTCCACAGATCCCAATCAAAGGCCTTGATCTACCTATCCCCAGCTCGGATTAACCAGATCAGTGGTGGATGGTCCAGATCGTCCCTTTTCTTGAACGGATGGTCTAGAACATCTTGAGCTCGATCCAACGGTCAGATCACTTTTGATTTGGCTGAAATTTTCAGATCTTGATCTCTGGTCATGATTGATTCTATCTTGAACTCGGATCGACCAGAAGTTGACCGATGGCTCAAATCCAGCCGTTCTCTAGAATGAACGGCTCCTAATAATCCAATGCTTGATCCCTTTGATCTGGATCCAATGCTGACTCAAGTCTGACCCAATTTGATCTAGGTTCATGATTAATTGAAACCTACAAAATGATATTCAAATTTAGTGCCAAAAATATCCCAAATATACAAAGATTTGAATTAAAAGCTAAAATGAAGGGAATACATGAAACCTAATAACATTGCAAACTTAAGCATATAAAATGTGAATCAAACATGGATTTTAAAGCCTAAAATAATCAACAAAATAGTGGTTATCAGTCCCTGGTAAAAATGAACCGGATCCCTGGACCTATGACGAGGCCCTCCAAGATAAAGATGTAGATTCTTGGCAAAGGGCAATGAACTCCGAGATAGAATCGATGGATTCTAACCATGTCTAGGAGCTTGTAGAACCACCCAACGGTGTAAAAGCCATTGGATGTAAGTGGATCTACAAGAGAAAGAGAGGATCAAACGGGAAGGTTGAGACCTTCAAAGCTAGGCTTGTTGCGAAAGGGTACACTCAAAAAGAGGGTATCGATTATGAGGAGACCTTTTCGCTGGTAGCCATGCTTAAGTCGATCCGGATACTCTTATCGATAGCAGCTCACATGGATTATGAGGTATGGCAGATGGACGTCAAGACAGCTTTCCTTAACGGTAGTCTTGAGGAGACTATCTACATGAAGCAACCGGAGGGGTTTATTGAAAAGGGCAAAGAGCATCTAGTGTGCAAGCTTAATCGATCCATTTATAGATTAAATCAAGCTTCAAGATCTTGGAAAATCTGCTTTGATGAAGTGATCCAGTCATATGGATTCACTCAAAGCCCGGATGAGTCATGTGTGTACAAAAGATGTGACGGAAACGTCGTAGTGTTTCTTGTACTTTACGTAGATGACATTTTGTTAATTGGTAACAATGTCAAAGTGTTATCAGACGTAAGGGTTAGGCTATCAAAGCAATTTGATATGAAGGACTTGGGAGAAGCGGGACACATCCTTGGAATTAAGGTCATAAGGGATCGCCAGAAAAGGATGTTGTGCTTATCCCAAGCTTCATATGTTGACACTGTCATGTCTCATTTTAGCATGGAAAACTCCAAGAAGAGTTTTCTACACTTTAGGCATGGAGTTCCCCTATCCAAGGAGATGTGTTCGAAAACATCAAAGGAGATAGAGGAAATTGTAACGACCCAGAAAATTCTCTTAATATTTTCTTTAAAATATTGAGCATGTCTAGATAATTTTTCGAGGGACCTAGAAATATTAATACGAATTTTAGCCTAGAAATTCATGTTTTCTCATTTAAATTGGGAAAAATAAGCACAAATAAGCCTTATATGAGCTTTCTAGTACCATGATTATGGGTGAATTTTAGGTAAAAATTAATAGAAATATAAAAGGGTTTTAATGAGAAATATTAACATAATTATGGAGGAATTTTTAAGGAATTTTTGAAATAATAGAAAATAAAATAAAAATAAAATAGAAAATTAGTCCATGCACCAAGGATTGAACCTTGGACCTCTTGTACAACCATGCATGCACTAACCAATTCACCTAGCAAGGGAGTGCTATGAGGGAATGAAGTGGATTTTAGTTAAGGCTTGGGGAAAGGATGAGTCACATGAGAGGAGGCACCATGTCTCTTTATTTGCCCTCTTTATTGAGCATAAATGGGAGATAACTCAATACTTGGGAGTTACTTCTCTTCTTTTCATCCACCAAGCCCTCCTCTTCTCCCCCTTCCTCATCCTAGCCGAAACCCCAAGGTGGGATTCTTCCTTGGAAAAAGGTTCACCTAAGGCTCCATCTCCAAGATCCAAGGCTTCTACAAGGGTACAAAGGCTAGGGGTGGTCAAGAGGCAACAAGATCTTCATCCTTCTCCCAAATCTAAGGTCTATAATCAAGATCAACCAATGTAAGACTCCCTCACCTGTGGTATAATAGCTCTCCCTGAAGTTTACCATCATATGAAAGTCTTGTTTGAGATTTTATGTTGGAAAAAAAGAAAAGAGCCATGAACCCTAACCCTATGACTTTCGGCCACTAAGGTTTTTGGGTCCATGATGATGTTAAAAATCTTGATCATGCTTTCTAATGTGTTCTCATGATGTTTATAGAATAAATATAATTTTTGGAAATTTTTGGAGTACCCTAAGACCCTTTAGGGTTTGGGACCATCATAAGGATTCCATGGCTAGGATTGGATTTAACCCTTCAATTATGTACCTTGTGTACCCTTATGATACAAGGGGAGGTTGAAGGGATTTATGTGAATTTTCACAAGGTCTTGTGACCCTAAGGGTTTCGGCCAAGAAGGGTTCTAGGGCAAGAAGTTAGGGCTTACCTCAAGTAAGGGGTCCCATGGCTCCTATGGTATGGTATGGAAGGTGTTAGATGATTAATTGAAATTTTATGAATTTATTCATGCACCCATGGTCCAAGCATGTTTCGGCCAACCCTAGAAAATAGGGCTAAAAGTTAGGGTGAACCCTAATTATGAGCCCTAATGGCTTCTTATGGCCTTATGGGTAATGTATGATTGTTCCTTTTCTTTATGCTACCTTACATGTCATTTGAATGATGGAACTCCCCCTTATAAGTTTCGGCCAAGCAAGATAAATAGGGTATGGGAGGAGTTAGGGTTCGAAGAATGATGGGTTATGGCTTATCATGAAGTATATATATATAGGTTCAAGCATGTGGTATAAATGATGTTACTTATAACCCTAACCTTAAGTACCATATTTCATGTTTGTATGTTTATGATTAGATGTCATGCTTAATAGGGTTATTCATGAATGTCTTATGTTCTATGCCATGCACTTGGATAGTAGGTAGCATATTTATGGAAGTTCTAACTATGCATGCATGTGATAGATATCATGCTTATGGATGAAATGCAATGCTTACCTTAAGTATCATGATCATGCAAGCTCCATAGATTAGGAGAATGGTCTATGTAAATATATCATGTTCAATGAATATAATGCAATGCTTACCTTAGATGTCATGATCATGCAAGCACTAGGAATAGGAATGATGTTTTATGTAAGCATGCCATGTTTTATGAATGAAGATGCATGCCATGTTTTATGAATGAAGATGCATGTCATGTTTTATGAATAAAGATGCATGTCATATCTTATGAATGATGAAGCATGTAAAGTATTTTACTTTATGAATGGGCTTGTACCAGACCGAAGTATGGGTCCAAGGGATGGGCACCTTAAGAACGCCCCGGTTTTGGACTACCGACTATGCTGTCCACGGTTCTAGCACTACCGAAGCTGTGCAACAGGGATGGGCACCTTAAGAACGCCCCGGTTCTGGGACTACCGACTATGCTGTCCTTACCCTAGTAGGTCGGGGCTCGCTACCTCGTATTAACTTAGGGATGTGTGCTTATGATGTATGTATGTGGTACAAGCCGGGGACCCCCAATGATGTTATGATTATGTTTAAGTATTTAAAAGTATGATTTTAAAAGTTAAGCATCCTTATGTATAGGCATTTGACTCATGCATTCATTCATGTTATGCATTATGCCATGATAGTAATGTCTTATGCTTATGTTTCATGTTAAGACATATGTATGATAGTAAACGATTTATGTTATGATTATGTTAAGAAGATGTCCATATGCTATGTTAGAAAGCATGCCTATGTTCATGCCATACGGATTGGTTCATACCTTATGTTTATGTTATGTCATGCATCGTGCCATGTTAAGAATATTTAGTTATGTTTATGTTTATGCCATATATCATGTCATGCTAAGAATGTTTACTTATGTTTATGTTCATGCCATGTTAAGTGAAATCTTATGTCCATGTAATATGTAAGAACTTAGTCATGCTAAATGATTTTAGATACTTATGTTCTATGTAGAGCACCAAGTTATGTTAATGTTTCATGTGCTCATGATCAAGTGATGAATGGTTTTAGTGAGTAGGAAAGAGTCTTACTAAGCCTGTGTGCTTATAGTCTTATTTTCCTTATACCGCAGATCACGCAAGGGGACAATAAGGAAGTAGCAGGAGGGCAAGAATGCATGTGTGTGGTAGTGACTTGGCCAAGAAAACAATATATTTACTCGTCTTATGCTAGAACTTTACCTTTGCTAATTATGTGCTTGAATGATGACTTATGTGACTCTATGACATGATGTTAAGTATGACATGATATGATGCTAAGTATGAAGTCAATATGCCAAGTTCCCATGTCATTATGTTAGGAATGGTAGTAGGTGCATGTATGTGTATGATTAAAGTTATTCCGCTGCCTTATGATGTCTACCTGCCGTACTCATGTTAACGTAACGCCGCTTTATGGGAAAAAAAAAGTGAGCATTACAGGTTGGTATCAGAGCAGTTGCCATCTCACTACACACACATCAAACCCTCTTCCTGCCGCTTCCAAGTAAGTACCTTTCTGCATATTTTATGATAGTAAGCACTTTTAGGATGATTTATGGTTTTAGGATATGCAAGTATGAACGATGTTTATGATGAAAAGTACTTTAGGATATGTAACTATGAACGATATTTTATCTTCTTTTATGAAATCAATTACTTAGGATTGGATATGCGGGTAGGGATAGAAAAAAAATGTGATATAGTAATTATTAAGGTGAAGGAATCTGAGTTTATCGTGTGTGCTTTCCTCTGTATATATTTGTGAATTGGAAAAAAAACTAGTTCTGTACTGGTTTTTGTCAGTTCTGTACTGACTGTGTTGTTTTTTTTTCAATTCCAGATGTTGCATGAGATTGGCACCACGAGTCGTTACCAGGGGCGGAGTAGTGAGCTGCTGGAGCAAATAGAAGAGGTGGAGTATAGTCCGGTCCTTGGGATCCAAGGCAATATGGGGAAGTTGGACCGACTATTCTGGAAGCTCGAGCAGGAAGGGTTTCCAATCATGGATGATCATAGGATTGCAGCTCTATTTCATTCATTGCCCAATCGTGCGAGAGAGGTTGCTTATCAGATCTGGGGGCAGCAAGGATGCCGTATCTCATATACGGAATTATGTAGGCAACTTCTGCGGCATGAGTTTCCGGAGGATCTGGGGGACTCTAAGGAAGATCCCGAGATGTACGAGGAGGATTCTGAGAAGTATTAGGAGGACCCCGAGATGTACGAGGAGGGTCCCGAGATGTTTGAGGAGGAGCCCGAGATGATTGAGGAAGACCCCGAGATGCTCGAGATGTTTGAGGAAGACCCGATGATCGAGGAAGATCCTAAGATGCTTGAGATGTTTGAGGAAGACCCGATGATCGAGGAAGATCCTGAGATGCTCGAGATGTTTGAGGAAGACCCCGAGGTGGCCGAGGAGGTTCCGGAGATAGAAGAAGAGGATCCGATGGAAACGGTAGAAGATCCTGAGGCAGGTCAAGGGGAGATGAACGAGGGGGTGCTAGTTACTGCCATGATATTCTTCATTATGGGCATGATGGCAACTCATTTATTTCATTGAGTTCGGTTAGTTTTTGGTGAGCCAATAAGGTCTAAGTTAGTGATAATACAATTACTCATTAGTGTGACTCAACCTTATGTTCATAAACATGGTATGAATTGAGCACTATCATAACGTTAATAGTTAAGGTGAACCTAATGTTAACGAAATGTTATATAACCTGTACATTATATGAGTTACCAATCGATAATATAATTGTATTATATTACATGAAGCAAATAATAATAATATAAAAATTCTATGGTATTATGTATAATCTATAATATAGTCACACGTAGAAAATTTTCTAATAGCATACATACATAAGATTATAACACCCTCACCTAGGTTAGCATATAGCATTAGTTCCATGATACTAATACTAATATAATTAATAGTATAAGTCATACGGTATAACTTAGGTTGGGACGCATAGGGTAGGGTCCTAATTATATTAGCATTTATTACAGATTATGGGTCCATTATATTTTCATACTAATTAAAATTATTAGTACTATCAACGAATATTTCACTGTTATCTTATATATAATATATAATATTACCTTAAGTTACTCTATGGTAATACAATAAATAGAATCTCATCTGTTCTATAATTATACCATGGAGTTATTGGTGACACTAGCTCAAATACATGTTAAGGAAATAATCAGACTTCATGGAGTTCCCAAGACCATCATCTCAGATAGGGATGGTCACTTTACTTCGCATTTTTGGGAGTGTGTTCAGAAGTCTCTCGACACTAAATTACGATTTAGCACCGCCTTTCACCCTCAGACTGACGGACAAACTGAATGGGTAAATCAAGTACTAGAAGACATGTTGCAAGCTTGTGCCCTGGATTTTAAAGGAAGTTGGTGTCGATATCTATGCTTAGCGGAATTCGCATACAACAATAGCTACCAAGCTACTATCGGAATGACACCTTATGAAGCTTTGTACGGGAGGAGATGTAGGTCTCCGATCTGTTGGTACGAAAGTGGTGAAAAGAAGGAAATGGGGCTCACAACGGATGTCATAGACAGTACCACCCGAGCTATACAGAATATTCGACAACGAATAGAAGCTGCTCAGAGCCGGCAGAAGAGTTATGCAGATGTCCGGCGTAGACCACTGGAATTTGACGTTGGAGATTTGGTGTTCCTCAAAGTGGCTCCTATGAAAGGGGTGACAAGATTTGGGAAGAAAGGAAAACTAAGTCCGCGTTATGTGGGGTCGTACCTGATTCTGAAAAGAGTCGCTAAGGTGGCATATGAGCTAGAGCTGCCTCCGGAGATGTCGGCTATCCATAACATATTCCATGTGTCCATGCTTAAAAAGTGTATCCCAAATATGGACCAAGCGATCGAGCCACAGACAGTACAAGTTCAGGAGGACCTAAGTTATGAAAGCAGACCTATCCAGATTTTGGATAGGGAAGTCAAGAAGCTAAGGAGTAAGGAGGTACCCTTAGTCAAGGTCCTATGGCAAAGTCAACGGTTCGAGGAAGCTACCTGGGAACGCAAGGACGAGATGCGGCGCAAGTACCCGGAGTTATTCTAAGTTCGAGGACGAACTTTCACGAGGTATGGGGGATTGTAACAACCCAGAAAATTCTCTTAATATTTTCTTTAAAATATTGAGCATGTCTAGATAATTTTCCGAGGGACCTAGAAATATTAATATGAATTTTAGCCTAGAAATTCATGTTTTCTCATTTAAATTGGGAAAAATAAGCACTAATGGGCCTTATATGGGCTTTCTAGTACCATGATTATGGGTGAATTTTAGGTAAAAATTAATAAAAATATAAAGGGGTTTTAATGAGAAATATTAACATAATTATGGAGGAATTTTTAAGGAATTTTTGAAATAATAGAAAATAAAATAAAAATAAAATAGAAAATTAGTGCATACACCAAGGATTGAACCTTGGACCTCTTGTACAACCATGCATAAACTAACCAATTCACCTAGCAAGGGAGTGCTATGAGGGAATGAAGTGTATTTTAGTTAAGGCTTGGGGAAAGGAAGAGTCACATGAGAGGAGGCACCATGTCTCTTCATTTGCCCTCTTTATTGAGCATAAATGGGAGATAACTCAATACTTGGGAGTTACTTCTCTTCTTTTCATCCACCAAGCCCTCCTCTTCTCCCCCTTCCTCATCCTAGCCGAAACCCCAAGGGGGGATTCTTCCTTGGAAAAAGGTTCACCTAAGGCTCCATCTCCAAGATCCAAGGCTTATACAAGGGTACAAAGACTAGGGGTGGTCAAGAGGCAACAAGATCTTCATCTTCTCCCAAATCTAAGGTCTATAATCAAGATCAACCAATGTAAGACTCCCTCACCTGTGGTATAATAGCTCTCCCTGAAGTTTACCATCATATGAAAGTCTTGTTTGAGATTTTATGTTGGAAAAAAAGAAAAGAGCCATGAACCCTAACCCTATGACTTTCGGCCACTAAGGTTTTTGGGTCCATGATGATGTTAAAAATCTTGATCATGCTTTCTAATGTATTCTCATGATGTTTATAGAATAAATATAATTTTTGGAAATTTTTGGAGTACCCTAAGACCCTTTAGGGTTTGGGACCATCATAAGGATTCCATGGCTAGGATTGGATTTAACCCTTCAATTATGTACCTTGTGTACCCTTATGATACAAGGGGAGGTTGAAGGGATTTATGTGAATTTTCACAAGGTCTTGTGACCCTAAGGGTTTCAGCCAAGAAGGGTTCTAGGGCAAGAAGTTAGGGCTTACCTCAAGTAAGGGGTCCCATGGCTCCAATGGTATGGTATGGAAGGTGTTAGATGATTAATTGGAAATTTTATGAATTTATTCATGCACCCATGGTCCAAGCATGTTTCGGCCAACCCTAGAAAATAGGGCTAAAAGTTAGGGTGAACCCTAATTATGAGCCCTAATGGCTTCTTATGGCCTTATGGGTAATGTATGGTTGTTCCTTTTCTTTATGCTACCTTACATGTCATTTGAATGATGGAACTCCCCCTTATAAGTTTTGGCCAAGCAAGATAAATAGGGTATGGGAGGAGTTAGGGTTCGAAGAATGATGGGTTATGGCTTATCATGAAGTATATATATATAGGTTCAAGCATGTGGTAGAAATGATGTTACTTATAACCCTAACCTTAGGTACCATATTTCATGTTTGTATGTTTATGATTAGTTGTCATGCTTAATAGGGTTATTCATGAATGTCTTATGTTCTATGTCATGCACTTGGATAGTAGGTAGCATATTTATTGAAGTTCTAACTATGCATGCATGTGATAGATACCATGCTTATGGATGAAATGCAATGCTTACCTTAGGTATCACGATCATGCAAGCTCCATGGATTAGGAGAATGGTCTATGTAAATATATCATGTTCAATGAATATAATGCAATGCTTACCTTAGATGCCATGATCATGCAAACACTAGGAATAGGAATGATGTTTTATGTAAGCATGCCATGTTTTATGAATGAAGATGCATGCCATATTTATGAATGAAGATGCATGTCATGTTTTATGAATAATGATGCATGCCATGTTTTATGAATGAAGATGCATGCCATGTTTATGAATGAAGATGCATGTCATGTCTTATGAATGATGAAGCATGTAAAGTATTTTACTTTATGAATGGGCTTGTACCGGACCGAAGTATGGGTCCAAGGGATGGGCACCTTAAGAACGCCCCGATTTTGGACTACCGACTATGCTGTCCACGGTTCTGGCACTACTGAAGCTGTGCAACAGGGATGGGCACCTTAAGAATGCCCCGGTTCTGGGACTACCGACTATGCTGTCCATACCCAAGTAGGTCGGGGCTCGCTACCTCGTATTTACTTAGGGATGCGCGCTTATGATATATGTATGTGGTACAAGCCGGGGACCCCCAATGATGTTATGATTATGTTTAAGTATTTAAAAGTATGATTTTAAAAGTTAAGCATCCTTATGTATAGGCATTTGACTCATGCATTCATTCATGTTATGCATTATGCCATGATAGTAATGTCTTATGCTTATGTTTCATGTTAAGACATATGTATGATAGTAAACGATTTATGTTATGATTATGTTAAGAAGATGTCCATATGCTATGTTAGAAAGCATGCCTATGTTTATGCCATACGGATTGGTTCATACCTTATGTTTATGTTATGTCATGCATCGTGCCATGTTAAGAATATTTACTTATATTTATGTTTATGCCATATATCATGCCATGCTAAGAATGTTTACTTATGTTTATGTTCATGCCATGTTAAGTGAAATCTTATGTCCATGTACTATGTAAGAACTAGGTCATGCTAAATGATTTTAGATACTTATGTTCTATATAGAGCACCAAGTTATGTTAATGTTTCATGTGCTCATGATCAAGTGATGAATGGTTTTAGTGAGTAGGAAAGAGTCTTACTAAGCCTGTGTGCTTATAGTCTTATTTTCCTTATACCGCAGATCACGCAAGGGGACAATAAGAAAGCAGCAGAAGGGCAAGAATGCATGTGTGTGGTAGTGACTTAGCCAAGAAAACAATATGTTTACTCGTCTTATGCTAGAACTTTACCTTTGCTACTTATGTGCTTGAATGATGACTTATGTGACTCTATGACATGATGTTAAGTATGACATGATATAATGCTAATTATGAAGTCAATATGCCAAGTTCCCATGTCATTATATTAGGAATGGTAGTAGGTGCATGTATGTGTATGATTAAAGTTATTCCGCTGCCTTATGATGTCTTCCTGCCCTACTCAGGTTAACGTAACGCCGCTTTATGGAAAGAAAAAAAAAGCGGGCGTTACAGAAATGAAGGCGGTTCCTTATGCTTCGGCAGTAGGAAGCCTTATGTTTGCTATGTTGTGCACGAGACCTGATATCTATTTTGCCGTGGGCATGGATAGCAGATATCAGAGTAATCCTGGATAGGGACATTAGACTGCGGTAAAGCATATATTGAAATACTTGAGACGGACTAGAGATTATATGCTGGTTTACCGGGCAGACCAATTAGTCTCTCTGGGTTATACGGACTCAGATTTCCAGTAAAACAGGGACAAAAGTAAGTCTACCTCAAGGTTTGTGTTTACTTTAGGAGGTGGAGCTATTGTTTGGAGGTATGTCAAGTAGAAAAGTGTGGCGGACTCCTCCATGGAAGTTGAATATGTGGCAGCCTCAGAGGCAGCCAAGGAAGCTGTTTGGCTCAGGATCTTCATCATGGACTTGGATGTGATTCCTGGTTTGCCCAGATCTATCACAATCTTTTGGGATAACAGTGGTGCAGTTGCAAACTCAAATGAACCACAAGCCCGTAAGGTGAGTAAACATATAGAGCGTAAGTACCACCTGATACGAGAAATTGTAAAGCAAAGAGAAGTGGTTGTCGCCATGATTGCATCAGAGGATGATAATTAACAACTTGATGGATAATTTTGGTACCATTAGTGGGGAAATTTGGGGCTCTAGGTGTGTTTGTTTATTAAATGATGCATAATTGTTAATAGGGTGCATTTTCATTGGTTAATTAATTTTCCTACATTTTTTACACTCATATTTCAATCTATTTGATGTTTGGACAGCTTGTGCATCAAAGGATCAAAAGGGCACATCAAGGGCTAAGATGGATCCATCAAGGTGATCTAATCACAACCCTCGACTTGGATCTAGGCACTTAAGTTGTGTTGGTGCAGACAGCACCCAAGTCGAACCTGTGTTTTGATAAATGGAAAAGGGTTCAAAAGTTAAGATGTTATGTTTATCTAACATGATACTTGAGTGTGCAGATTGAAGTCCTAACGAAGGACTGCTAGGCACCTAGCGAAGGACTGCTAGGCATCGGAACCTATGACCTAACGAAGGACTGCTGGGCACCTAGCGAAGGACTGCTAGGCACGTGGAGAAGGACTGCGAGGATATAATGCCCTAGCGAAGGACTGCTAGGTACCTGGCGAAGGAATGCCAGGATACGAAGACCTGGCGATGGACAGCTGGGCACCTAGCGAAGGACTACTGGGCAAAAGTCTAACCAGAGGAGCCGGTTAGCGACAGGTAAATTCTCCTGAGAGGAGTAGGTGAGGACACGTTCCCCGTCGAGGGAATAGTAGGCGTCGGTTCGACCTAGGGTTCCATTTTGGAGACCCAAAGTCAGAACCAAGACAGCTAAGGCTGTATAAACCTAATATTTTATTGCTTTGTGTTGTTTTGGACTAACCTTGGATGCAGGACCGAAGGAATGTGTTTCTGCAGCTCAGAACGCCCCAAAGGAGAGGGGCAAGCAGCTAGGCAGGGCGCCCCTAGTGTCCCGGGCGCCCCCAAGGTCAAGGCAAAATCACTTAAGCAAGAAAACGCTTCGGAAGCTTATGCTCCCGGGCGCCCCCATGCTCCCCGGCGCCCCTGTGCTCCTGGGCGCCCTGGATGCCTCCGGCGCCCCGAGCTCAAGCCAACGAAGCGGATAGAGTCAAGCCAGCGAGAAGCCAGCAGACCGAGTCAACCCGGGCGCCCCCTACGTCCCGGGCGCCCCCAGTCAACTCTCAGCCCTATTCAAGTTGGCTAAGGGCTGACCGAGACATGTTCGGATCGGCTAACACGTGGGGGGGGGGGGGGGCGGCCCCAACGTTCAGGGCGCCCTAGGAGGCTATAGATAGCCCC
Source organism: Boesenbergia rotunda (assembly GCA_024364735.1). NCBI lineage: Eukaryota > Viridiplantae > Streptophyta > Magnoliopsida > Zingiberales > Zingiberaceae > Boesenbergia > Boesenbergia rotunda. Next base: position 62,531 of record JAGFNQ010001973.1, on the reverse strand, counting down.
TCGACCCCAAGGCTTCAAACAACAAGTTTTCCAATGCCAATACGCTCTTCAACTCAGGCGCTCTGCTCCAGAAATCCTCCATCTCGAGATTCTAGCGCCAACGACGACCCTACGCACCGAAGAACGATCTACACCGGGCGTCGGTAACGAAGAATCAATTCTTATTCTTACTGCACTTACTTTTGTATAACTGTTTGTAAGATTTTGCGTGATTATAGTATTGCCCGCAGTAAACGGTCAAGGACCATGGGCCTTGGAGTAGGAGCCGACCATGACTCCGAACCAAGTAAATCCCTGTATTTGCGTTTGGTTTTCGTGATAATTTTCCGCTGTGCATTCTCTCTCTAAATCCAAAACGATTTACGATATTCACCCCCCCTCTATCGTTTTCTCTCGATCCAACAAGTGGTATCAGAGCGGGGTAGCTCAAATATGGTGCAACCACCAATTTGAGAATTTTTTAGATTTTCTACGATTTTTATTTTCTTTTACAAATTTTTATCGTTAATCGAGAACGGTGCAACACCCCTCGATAAAATTTCTTTTTCTTCCTGCACTACTAATCCAAGACCAAGTCTTGGGATATTTCTTTCCTTTTTTTCTCTTATTTTCAGATAAATGGCCATGCAAGAAGGATTCAGCACAGCCAGACCACCACTTTTTAGTGGGGAGGACTTCTCCTACTGGAAAAGTCAGAATGGAGGTCCACCTGAAAACTCAGGTGGACATGTGGATAATCATCCAGTCTGGACTGGAGATTCCAAAGAATGCTAAAGGAGTGCCACATTCTTACGCTGAGTGGGACACCCCTCTGAAAAGAAAAATCGAAGCTGATGCAAAAGCGACCCAAACACTCCAATGCGGCCTAACCAAAGAGGAGCTGAACCGGGTGGGTCCATTCAACAGCGCCAAAAAACTCTAGGGTAAGCTGATCGAACTACACGAAGGAACTTCAGATACTCGAATCATCAAGAGAGATCTCCTCCTGAACAAGTTGTACACGATCAAAATGAACAACAACGAAACAGCAGCCCAGCTCCATGCCAGAATTCAGGAGTTAATGAACGGACTACATACAATCGGTCACGAGGTAGAAAATCGTGACCTGATAAGGTACGCTCTTAATGCTTTCCCAAGAAACACCTTGTGGCATCTATGGTAGATGCATACAAGGTTTCATGGGACCTTTCAAAAATTAAATTAGATGAACTATTTTCAGAACTTGAATTGCATGAGCAGACTAACTGCAATCTGGCCGAGAAAGGCATTGCCTTTGTTGCAGGTAAAGCTGAAAAGACAATCAAGAAGAAGCCTCAACCTGCACCCGAGTCTGATTCAGACTCAGACTCCGAAGACAGCGAGGGAAATCGGCCTAAGTTGGTTCGGCTAGCCCGGGACTACTACAAAGAGCTAAAAAACCAGACCAACAGAAGAAAAGCCAGCCGAAGAAAGGAAGAACTAGCTGAACCCTCAAATGAAAAGAGCAAACCCAACATGACCTGTTACGAGTGCAAGAAGAAGGGCCACTACAAGACTGAATGCCCCAACCTGAAGGAAACAAAGAAGACGAGAAAGAAGAAGGCACTTCAGGCAACGTGGGACGAGTCCTCCTCCTCCGAAGAAGAAGAGGTCCCTCAGTCGAACCTGCTCGCACTAACCGCCTCAGATGAAATCGAGACCGAGTCAGAGTCAGAGCCGGACGACGGCAAACTTACATTCTCAGAGGATGGAGAAATAACTGTAAGTGGTTTTACTAGAAATCAATTAAATGAATTAATTTCATATCTTTCTCGAGACTTGGCGAAAGCTAAACTCCGAGTCGAATCTCTCCGACAGGAAGTAAAATTTCTGAATGAGAGAGCTGACTCTAGATCCTTGACTGAGAAGGTTCAGGAAGGAACCTCTACTCAAGTTGAAAAACTTGAGAAAGAGAACTCCTCCCTAAAAACTCAAGTCAAGGACCTTAGATCAGCCTTAGAATGGTTCACTTCTGGTTCCAAGGGTCTTGACATGATTCTTGGAAAACAGAAGTCGGTTCTAAATCGATCTGGACTAGGCTATAGAACCAAATCTAGACAAAGATCCTACTATGCTGTATTGAACCAGTCCAGACCTAAAGTTCAGGCATGGGTACCCAAACTGTGCCTGAACAAACAAACTGGATCAAATCAGTATTCGATCCCCAAGGACAAGATTCACATCTTGCCGAACCATTATCGTGGCTTTAGTCCAAGGAGAGCCAAATTAAAAATAATATTTATAGTTAGATAAATTTCAATTCTTGTTTTCAAATTGCATGATTGCTTGTTTATTTAATTTCTGTAATTTACCATGCTTAGACTTAGGGATGGTTAGTTTAAGGACAGAACCAACTTAACTGAAATTTGAACAACATAGTATTGGGTGGTGGTGAGATGATAGTACGTTAGGGAAGCCAATTCTAATAAGATCAAGTATACTTGGTCTCTTTAGACTGGTGAAACTAGCTGAAGCTACCGATCCAAAACCCAAACTAGTTAGACCAGAATTTTTCAAAAAATAGTTTTGAAAATGAAATTTCATTAAAAGGCTTTGTCAAGGAAAGGGTTGATGATCCAATAAGGTTACGGCCAAAGAATACCTAGTGCCTCGCCAAGACCTGGAAGTCAATTTTTGAAATTCAAATTCAAATTATTATTTGTCAAATTCGAATCTAACACAAATTTTCAGTTAATTGTAGATTCAAACATTTTTTTAAATAAACTCAAGATCAACTATTTTCAAAATTAATTTAACTTTTTCAAAATAAATCATGATCCTTCAAAATAATTCTATCTATTAAAACCTGTCTCACAAAATCTATAAGGTTAACGTGATTGATAACCCTAGATTTGGGTGAGACAGACTAGGTTGTGAAAATCAATTTAGGCTATTCCTGATTCTAATTGGATCCAAATCAACAAAACTCTTTATGTGTAGGAACATAAAGATTTGGACCAATGGATGTTAGATAGCGGGTGCTCCAGACACATGACTGGAGATAAATTGAAATTCACCAAACTCAAGTTTAAAAACCTAGGCTCAGTGGCATTTGGCAACAATGCTACACTCAAGATGATTGGGTCAGGTTACATTGAACTTAAATCTGACTTTGTTATTAAGAAAGTTCTTTTGGTTGAAAATTTTAAATTTAACTTGCTTAGTACAAGTCAATTATGTGATTCTGGTTATATAGTTACCTTTAACAATTCTAACTGCCTGATTAGAAACCTGGAAGACTCAGAAATCATGCTTAAGGGCACTAGGAAAAATAATGTTTACACCATAAACCTACCTCTAGTACCTAAATGCATGTTATCTCAGTTAGAACATGTTGGGACCGGGTGCATGTCGACAGGGATACGGGTTCGTAAAATTCAAAATTTTTACGTGCAGCGGAAGAATTAGCATAAAATAATTTCCTAAATTATTTTGACCACGTATCTAGCATGCAACCTTATAGTGTGTTGACATAATCATAAAATAAAACTTTGCGGAAAAGTAAACTAATTTACATTATACCTCTCGTAACTCGAAGTAAGGGATGAGATCCAACCGTAGCGTCCCTTGGAAGCTCCGCCTCTATTCGCGTCCACGCCGAGTTCTCTTCGGGATGACTTCGCAAAGTCACGAGTTTTGTGCCGACGAGAACTACTAGATTCTCTATAGGCACAACAAGAAAGATCAAGAGAGGAAAGGGAAACTAACCATCAAGTAAACGGAATCGAATTCCGGGAAGAGAGGAGTCTCTATCCGCTTCTTCTTCTTCTTGTTTCGTTTCTCCTTCTTCTTGAAGCTCACGGCAACCTTGCTTGGTGTTGATAGGGTTCGCCAACCCTAGCAAGGAAGGTGGGAGCCGGCCCTAATTCTCCAAGAAGGGCGCCGGCCCTAAGGGAAGGGAGAGGGAGAAGAGAATAAGAGAGAGGGAGAGAGGAAGTTACTAATCTCAATTAGTAATTCATAATAAGGGCTTGCCTTTGGTTCCTTTATATAGTTGCAACTCCTTTGCTAAGTCTCCCTCTTAACGGAATTAGTTATAAGAAATTTATCTTATAAATTCTCTTATTAATTATTCCGTTTAAGCCGAGTCTTATCATAACTAATTTATAATAAAACAAATTCTACTTCTCTTTAAATTATGGAATAAATTTTATAAGAAATTTATAAACTTTCTTATTATGGAAAAATCAATTCATAATTGATTTTATAAAATTAAAATAAACCAATTCATGGATTATTTTAACTTCCATAAAAAAAATAAATTTCTACAAATTTATTTATATAAATTTCTTTATACAAATTTATTTATCCATAATTTATAAAATAAATCGCACTAGATTTATTTTATTAATTAAACCAATTAAATTGGTTTTTCTCCCTTTTAATGGCCGGCCAACCAAGGAGGGTTGGCACCCTCTTTGGCCGGCCCAAACCGAGCCGAACCAACGCGAATTAAACTCATTTAATTCGCCCAAAAAGCCTTCAAAAGACTTAGCCATTTTAGCTTCCATTGCGCCTCTGATTAACTCAGATTCGACTTATTTCTCTTAATCGGAAAATCTAATTTTCAACTCGTTTTAAATCACTCGGATTACTCGTAGTGCGTGTGACTAAATAGGCTTTCGATTTATGTTGGCCGTCTATAATCAACCAATTATAGAACGATCATGAGTGGCACCTAGTAGTACATCATGATCCCCAATTAATCGAAAGATCAACGGTTTAACCTCAGAAGAAATTATTCTGAAACCCTTCAGCAGCTCTAATGAATCATGCCCCATTCCCTTCACCACCTTATACCCACTTGGTTCAGGACACGGTCTATGGTGTCAGTCCCCACTAGGCTGACTACGTCACACCTAGCCCAAGTAGTGTCTTTCTCGTCCTTTGGATTTCTAATTACTCTCATGTATTTTAGAGACTCGCACTCTAAACATGATATACTCTGGCCAGAGGTTTTGAGTAACAATCCGACGATAGGCCTGGGTATACATCTCCTCGCAAGGAGTGGTGAATCCTTTGTAGGCTGTTCAAACATCTTCGGGCACTTCGGCTTATACCCAATCATCCTGGGTCCACACCTCCTTGGAGATGCTTGCTTAAGATGTTAAAGTATAAGTCTCCATGACCAAGATGACTTGAACACCGCAAGTCAAAGGAACATCGCACTTAAGCCGCAGTAAGAACTTCATTGGCATATCTATATAGATAACCATATGAAGTTTTACAGCTAGTGACTCCAATGAACTAGTTCTCTTAACTAGCATCCATGTTTATCTCCGGACATCCCAATGTCACCAGCCAGTGAGAATCAGCTGATTAGAGAATAACCCATGCTAGTCTCAACAGAAATGATAGTGTCCGTTTTTATCAATTCATCGACTAGGGATATTTTCAATACTTCACATTTGCACATTTAGAGATAATCACAAGTTGTGATCCCATCACAAATTCTCTTATGCTGTGTGTTGTATTGTGGACATTCAGTAGATGAGTTTAAGATCCCAATCAAATACACAAACATGTACACTCAAATAGTGAATTATCATTTATTAAAATAAATGTTTACAATCATAAGGCGATTGCCTTAGGACACTTCTCTCATATCACTAACAAACTCCCACTTGGCCTAATGCCAATCGCTACGGTATCCAATACCACAGGTTCTAACATGACCCTCAAACTTGCTTTGAGGCAAGGCCTTAGTTAAAGGATCCGCTATATTCCTTTCAGTGGGAACTCTCTCAATTTGTATGTCATTCCTACTTATAATCTCTCTGATCAGATGATAGCGGAGAAGCACGTGTTTGGATCGTTGATGAGACCTTGGTTCCTTTGCTTGTGCAATAGCTCCATTGTTGTCGCAGTAAACCGGCACTGCTTCATCAATGGTTGGAACCTCATCAAGTTTCGAGACAAACTTCTTGACCCAAACTGCTTCCGTGGTCGAATCCGCTACGATGTCTTGTTTGGAACTCTTCCAACTTATTGCGCCTCCATTCAAAGTAAATACGTATCCAGACTGCGATTTGGAGTCATCCTTATCTGTCTGGAAACTGGCATCTGTATACCCACGTATTACCAGATCTCCTTCTCCATATATTAGGAACACATCCTTAGTTCTTCTTAAGTTCTTAAGGATTGTCTTGACAGCCGCCCAATGATCCATTCTTGGATCAGACTGGTATCTGCTCGTGACGCTCAGAGCATACGATACATCGGGTCGAGTACATATCATAGCATACATGATAGATCCTATCGCGGATGCATAGGGAATCTTATTCATGAAAATCCTCTCGTCTTCTGTGCGCGGACACATAGACTTTGAAAGGTTGATCCCATGCCTGTTGGGAAGGTAACCTTTCTTGGATTCCGACATGCTAAACCTTTTTAGCACTCGGTTTATATATATAGACTGCGAAAGACCAAGCAACCGTTTTGATCTATCTCTATAGATTCTAATCCCAAGGATGTAGGTTGCTTCTCCCAGGTCTTTCATGGAGAAAGTTTTGGACAACCAAATTTTAACTATCTGTAAAACTGATATATCGTTTCCTATAAGTAATATGTCATCGACATACAATACTAGGAATACGACTGCACTCCCACTAACCTTCTTGTACACACAAGGTTCGTCAGGATTTTGTGAGAAATCAAACTCTTTGATTGTCTCATCAAAACGGATGTTCCAGCTCCTAGATGCTTGCTTCAATCCATATATGGATCGTCGAAGCTTGCACACTTTGGTTTTATCAACCGATGTGAAACCTTCAGGTTGTATCATATATACATCCTCAAGCAGGTTTCCGTTAAGGAAAGCTGTTTTCACATCCATTTGCCATATCTCATAATCATAATGAGCTGCTATGGCTAGGAGCATCCGAATGGATTTAAGCATAGCTACTGGCGAATAGGTTTCGTCATAATCAATCCCTTATTTTTGACGATATCCTTTTGCCACTAATCTAGCCTTAAAGGTAACAACATTACCTTCCATGTCGGTTTTCTTCTTGAAAACCCACTTGCACCCTATGGGTTTAATCCCTTCAGGTGGGTTAACCAAGTCCCATACTTGATTTTCGTACATGGAATCCATTTCCGACTTCATGGCATCAAGCCATTTATCCCTTTCTGAGTTTTTCAGAACATCTTCGTAACTGATAGGTTCGTCATCGCTTATGAGTAACACGTCATTCGATTCGCTTATGAGAAATCCGTATCTCTCTGGAATATTGCGTGTCCTATCAGATCTACGAAGAGGTGGTGTTGTTTTAGGTTCAACTGATAGCTCATCATTATGAGTTATTGGTTGTGGGTCTAGACTAGGTGTCTCTGTAATGTCTATTGGAGTTCCTTGAACTTCATCAAGTTTAATGCCACTCCCACTATTTTCTTGTAAAAGAAACTCTTTCTCCAGAAATACAGCATGCCTTGAAACAAACACCTTTTGTTCCAAGGGATGATAGAATTGGTAACCCTTTGTTTCCTTAGGGTATCCAATAAATAGACATTTATCAGACTTAGCATCCAATTTGTCTGATACAGTCCGCTTCACATAAGCGGGACAACCCCATATCTTAAGGTGAGTTAAGTGGGGTTCCTTACTATTCCAAATCTCATATGGAGTAGTAGAGACTACCTTGGTCGGGACTCTGTTTAGCAAGTAAACAACTGTCTTTAGTGCATAGCCCCAAAAGGATTTTGGAAGAGTTGCATGATTCATCATAGACCTAACCATGTCCATCAAGGTTCGGTTGCGCCTCTCAGATACACCATTATGCTGTGGTGTATACGGCGGAGTCTATTGGGACAATATCCCATTGTCCCTTAGATAATCTTGAAACTCTTGACTTAAGTATTCACCACCTCGATCGGATCGAAGTATCTTAATACTTTTGCCAAGCTATTTCTCTACTTCATTTCTGAACTCTTTGAATTTCTCAAAGGCTTCAGATTTGTGTTTCATCAAGAACACATACCCGAATCGTGAGTGATCATCGATGAAGGTGATGAAGTAGCTATAGCCTCCTTGTGCAAGAGTTGACATTGGTCCACATACATCGGTATGTATTAGACCAAGCAATTCTCCCACTGGATTACCTTTTCTGGAAAAGGGTAATTTGGTCATCTTGCCTTTTAAGCATGATTCGCATGTATCAAATGAACCAGGTTCAAATGATTCCAGAATTCCACATCGGTGTAATTCGGTCATGCGTTTCTTACTTACATGGCCAAGACGGCAATGCCAAGTGTAGGAGTCTATTCGATTATCTATTCTAGCACGTTTGTTGCTAACTTCGATATTGAAAACGTCACTGGATAAATCTAACGTGTAGATGCCATTCACAAAGTTCCATTCCCATAAAGAACGCCATTTAAAGTTATGTAACAACAATTGTTACTAAAAGTTAAATGATAACCCTTTTCATTCAAGCATGAAATAGATACAATGTTCTTTATTAACGAAGGAACGAAATAACAATTATCCAATTCTAAGACACGTCCAGTGGGGAGCTTTAGCAAATATGTTCGATGGCAACAGCAGCAATCTTTGCTCCATTTCCAACTCGCAAGTTCGCTTCTCCTTTGACGAGTCTTCTTCTATTCCTTAGCCCCAGTATGTCATTACATATATGTGAGCTACACCCAGTATCAAGTACCCAAGTGTTTGAGGAAATAGAGTGACATTCAATAACGAAGATACTTGAAGAGGATGGGGCATCGGATGCCTTCTCTTTCAAGGACTCAAGATAAATCTTGCAGTTTCTTCGCAAGTGACCCTCCTTGCCACAGTGATGGCAAGTGCCTTTTAGGGTATTTTCAGTCTTTTTGGCCTTTTTCTCCTTTCCCTTATTCTGTTCTTTGGCCTTCCTCTTAGAACCTTTCTTCGAGGAACCAACTAACAGTACCGTCTTTAGATCCTGCTTCACAGAAGGCTTTAAAGTCTTCAGCAGGTTGAGCAACTTAGGAAACTGGTCTGGAGTTGCACTTTCGGGAGGACGGTTGGGAAGTTGATCTTCAAGGACATTAGCAAGCTTCTTTGCCTTGAGGACTGTCCTCAGGTTTCGAAGCCAGTCCATGAAGTTCGGCCCAGTCAGTTTATTGGTGTCCAAAATGGAATGCAAGTTTAGAGAAGACATTATCGAGTGATTATCCTAGACATACAAATTGAGTTTATGTGAGAAGATTGATTAAAGAATGTATCAACATACATAAATAAAATCCTATTTATTTTTCAAATTGAATAACCCTTTTTATCAATTCGGGAGATCGTAGGAACATCTCCAAATATGTTGATATCCAACCATAGATAAGAACAACCATGACTGTGGCCATCAAGTTATTCTTAGCTATGAAGGTAGGTAATTATACCAATTACATATTACACATATGTAACTATCACATTATGCTATCAACTAATTGAATGTTTGCATATATCATTGGGTTGTTAACTCATTAACAAGTATGCAACAATATACATAGCACCCAACTGCACCTCTCTTTACATCGACCTTGGCTGTGGCACAACAAATCGATGCTCCAAGCTTAAGGCTGACCCATTAATCAAGAAATAGTTTTAATATGGTTGGAGCTCATTCAACCGTTTAGTCAGGCTTGGATGTGTCCAACAACCAAAACTAAGGATTGACCTCTGACTCCAACTATATTATTCATAAACTAATTCCATGGTTTGAACATGTTGAGGTTCAAGTCGGGCATGGATGTGTCCATCAACCCAAACGAGAAACAAAACTCCGGTTCTAACCATATTAATGGAAGGTGTTAGCCTTAATATTTTGTAAGGGGTTTTGGTCTCATCTTTTCTAAGCACATTCATGACATGTGTCATGACTAACGATTTCCTTAATAAAGTATGTATGTGACTCAAGTTATCAAGTCTCATTAATTGAATTAGGAACCGGATTTCCTAATTCTATTTCATATTATATTAAAGGAATTGTTTTGGGAAACAATTTCCTAAATTGTCATAATTAATTTCGGAAATAATATGTTCAAGACTTTGATTTCTCTAAATCAAATCTTATTAAATTAAGAGACAAATCCCTTAATTCAACTACATATTATTTTCATGAAAATCTCATTTAAGAAAACTCTATAGGAAACCATTTTCCTAATTAATTTTGGAGACAACAATATGTAAGAGCATCACCTCTTAAAACATATTTTATTCATGGATTTAATTAATTACAACAAATCGTTTTCTAAGGGTGGCTCCCCGAGGCTCAGATACCCAAAGAAAAGTAATGTGTTGTAAATCCAATTGGACGGCTCCCCGAGGCTCAATCCAAATCAAACATGACAATTTCAATTAAAAATTGGGAAATTAAATTACAACAACTAACTTTAAATTGGACGGCTCCCCGAGGCTCAATCCAAAATAAAGAATTTTATTGTCAATTTAAAAACCAATTCAAATTTAATTGTCAATTAACTGTCCATGAATTTGTCTAGACTTTCTTAAAAAGAAAGTGCCCAAAATTGCAAGATTTCAAAATTTGGTTTTCAGAATAATTGTAAGTTTCCGGTACAAAGAAAACTTACATATTTCCAAAATTGGAAAATTTCTAAAATAGAAAAATTTCCAAAATTGGAAAGTTTCCAAAGATGGGAAGTTTTCATAATTATTATAAAATTTCAGAAACTAGAAAATTTCAAACGTTTGCGAAATTTCATGAGGATTTCCAAATTTTGAAATTCCAAAATCTAAAATTTATTATAATTTGAAAGTTTCCATAATTGAAATTTTTTTCCGAAATTGAGATCATGACAAAGTTTTCCACAAAACAATTATACGATTATGTCGAACACTAACCGGCTCTGATACCACTGTTGGGACCGGGTTCATGTCGACAGGGATACGGGTTCGTAAAATTCAAAATTTTTACGTGCAGCGGAAGAATTAGCATAAAATAATTTCCTAAATTATTTTGACCACGTATCTAGCATGCAACCTTATAGTGTGTTGACATAATCATAAAATAAAACTTTGCGGAAAAGTAAACTAATTTACATTATACCTCTCGTAACTCGAAGTAAGGGACGAGATCCAACCGTAGCGTCCCTTGGAAGCTCCGCCTCTATTCGCGTCCACGCCGAGTTCTCTTCGGGATGACTTCGCAAAGTCACGAGTTTTGTGCCGACGAGAACTACTAGATTCTCTATAGGCACAACAAGAAAGATCAAGAGAGGAAAGGGAAACTAACCACCAAGAAAACGGAATCGAATTCCGGGAAGAGAGGAGTCGCTATCCGCTTCTTCTTCTTCTTGTTTCGTTTCTCCTTCTTCTTGAAGCTCACGGCAACCTTGCTTGGTGTTGATAGGGTTCGCCAACCCTAGCAAGGAAGGTGGGAGCCGGCCCTAATTCTCCAAGAAGGGCGCCGGCCCTAAGGGAAGGGAGAGGGAGAAGAGAATAAGAGAGAGGGAGAGAGGAAGTTACTAATCTCAATTAGTAATTCATAATAAGGGCTTGCCTTTGGTTCCTTTATATAGTTGCAACTCCTTTGCTAAGTCTCCCTCTTAACGGAATTAGTTATAAGAAATTTATCTTATAAATTCTCTTATTAATTATTCCGTTTAAGCCGAGTCTTATCATAACTAATTTATAATAAAACAAATTCTACTTCTCTTTAAATTATGGAATAAATTTTATAAGAAATTTATAAACTTTCTTATTATGGAAAAATCAATTCATAATTGATTTTATAAAATTAAAATAAACCAATTCATGGATTATTTTAACTTCCATAAAAAAAATAAATTTCTACAAATTTATTTATATAAATTTCTTTATACAAATTTATTTATCCATAATTAATAAAATAAATCTATTTATAAAATAAATCGCACTAGATTTATTTTATTAATTAAACCAATTAAATTGGTTTTTCTCCCTTTTAATTGCCGGCCAACCAAGGAGGGTTGGCACCCTCTTTGGCCGGCCCAAACCGAGCCGAACCAACGCGAATTAAACTCATTTAATTCGCCCAAAAAGCCTTCAAAAGACTTAGCCATTTTAGCTTCCATTGCGCCTCTGATTAACTCAGATTCGACTTATTTCTCTTGATCGGAAAATCCAATTTTCAACTCGTTTTAAATCCCTCGGATTACTCGTAGTGCGTGTGACTAAATAGGCTTTCGATTTATGTTGGCCGTCTATAATCAACCAATTATAGAACGATCATGAGTGGCACCTAGTAGTACATCATGATCCCCAATTAATCGAAAGATCAACGGTTTGACCTCAGAAGAAATTATTCTGAAACCCTTCAGCAGCTCTAATGAATCATGCCCCATTCCCTTCACCACCTTATACCCACTTGGTTCAGGACACGGTCTATGGTGTCAGTCCCCACTAGGCTGACTACGTCACACCTAGCCCAAGTAGTGTCTTTCTCGTCCTTTGGACTTCTAATTACTCTCATGTATTTTAGAGACTCGCACTCTAAACATGATATACTCTGGCCAGAGGTTTTGAGTAACAATCCGACGATAGGCCTGGGTATACATCTCCTCGCAAGGAGTGGTGAATCCTTTGTAGGCTGTTCAAACATCTTCGGGCACTTCGGCTTATACCCAATCATCCTGGGTCCACACCTCCTTGGAGATGCTTGCTTAAGATGTTAAAGTATAAGTCTCCATGACCAAGATGACTTGAACACCGCAAGTCAAAGGAACATCGCACTTAAGCCGCACTAAGAACTTCATTGACATATCTATATAGATAACCATATGAAGTTTTACAGCTAGTCACTCCAATGAACTAGTTCCCTTAACTAGCATCCATGTTTATCTCCGGACATCTCAATGTCACCAGCCAGTGAGAATCAGCTGATTAGAGAATAACCCATGCTAGTCTCAACAGAAATGATAGTGTCCGTTTTTATCAATTCATCGACTAGGGATATTTTCAATACTTCACATTTGCACATTTAGAGATAATCACAAGTTGTGATGCCATCATAAATTCTCTTATGCTGTGTGTTGTATTGTGGACATTCAGTAGATGAGTTTAAGATCCCAATCAAATACACAAACATGTACACTCAAATAGTGAATTATCATTTATTAAAATAAATGTTTACAATCATAAGGCGATTGCCTTAGGACACTTCTCTCATATCACTAACAGAACAATCAAACCTCTGGCATAGAAGATTAGGTCATACTAACCTGAGAATTATTTCAAAAATCACCCAACTTGGCCTAATTAAAGGTATCCCTAAAATTAAGAACCATGAAAACATAATATGTAAATCATATAATCAAGGTAAACAAACCAGGTCTAATCACAAACCAATTCAGTCTAACCTAACTCAAACCACACTTGAGCTCCTGTACCTTGACCTATTTGATTCACATGGAGCTAAGTCACTAAGCAGAAATTGATACTGCTTAGTAATAGTTAATGATTACTCTAGGCTTACCTGGGTTAGGTTTCTAAAGACCAAAGATGAAACCCTGAACCTATTCAATGACTTTTGTAAGTTAATTGAAAATCAAAACGATACAAAAATCAAAAGACTTAGGAGTGACCACGGGGGAGAGCTTGAAAATCAACGATTCGAGGAATTTTGTAAGATAAATGGGTATATAAATGAATTTTCGTGTCTTAGAACCCCCCAGCAAAATAGGATAGTCGAAAGAAAAAATAGAACCCTACAGGAAGCCGCTAGGGCTATGCTCAATGAATTCAACTTAGCTAACCAATATTGGGCAGAAGCAATTAGTACGGCTTGCTACATCCAAAATAGGGTCCTGATTAACAAGCGACACAACAAAACACCCTATGAATTATACTACCATAGACTTCCAAACCTACACTACCTAAGGGTCTTTGGGTGCAAAGTCCATATCCTAAACACTAAGGACTATCTAGGTAAATTCCAGTCTAAGTCAACCCCAGGCATTTTCTTAGGATACTCAACAACAAGTAGAGCATATAGGGTCTACAACAAACAAACTAAGAAAATTGAAGAAACAACCAATCTAATATTTGATGAAGAACTTAAATCAAAATCTGATAATTCATATCTAATTTCATCAAATACTGATCAAGAAGATAATGAACAAGCTATTGAATCTTTAATTGAACCCATAAACGAACTAACTATTGAACCAACTAATGAGTCAATTGAACTAACCATTGAACCAATAATTGAACCAACTCAAATAGTTGAATCAAATAGTGAACCAAACCGACCAGCCGGACCTGAGGCTGAACCAAGTTCTAGAAAAACCAAGAAACCCAGACTCAGTCACCCAACCGATCAAATTGTGGGTGATCCAACTCTAGGAGTCAGAACTAGGTCTTCCTATAGAAACCTTAGTCAGATAGCAATCATTTCAAAAATAGAACCTAAGACTATAGAGGAAGACCTACCTGATCCTGATTGGATCATAGCTATGCAAGAAGAATTAGCCCAATTTGAGAGGAACCAAGTCTGAAAACTAGTACCTAAACCTGAGGGCAAATCCGTTATTGACACTAAGTGGGTTTTTAGGAATAAGTTAAATGATCAAGGAGAAATAGTCAGAAATAAAGCCCGCTTAGTAGCAAAAGGATTCAATCAGGTAGAAGGGTTAGATTATGACGAAACCTATGCCCCAGTAGCTAGACTTGAGTCCATTAGGATGTTATTATCATTTGCATCCCATAAAGGATTTAAACTATACCAAATGGATGTAAAGTCAGCCTTTCTAAATGGATTCATTAAGGAAGAAGTCTATGTAGGACAACCCCCTGGTTTTGAGGACTTAGAAAGACCTGACCATGTTTACAAACTTACTAAAGCACTTTATGGACTAAAACAAGCACCTAGGGCCTGGTATGAACGCTTATCAACTTACCTAATTTCTAAAGAATTTAAACAAGGATAAATTGACTCAACCCTATTTATTAAAACCTTAGGAAAAGAAATTTTTATTGCCCAAATTTATGTCGATGCCATAATCTTTGGGTCCACGAACTCTAATTTTTTAAAAGAATTCGTGAAAATAATGAAAAATGATTTTGAAATGAGCTTAGTTGGTGAGCTCAACTTTTTCCTAGGGTTACAAATTAAACAAACTAGGGATGGAAACTATGTCCATCAATCCAAATATGCTAAAGAGTTAATAAAGAAATTTAAAATGGATAACTCTAAAAGCATAAGTACCCCCATGGCCACAAATATAAAAATAGATAATGACCCTGATGGTAAACTGGTAGACCTTAAATTCTATAGAAGTATGATTGAAAGTCTACTGTACCTTACAGCAAGCAGACCTGATATCCTTTTTGCTGTAGGAATGTGTGCTAGATACCAAACCTGTGCTAAGGAAACGCACTTAGCAGTCCTAAAAAGAATACTAAGATATGTTAAGGGCACCCTAAATGTAGGGATTTGGTATCCTAGGACCTCAACCTTCGACTTGTCAGGATACTCGGATTCTGACTACGCTGGTTGTAAATTAGATAGAAAGAGCACAAGTGGAAGCTGCCAACTGTTAGGAAATAGTCTAGTAAGTTGGTGCAGCAGAAAATAATACTGTGTAGCTCTATCCACGACTGAAGCTGAGTATGTTGCCTTAGGAGAGTGTGTAGCACAACTCTTATGGATGATGCACACTCTTAAGGACTTCCAGCTCAACTACACCCAAACTCAGGTCCTCATTAACAATATAAGCTCAATTAATCTAACTAAAAACCCAATCCAACATTCCCGAACTAAACACATAGAAGTTAAACACCACTTTGTAAGAGATCATGTAGCCAGGGGTGAGATAGTCCTTAAGCATGTAGACTCTAAATCTAACTTAGCTGACATATTCACCAAACCCCTACCTGAGTATGAGTTCAGCTCACTAAGAAGGCATTTAGGATTATGCTTGGTAGAATAGGTTTACTCTATTTTTCGATTTTTAAACTGCTTTACTTGCTTTTAAAATCAGTTTCTAAAATAATTTTAAAACTGCTTTACTTAATTTCAAAATCAGCCTTTAGTTAGTTTGAAAAATCTTTTTATCACTTTTAATTTTTCGACATAGTTTTCTTTTTAAAAAACTACCCCCTTCAAAACTAGGGCTTTTTTCGTAAAATGGACTTAGCCTAGGCCCTAACCCTAGAATTGCATGCACCTATAGATTTAGAAGCCAGCATCTCACAAGCACCTTAGGGTACTTTTGATTGATAACCTAGAATAGGTTGAGATGCTTAAGTCTTTGCCTTAATTCAAGACGCTTTATGTCAGTGCATCTGCAGTAATTGGGGCACTAAATACAAATTAAACAGTAATCAAGTTAAGTGTCAAGATTAGAAAATCTAACTTTAACAGAACACTTAACTTGACTAACCCTAGCGAAAACTACTGTTTATAACAGTTAGCAAGTAGTTAATTGGGTTAGACAGGACCCTAAAGAGATAATCGAAATTGATTTGGTTCAGTTTATATCTATTGGGTCCGGGTGCATGTTGACATGGATGCGGGTTCGTAATTTTAAATTTAATTACGTGCAGCGGAAGGTTTAGCATAAATAATTTCTCAAATTATTTAATCACAAATCTAAGCATGCAACTTTATCTTGTGTAGACATGATCATATATTTATAATTTTGCAGAAACATAAACTAATTTACGTATTACCTCGCGTAACTCGAATGAAGGGACGGGATCCAATCGTAAGCGTCCCTTGGAAGCTCCGCCTCTATTCGCGTCCACGCCGAGTATCTTCGGGATGACTTCGCAAAGCCACGAGTTTCGTGTTCTTGAGAACTACTAGATTCTCAGAGAACGCGATAAGAAAAACCAAGAGAGAAGTAATCACATCGAAAAACTCACTACCAAGGTTGCCCGGAATCACAATTCTGGCAAGGAGGAAGATGACTTGCGCCCAATCCCAAGGTGAAGATGACTAGAGAGGAAGATTGTCCCAACGGAAGAACTTCGTCGCCTCGGTGCTTCTCCTTGTGCTCATGGCAAGAAGAAGGGAGAAGAACCTTGTGGCCGGCCAAGAGGAAGAAGGGAGGAGAGGGAGAGAGCCCAGGCAAGAATACTTCGATTATTTTTCAAGCCTTGCCTTGGGTTCTTTATATAGTGACCTCTCAACCATCAAGCCTCTCAAAAAAGAGACTTATTCCATCATGCCAAGTTTTATCATATTTTAATTCATGATAAATCGACCAAGTCTTCTTTTTTTTTATGGAATAAATTTTTTTATCATGGTAAATCAATCCATGATTGATTTTATAAAATAAAATAAACCAATCCATGGTTCATTTTAATTTCCATGAAAAATAAACCAAACCTTGGTTTATTATATAAAAATTTATATCATCCATAATTTTATAAAACAAACCACACTTGGTTTATTTTATAAATTGAACCAAAACTTGGATCTCTCCCTTTGTTGTGGCCGGCCAAGCAAAGAGGATGGAGACCCTCTTTGGCCGGCCCATCCAAGCCACGCTCCAATGAATTAAACTTATTTAATTCAACTATTAAGTCTTCAAAAGACTTAGCCATTTTACGCTTCCGATGCGTCTCTGAAAAATTCAGATTCGACTTATCGTTTGGCTTAACCAAACCTAATTTCTCTTGATTGGAAAATCCAATTTTCAACTCTTTTTAAATCCCTCGAATTACTCATAGTGCGTGTGACTAAATAGGCTTTCGATTTATGTTGGCCTTCTATAATTAATCAATTATAGAACGATCATGAGTGACACCTAGTAGTACATCATGATCCCCAATTAATCGAAAGATCAACGGTTGACCTCAGAAACAATTCTGAAACCCACTTGGTTCAGGACATGGTCTATGTGTGTCAGTCCCCACTAGGCTGACTACGTCACACCTAGCCCAAGTAACATTTTCTCGTCCTACGGATTCTAATTACTCTCATATATTTAAGAGATTTATACTCTGAACATGTCATGATCTGGCCAGAGGCTTCGAGTAACAATCCGATGATAGGCCTTGGGTATACATCTCCTCGCAAGGAGTGGTGAATCCTTTGTAGGCTATTCAAACATCTTCGGGCACTTTGGCTTATACCCAATCATCCTGGGTCCACACCTCCTTGGAGATGCTTGCTTAAGATGTCAAAGTATAAGTCTCCATGACCAAGATGACTTGAACACCGTAAGTTAAAGGAACATCACACTTAAGCTGCAGTAAGAACTTCACTGACATATCTATATGTAGACTACCATATGAAGTTTTACAGCCAGTCACTCCAATGAACTAGTTCCCTTAACTAGCATTCATGTTTATCTCCGGACATCTCAATGTCACCAGCCAATGAGAATCAGCTGATTAGAGATAACCCATGCTAGTCTCAACAGAATTGATAGTGTCCTTATTTATCAATTCATCGACTAGGGACAATTTCAATATTTCACAATTTCACATGTAGAGATAATCACTAGTTGTGAATTCATCACAAATTCTCTCATGCTGTGAATTGTATTGCGGACATTCAGTAAATGAGTTTAAGATCTCAATCAAATACATAAACATGTATACTCAAATAGTGAATATTCATTTATTAGAATAAATGATTACAATCATAAGGCGATTGCCTTAGGACAGTTCTCTCATATCACTACCAAACTCCCACTTGGCCTAATGCCAATCGCTACGGTACCCAATACCACAGGCTCTAACATGACCCTCAAACTTGCTTTGAGGCAAGGCCTTAGTTAAAGGATCCGCTAAATTCCTTTCAGTGGAAATTTTCTCAATTTGTATATCATTCCTACTTGTAATCTCTCTAATCAGATGATAGCGGCGAAGCACATGTTTGGATCGCTGATGAGACCTTGGTTCCTTTGCTTGTGCAATAGCTCCATTGTTGTCGCAGTAAACCAGTATTGCTTCATCAATGGTTGGAACAACACCAAGTTCTGAGACAAACTTCTTGATCCAGACTACTTCCTTTGCTGCTTCCGAAGCTGCAATGTATTCTGCTTCCGTTGTAGAATCCGCTACGGTGTCTTGCTTGGAAGTCTTCCAACTTATTGCGCCTCCATTCAAAATAAATACGTATCCGGACTGAGATTTGGAGACATTCTTATCTGTCTGGAAACTGGCATCTGTATACCCACGTATTACCATATCACCATCTCCATATATTAGGAACACATCCTTAGTTCCTCTTAAGTACTTGAGGATTGTCTTGACAGCCGCCCAATGATCCATTCCTGGAGCAGACTGGTATCTGCTTGTGATGCTCAGAGCATACGATACATCGGGCCTAGTACATAACATAGCATACATGATAGATCCTATGGCTGATGCATAAGGAATCTTATTCATGCAAATCATCTCGTCTTCTATGCGCGGACACATAGACTTTGAAAGGTTGATCACATGCTTGATGGGAAGGTAACCTTTCTTGGATTCCAACATGCTAAACCTTTCTAGCACTCGGTCTATATATGTAGACTGTGAAAGACCAAGCAGTCGTTTTGATCTATCTCTATAGATTCTAATCCCAAGGATATAGGTTGCTTCTCCCAAGTCTTTCATGGACAAAGTTTTGGACAACCAAATTTTAACTGACTGTAAGACTGATATATCGTTTCCTATAAGTAATATGTCATCGACATATAACACTAGGAATACGACTGCACTCCCACTAACCTTCCTATACACACAAGGTTCGTCAGGATTTTGTGAGAAATCAAACTCTTTGATTGTCTCATCAAAACGGATGTTCCAGCTCCTGGATGCTTGCTTTAGTCCATATATGGATCGTCGAAGCTTGCATACTTTGGTTTTATTAACCGATGTGAAACCTTCAGGTTGTATCATGTACACATCCTCTAGCAGGTTTCCATTAAGGAAAGCTGTTTTCACATCCATTTGCCATATCTCATAATCATAATGAGCTGCTATGGCCAGGAGCATCCGAATGGATTTAAGCATAGCTACTGGCGAATAGGTTTCATTATAATCAATTCCTTGTTTCTGACGATATCCTTTTGCCACTAATCTAGCCTTAAAGGTAACAACATTACCTTCCATGTCGGTTTTCTTCTTGAAAACCCACTTGCACCCTATGGGCTTAATCCCTTCAGGTGGGTTAACCAAGTCCCATACTTGATTTTCGTACATGGAATCCATTTCCGACTTCATGGCTTCAAACCATTTATCCCTTTCTGAATTTTTCAGAACATCTTCATAACTGATAGGTTCGTCATCGTTAATGAGTAACACGTCGTTCGATTCACTTATGAGAAATCCGTATCTCTCTGGAATATTGTGTGTCCTATCAGACCTACGAAGAAGTGGTGTTGTTTTAGGTTCAACTGATAGCTCATCATTATGAGTTATTGGTTGTGGGTCTAGACTAGGTGTCTCTGTAATGTCTATTGGAGTTTCTTGAACTTCTTCAAGTTCAATGCTACTCCCACTGTTTTCTTGTAAAAGAAATTCTTTTTCTAGAAATACAGCATGCCTTGAAACAAACACCTTTTGTTCCAAGGGATGATAGAATCGGTAACCTTTCGTTTCGTTAGGGTATCCAATAAATAGACATTTATCAGACTTAGCATCCAATTTGTCTGATACAGTCCGCTTTACATAAGCAGGACAACCCCATATCTTTAGGTGAGATAAATGAGGTTTCTTACTATTCCACGTCTCATATGGAGTAGTAGAGACTACCTTGGTCGAGACTCTGTTTAGTAAGTAAATAGCTGTCTTAAGCGCATAGCCCCAAAAGGATTTTGGAAGAGTTGCATGATTCATCATAGATCTAACCATGCCCATCAAGGTTCGGTTATGCCTCTCAGATACACCATTATGCTGTGGTGTATATGGCGGAGCCCATTGAGACAATATCCCATTGTCCCTAAGATAATCTTGAAACTCTTGACTTAAGTATTCACCACCCCGATCGGATCGAAGTATCTTAATACTTTTGCCAAGCTGTTTCTCTACTTCACTTCTGAACTCCTTGAATTTCTCAAAAGCTTCAGATTTGTGTTTCATTAAGAACACATACCCGAATTGTGAGTGATCATCGATAAAGGTAATGAAGTAGCTATAGCCTCCTTGTGCAAGAGTTTACATTGGTCCACATACATCAATATGTATTAGACCAAGCAATTCTCTCACTGGTTTACCTTTTTCGATAAAGGGTAATTTGGTCATCTTGCCTTTTAAGCATGATTCGCATGTATCAAATGAACAAGGTTCAAATGATTCCAGAATTCCACATCGGTGTAATTTGGTCATGTGTTTCTTGCTTACATGGCCAAGACGACAATGCCACGTATAGGAGTCTATTTGATTATCTATTCGAGCACGTTTGTTGCTAACTTCGATATTGAAAACGTCACCGGATAAATCTAACGTGTAGATACCATTGCATAAAGTTCCGGTCCCATAAAGAACACCATTTAAAGTTATGTAATAGCAATTGTTACTAAAAGTTAAATGGTAACCGTTTTCATTCAAGCATGAAATAGATACAATGTTCTTTATTAACGAAGGAACAAAATAACAATTATCCAATTCTAAGATAAGTCTAGTAGGGAGCTTTAGCAAATATGTTCCGATGGCAATAGCAGCAATCTTTGTTCCATTTCCAACTCGCAAATTCGCTTCTCCCTTGACGAGTCTTCTTCTATTTCTTAGCCCCTGTATGTCATTACATATATGTGAGCTACACCCAGTATCAAGTACCCAGGTGTACGAGGAAATAGAGTGACATTCAATAACGAAGATGCTTGAAGAGGATGGGGCATCGGATGCCTTCTTCTTCAAGGACTCAAGATAAACCTTGCAGTTTCTTCGCCAGTGGCCCTCCTTGCTGCAGTGATGGCAAGTGCCTTTTGGTGCCTTTTCAATCCTTTTGGCCTTAGTTAACTTATTGGTGTCCAAAATGGAACGCAAATTCAGAGAAGACATGATCAGGTGATTATCCTAGAAATACAAATTGAGGTTATGTGATGAGAATGATAAAGAATGCATCAATATACATTAATTAAATCCTATTTATTTTTCGAATTGAATAACCCTTTTTATCAATTCGGGAGATCGTAGGAACATCTCCAAATAGGTTGATATCCAACCATAGATAAGAACAACCATGGCTGGAGTCCATCAAGTTATTCTTAGCTATGAAGGTAGGTAATTATACCAATTACATATTACACATATGTAACTATCACATTATGCTATCAACTAATTGAATGTTTGCATATATCATTGGGTTGTTAACTCATTAACAAGTATGCAACAATATACATAGCACCCAACTGCACCTCTCTTTACATCGACCTTGGCTGTGGCACAACAAATCGATGCTCCAAGCTTAAGGCTGACCCATTAATCAAGAAATAGTTTTAATATGGTTAGAGCTCATTCAACCGTTTAGTCAGGCTTGGATGTGTCCAACAACCAAAACTAAGGATTGACCTCTGACTCCAACTATATTAATCATAAACTAATTCCATGGTTTGAACATGTTGAGGTTCAAGCCGGGCATGGATGTGTCCATCAACCCAAACGAGAAACAAAACTCCGGTTCTAACCATATTAATGGAAGGTGTTGGCCTTAATATTTTGTAAGGGGTTTTGGGTCTCATCCTTTTCTTTTATGCACATTCATGATATATAATTATGTCATGTTCTAACGATTTCCTTAATAAAGTATGTATGTGACTTAATTTATCAAGTCTCATTGAATTAGGAACCGGATTTCCTAATTCTAATTTCATACGTTATTCAAGGAATTGTTTTTGGGAAACAATTTCCTAAATTATCATAATCAATTTCGGAATTAATATGTTTAAGACTTTGATTTCTCTAAATCAAATCTTATTAAATTAAGAGACAGATTCCCTTAATTCAACTATATATTATTTTCATGAAAATCTTATTTAAGGAAATATACTCTATAGGAAACAATTTTCCTAATTAATTTTGGAGACAATAATATGTAAGAGCATCACCTCATAAATCAAATAAGGAAATTATTGTTTGAGAATCACCTCAAAATTTTCCAAGATATGATCACATATTTTATTTATGGAAAATTAATATCAATAACTTAATTTGGACGGCTCCCCGAGGCTCAATCCAAAATAAGAATTTGACAGTTTAAATTCAATTTAGGAAATTTAATTATAACAACTAACTTTAAATTAGACGGCTCCCCGAGGCTCAATCCAAAATAAAGAATTTTGTAAATAATTTAATTTCTAATTATGAATTTAAATGCCAATTAATATTCCCATAATTTGTCTAGACTTTCTTGAAAGAAAGTTCCCAAAATTGTGAGCTTTCCATAAATGGAAAGTTTCCACAAATAAAAGGTTTTCAGAATAATTGTAAGTTTCTGGTACAAAGAAAACTTACATTTTTCCAAAATTGGAAAATTTCCAAAATTGGAAAGTTTCCAAAAATGAAAAATTTTCACAATTATCATAAAATTTCAGAAACAGGGATATTTCAAAAGTTTGCGAAATTTCATGATGATTTCCAAACTTTGAAATTCCTAAATCAAAAATTTACCATAATTGGAAAGTTTCCATAATTGAAAAATTTTCTAAAATTGAGATCATGATAAAGTTTTCCGCAAAAACAATTATATGATTATGTCGAACACAAACCTCGACTCTGATACCACTGTTGGGTCCGGGTGCACGTTGACATGGATGCGGGTTCGTAATTTTAAAATTAATTACGTGCAGCGGAAGGTTTAGCATAAATAATTTCTCAAATTATTTATCCACACATCTAAGCATGCAACTTTATCTTGTGTAGACATGATCATATATTTATATTTTTGCATAAACATAAACTAATTTACGTATTACCTCGCGTAACTCGAAGGAAGGGACGAGATCCAACCGTAAGCTTCCCTTGGAAGCTCCGCCTCTATTCGCGTCCACGCAGAGTATCTTTGGGATGACTTCGCAAAGCCACGAGTTTCGTGTTCTCGAGAACTACTAGATTCTCCGAGAACGCGACAAGAAAAACCAAGAGAGAAGTAATCACATCGAAAAACTCACTACCAAGGTTGCCCGGAATCACAATTCCGGTGAGAAGGAGGAAGATGACTTGCGCCCAATCCCAAGGTGATGATGGCTGGAGAGGAAGATCGTCCCAACGGAAGAACTTCGTCGCCTCGGTGCTTCTCCTTGTGCTCATGGCAAGAAAAAGGGAGAAGAACCTAGTGGCCGGCCAAGAGGAAGAAGGGAGGAGAGGGAGAGAGCCCAGGCAAGAATACTTCGATTATTTTTCAAGCTTTGCCTTGGGTCCTTTATATAGTGGCCTCTCAACCATCAAGCCTCTCAAAAAAGAGACTTATTCCATCATGCCAAGTTTTATCATATTTTAATTCATGATAAAATCGACCAAGTCTCCTTTTTTCTTATGGAATAAATTTTCTTATCATGGTAAATCAATCCATGATTGATTTTATAAAATAAAATAAACCAATCCATGGTTCATTTTAATTTCCATGAAAAATAAACCAAACATTGGTTTATTATATAAAAATTTATATCATCCATAATTTTATAAAACAAACCACACTTGGTTTATTTTATAAATTGAACCAAAACTTGGTTCTCTCCCTTTGTTATGGCTGGCCAAGCAAAGAGGATGGAGACCCTCTTTGGCCGGCCCATCCAAGTCATGCCCTAATGAATTAAACTTATTTAATTCATCTATTAAGTCTTCAAAAGGCTTAGCCATTTTACACTTCCGATGCGTCTCTGAAAAATTCAGATTCGACTTATCGTTTGGCTTAACCAAACCTAATCTCTCTTGATTGAAAAATCCAATTTTCAACTCATTTTAAATCCCTCGGATTACTCGTAGTGCGTGTGACTAAATAGGCTTTCGATTTATGTTGGTCGTCTATAATTAATCAATTATAGAACGATCATGAGTGACACCTAGTAGTACATCATGATCCCCAATTAATCGAAAGATTAACGGTTGACCTCAGAAACAATTCTGAAACCCTTCAGCAGCTATAATGAATCGTGCCCCATTCCCTTCACCATCTTATACCCACTTGGTTCAAGACATGGTCAATGTGTGTCAGTCCCCACTAGGCTGACTACGTCACACCTAGCCCAAGTAACGTTTTCTCGTTCTACGAGTACTAATTACTCTCATGTATTTAAGAGATTCATACTCTAAACATGTCATGCTCTTGCCAGAGACTTCGAGTAACAATCCGACGATAGGCCTTGGGTATACATCTCCTCGCAAGGAGTGGTGAATCCTTTGTAGGCTGTTCAAACATCTTCGGGCACTTCGGCTTGTACCCAATCCTCCTAGGTCCACACCTCCTTGGAGATGCTTGCTTAAGATGTCAAAGTATAAGTCTCCATGACCAAGATGACTTGAACACCGCAAGTCAAAGGAACATCGCACTTAAGCTGCAGTAAGAACTTCATTGACATATCTATATGTAGACTACCATATGAAGTTTTACAGCCAGTCACTCCATGAACTAGTTCCCTTAACTAGCATTCATGTTTATCTCCGGACATCCCAATGTCACCAGCCAGTGAGAATCAGCTAATTAGAGAATAACCCATGCTAGTCTCACAGAATTGATAGTGTCCATATTTATCAATTCATCGACTAGGGACAATTTCAATACTTCACAATTGCACATGTAGAGATAATCACTAGTTGTGAATTCATCACAAATTCTCTCATGCTGTGAATTGTATTACGGACATTCAGTAAATGAGTTTAAGATCTCAATCAAATACATAAACATGTATACTCAAATAGTGAATATTCATTTATTAGAATAAATGATTACAATCATAAGACGATTGCCTTAGGACACTTCTCTCATTTCACTAACAATATCTTGATTTGGTTCAGTACATCATAGTTATGCAGTTTATTTTTTGCTATATTGCTTTGTTTTTGATATATGGCAAAGGGGGAGAGATAGGAAAGGAGAGAAGTTTTTTAAATTTTTTTTCAAAAGAAGTTTTTTTTAAATTTTTTTTTAAATTCTAAATTTTCAAAAACTTTATCCTTTCTTCAAAAAGTACTTAAGCCAAGTTTTTCAAAACTGCTTTCTTCAAAATACTTAAGCTAAGTTGTTTAAAAACTGCTTTCAAAGTACTTAAGCTAAGTTTTTCAGAACTGCCTTCTTCAAAGTACTTAAACCTGGACTGTTTATTTGCTGGGCCCCCTTGGGGGTCGTCCCCTGGCTGCCGTTTACCACCCTGATTTCCCTTCCCATTAGTGTTGGTACCCTAAGGTTTCTGACCTCTCTCATTGAATGCCTTCCTTTGCTGATTGATATTGTTCAAGTAATGCTCGGTGAGTAGAGCACTACTAAACAGCTCCTCGGTGGTCTGCGGCCTGTTAACTCCACCGGCCACGTTCAGGGCTATTTCGGGCCGCAACATCTTCAACATAAGACGGACCCTTTCTTTCTCAGTGCGGACCAGCTCCGGGCATAGATGAGCCAGGCGATTAAACTTCTTCACGGCTTCATTGACCGAGAGGTTGCCCTGTCGGAATTCCGTGAACTCGTCATAGTGTCTGTTTGTGACACGCATATTGAAGAATTCTTCAAAGAACTCTGATTCGAAATCGGACCACGCCATCTGGTCCACCGGTCTCTTGGCCTTGACCCTTTCCCACCACATTCTAGCATCCCTAGTCAGGCAGAATGACGCACACTTGATCTTCTCATACTCAGGCCAGTCCAGTAGCTCCAGGGTACTTTCCATCGTCTTGAACCATGCCTGGGCGTCCCAAGGTTCGCCAGCATCGGAAAAATTTTCCGGTTTCAGCCTTAACTATTGGATCAAGTAAGCCTCCTGTCGTGCCACAGTGGTCGAGCCCGGCGGAGGAGTGTGCGTAACCGTAGGTGCCACAGGTATAGCAGTCTGGTTCACTGGTGGAGTAGTAGAATTTTCCTGTTGGTTCATCAAGGTGTTAATAGTCTGCTGCTGCTCGGTGACTTGGCGCTGAAGTTGGGTTACTATTTGCACCAGATCAGGCGGTGGGGCTGCCTCGTTAAGTCGGTTACTCTGTCTTCTAGCCATGTTTTTCTTCACCGAAGACAAGTATGATCAATATCAGTTCTTTTCTACCCCTATTTTATTCTAAGCATCTAATTCCTAAAAGAAGATAAAAATATCGTTCATCGTTACATATCTTAAGGTACCTTTCATCATAACTATCGTTCATACTTGCATATCGTTCATACTTGCATATCCTAATCATAACTATCGTTCATACTTGCATATCCTAAATCATAAAACATCTTACTATAAGATTTGTAAAGAGGTACTTACTTGGAAGCGGCAGGAAGAGGGCTTGATGTGTGTGTAGTGAGATGGTTACTTCTCTGATACCAACTTGTAACGCCCGCTTTTTTTTTTCATAAGCAGCGTTACGTTAACATGCTTAGGGCATGTAGACATCATAAGGCAGCGGAATAACTTTAACTTATACATGCCCTATTACCATTCTTAACTTAATGACATAGGAACCTTAGCATATTAACTTTGAACTTAAGCATCATATCATATCATGTCATACGTAACGTCATATCATAAGGTTCCATAAGTCAGACATATACATAACCAAGGTGAAGTTCTAGCATAAATAGTAAACATAGAGTTTCCTGGGCCAAGTCACTACTACACACATGCGTTCTTGCCCTCCTGCTGCTTCCTTCATTGTCCCCTTGAATGATCTGCGGTATAAGGAAATAAGACTATAAGCACACAGGCTTAGTAAGACTCTTTCCTACTCACAAAACCATTCATCATTCATCATCTCATAATGAGTACATGAAAACATTAACATACTTGGTGCTCTACTTAAAACATAACATCTTAAATCACTTATCGTATACATAGAATGACATGAACATAAACATAGTAAACCTTCTAAGCATGGCATGATACATGGCATAAACATAACCATGATGAACATAGACATGATAAACATAATACTTGGCATGAACATAAACATAGTAGACATTCCAAGCATGGCATAATTCATGGCATAAATCATAAACATAGTAGACATTCTAAGCATGGCATAATTCATGGCATAAATCATAAACATAGTAGACATTCTAAGCATGGCATAATTCATGGCATATCGTAAACATAGTGAACATTCTAAGCATGGCATAATTCATGGCATATCGTAAACATAGTGAACATTCTAAGCATGACATAATTCATTCATTCTCATGCATACTTCTTAACATGAAACGTAAGCATAAAATCTTATCAACATAGCATAATGCATAACATGAATGGATGCATGAGTGGAATGCATATACATAAGGATGCTTAACTTTTAAAACATACTTTTCATTGCTTAAACATAATCATCATAACATCATTTGGGGTCCCCGGCTTGTACCACATACATACATCATTGCGCGCATCCCTAGCAAGTCCGAGCTCGCGAGCCCCAATCTACTAGGGTAAGGACAGCATAGTCGGTAGTCCCCGAACCGAGGCGTTCTTAAGGTGCCCATCCCTGTTGCACAGCTCCGGTAGTGCCAGAACCGTGGACAGCTACGATAGTCCAAAACCGGGGCGTTCTTAAGGTGCCCATCCCTTGGACCCATACTTCGGTCCGGTACAAGCCCATACATAAAGTAAAATACTTTTCATGCTTCATCATTCATATGGCATTCATGGCATCTTTAACATAGCATAACTTGTTACGGCTCGGTCCGTCTACCGGCCCATTTACCGGTCCTCACGACCGTCGTACCGTCGACCATCGACCGTGCCGTCTTAGCATATTTATGCCTTAAAGACATAAGCATCATCTTTCATTCATCATCATTCATAGAATATTCATTCATTCATCATACTTAACATCATCATTATGCCTTAAAGGCATGAACCTTAACTTCATTCTTCACTTTCATTTTTTTAGACATGGCATCACTTTCATTCTTAACATGGCATCATTTTCATTCTTAAACATGGCATCATTTTCATTCTTAAACATAAACATAACATACTTAACATGGCATCATTTTCATTCTTAAACATGGCATCATCCTCATTCTTAAATATAAACATAACATACTTAACATGGCATCATTCATATCATGAACCTAACATATCATAGCATCATTTTTATCGTAATCATAACCCTATCATTCTTATCATGGCATCATTCATATCCTGAACATATACTTATCATACTTATCATGGAAACACATAAACATATACTTGAAGTTAAAGGCTCAACCCTAACCCTTGGGCCCTTGAGGTCGGCCGAAACATATGGGGTCTCTAGGGTAATCCAAAAATTCCCAGAATTTATACTTAACCTCCACACATCATAAGGGAACATAAATTAACATTATCAAGATTTTTGGCTTAATTATAGACCTTTAAATCATGGTGACCGAAACCCTTAAACTTAGGGTTCTTAGTTTTGTTTCTTTCATGTTGGCCGAAACCCTAGGGTGTCCTAGGGTACTCCAAAAATTCCCAAAAATTATACTTAACCTATACACATCATAAGGGAACATTAAATAACATTATCATGATTTTTAGCATAATTATAGACCTGTAAATCATGGTGGCCGAAACCCTTAAACTTAGGGTTCTTAGTTTTGTTTCTTTCATGTTGGCCGAAACCCTAGGGTGTCCTAGGGTACTCCAAAAATTCCCAAAAATTATACTTAACCTCTACACATCATAAGGGAACATTAAATAACATTATCATGATTTTTATCATAATTATAGACCTGTAAGTCATGGTGGCCGAAACCCTTAAACATGAGGGTTCTTAGTTTTGTTTCTTTCATGTTGGCCGAAACCCTAGGGTGTCCTAGGGTACTCCAAAAATTACAAAAAATTATAATTAACATCTAAAAATAATAAGGGAACATTAAATAACATTATCATGATTTTTAGCATAATTATAGACCTGTAAGTCATGGTGGCCGAAACCCTTAAACATGAGGGTTCTTAGTTTTGTTTCTTTCATGTTGGCCGAAACCCTAGGGTGTCCTAGGTTACTCCAAAAATTCCCAAAAATTATACTTAACCTCTACACATCATAAGGGAACATTAAATAACATTATCATGATTTTTAGCATAATTATAGACCTGTAAATCATGGTGGCCGAAACCCTTAAACATGAGGGTCTCGGTTTTCTTTCCTTTCAACATCCAATTCAAAAACCAACCACTATATATCATACTAAAAATCATAAAAATCATAGAGAACTATTATACCACAGGTGTGAGAGTCTTACCTTGGGTTTCTTGATTTTTCGAACCTTGGAAGAGAAGAAAATGGTAAGATCTTTGGACCTTTGAACACCCTTGTCCTTGTATCCTTGGAAGAGACTTTAGATCAAGGAGATGGAACCTTGGAGGAAGTTTTTCCAAGGGGAAAACCCTCTAGGAGTGGTCGGCTAGAATGAGGGAGGAAGAGAGGAGGAAATGCAATTGAAAGAAGAGAGAATGAAACTCCCAAACCCCCCTATTTATCATCCATTAAAGAGGTAAATGAAGAGTCTCTCCATGACTCTTCATCTTCTTCTTAATCTTAACTTATATCCATTTCATTTCCTCATAGAAATCCCTTGCTAGGTGAGTTGGTTAAGGCTTACATGGTTGTACAAGAGGTCCAAGGTTCAATCCTTGGCTCATGCACCTTTATTTTTATTTTATTTTTATTTCATTTATTTTATTATTCTTATTTCCTAAATTCCGAAAATCCCCCTAAAATCACCCATAATTATGCCAATATTCCTAAATAGAATTCTTTTATATTTATATTAATTTTACCTAATTTATATTAATTTTTTTACCTAATTAATACCTATTTTTGGAGCCCATTTAAAGCTCATTGGTACTTAGTTTTCTCAATTTAAATGAGAAAACATGGATTTTCTAGGCCAAAGTTCTCCTTAATATTTCTAGGTCTCTTGGAAAATTATTTAGACATGCTTAATATTTTAAGAAAATATTAAGAGAATTTTCCGGGTCGTTACACTATTTGCCTAGCAGTCCTTCGCTAGGACATGGTGACTAGCAGCCCTTCGCTAGTTGCCTAGCAGTCCTTCTCTAGGGCTTTGTATCCTGGCATTCCTTCGCCAGGTGCCTAGCAGTCCTTCGCTAGGGCTTTTTCTGCACACTCAGTGAACAACGTTAGATCACAAATAACACTTAACTTTGAATCTTTTGCCAATATCAAAACAAGGTTCGATATGGTGCTTCCTGCACCAACAGTATAAACCTAATATTTTATTGCTTTGTGTTGTTTTGGACTAACCTTGGATGCAGGACCGAAGTAATGTGTTTCTGCAGCTCAGAACGCCCCAAAGGAGAGGGGCAAGCAGCTAGGCAGGGCGACCCTAGTGTCCCGGGCGCCCCCAAGGTCAAGGCAAAACAACTTAAGCAAGAAAACGCTTCGGAAGCTTATGCTCCCGGGCGCCCCCATGCTCCCGTGCACCCCAGATGCCTCAGGCACCCCGGGCTCAAACCAACGAAGCGGATAGAATCAAGCCAGCGAACCGAGTCAACTCGGGCGCCCCCTGCGTCCCGGGCGGCCCCAGTCAACTCTCAGCCCTATTCAAGTGGGATAAGGGTTGACCGAGACTTGTTCGGATCGGCCGACACGTGGGGGGGGGGGGGGGGCGCCCCCAACGTTCAGGGCACCCCAGGAGGCTATAAATAGCCCCTCGACCCCAAGGCTTCAAACAACAAGTTTTCCAACGCCAATACGCTCTTCAACTCAGGCGCTCTGCTCCAGAAATCCTCCATCTCGAGATTCTAGCGCCGACGACGACCCTACGCACCGAAGAACGATCTACACCAGGCGTCGGTAACGAAGAGTCAGTTCTTAATTGTATTCTTACTGTACTTACGTCTGTACAACTATTTGTAAGATTTTGCGCGATTATAGTATTGCCCACAGTAAACGGTCAAGGATTGTGGGCCTTGGAGTAGGAGCCGACCGCGACTCCGAACCAAGTAAATCCCTATGTTTGCGTTTGATTTTCGTGTTAATTTTCCGCTGTGCATTCTCTCTCTAAATTCGAAACGATTTACGATATTCACACCCCCCCTTCTATCGTTTTCTCTCGATCCAACAAGTTGATGGAAATTTCTGCAAGCAATCTTGGCCACTCATCAAGGGGAATGAAGGGTGGAGAGAAGAGCTAGGGAAGAAAAAGGAGATGCTACTATTCGATTGGGGGACACGCAAGTTAGGGCTGCCGTGGGAGAGGAGGAGGGAGCTCAAGGTTCACGGAGCCATGGAGGAAGGAGACCTCGGGACAACTGGATCAATTTCTCTCTGATTAGCAGATTGGACAAGCTCGGTTCCTCAACTCCACAGCCCATTCCATCTTCCAAGCCGGCTGGGAAGTGACCAGCTTCATCGGAGCAGAGTTTTCCTCCATCGGACAACACTTTTCAGCCTATTGTTGCTCGTTTCTTTCCTTTTACTTACTGTAGAATGCAACCTGCTTTTTCCCTTCACTTGATTTCGAATTTCTGAGTTATTCCCAGCTTAAGAACCAAATTTCCAGCTTAGTTTTCTAGTTTTACAGTGTACCTTTTGTAGAATTTTTCCATGTTCTCAACCTTTTACTACTTGAATGCAAGGTGTTTGTTTAATTGCTCATATCAAACATGTGCTTGAGTATGAAATTGTTTGCCTTCTAGTTAGGAGTTTTAGATGAATCCTTGCTATAATTTCCTGGTTGTGAGTGTTTTTTTTGTTGTCCCCTATATTTAGTTAGCTTAATACTTCAAATCTGACTAGTTAAGGCTATTAGGTGGAAGTTGATAGTAAGTTTAATTGTTTTGTTATCCTCAAAACCCAAAAACATGTTTGGTTTAGCTAGCTTTCATTTTTGGCACTTTACTGTTTTCTATAGATCAAAGAAGTGCATGCATCATATTAGGTCCTTGAGAGACGATTCGGGTTCAACTATTACTACATAATTGCTTGAAACGAGATAATTAATTGAAACCGTAGCGCGACTTAAACTGGTTATCAATTTTGGCGTTGTTGCCGGGGGGCCCTTCTATGATGTTTGTTTGTTTTTAGGTTTCGAATAATTCTGAATTTTCTGATTATTTTCTTGCATCTCACTAATTTTTTTCATTTGATGTGCAGTGCATGACTAGGTCTTCCTACTCCAGCTTAGCTGATTTTGATCCTGAG
The DNA here is from genome assembly GCA_024364735.1 of Boesenbergia rotunda. Lineage (NCBI taxonomy): Eukaryota > Viridiplantae > Streptophyta > Magnoliopsida > Zingiberales > Zingiberaceae > Boesenbergia > Boesenbergia rotunda. The sequence continues at coordinate 29,329 of JAGFNQ010001973.1, read as the reverse complement.
ATAGAGAGGACCTTTCACGCACAGAGGAGAGCTCAGCTAGAGAGTTCTAGACTTTCTACAAGTGGCAAGCCTTTGTTAGAAGTCATGATGGCGAACAATAGAACCATGAGGGAGCTTGCAGCACTAGACATGGCTTTTCAGTGCATCCAGTATCCTGAGTTGGAGGTTGATTTTGAGCTACGGTCTGGACTCATTCATCTACTTCCAAAGTTTCATGGCTTAGCTGGTGAGGACCCCACTAGACATCTCCAAGAGTTCCATACAGTATGCTCCACTATGAAGCCACATGGTATTGCTGAAGATGACATCAACCTGAGAGCTTTTCCATTTTCACTTGTGGATGGAGCAAAGGACTGGTGGTACACTTTACCACATGCTCTAGTTACTTCTTGGGCCGAAATGAAGAAAGTTTTCTTGGAGAAATTCTTCCCAGCCTCAAGGACTACTGCCATTAGGAAGAGTATCTGTAGGATCCAGCAGGTTTCTGGAGAGGCACTGTATGAGTTTTGGGAGCGCTTTAAGAAACTTTGTTCTAGCTGTCCCCACCATCAGACCAGTGAGCAGCTAGTCATTCATTTCTTCTATGAGGGACTTCTTTCCATGGATAGGAGTATGGTGGACACCGCTAGTGGAGGGGCCTTAGTGAACAAGACACCTGAGGAAGCTAGAGAGTTGATTTCTATTATGGCAGCAAATTCTCAACAGTTTGGAAGTCGTCCGTTGGTGCCTAAAGGAGTACATGAGATCACAGGACAGAATATGGAAACTCAAGAGGTGAAGGATAATCTTCAGGATTTGACTTCTCTCATTAGGCAGATGACTATCTATTAGACTACTCAGCAGCCTTCAGCTCAAGTAGCCCAAGCAGTAAGGGTTTGTGGACTTTGCAGTAGCACCTCTCATCCTACAGATTTATGCCCCCAGGTGCAGGTTGATGATGGATCTTACCTTGCAAATCAAGTGGTGGCAGCAAATGCTTTTCAGTCCAAGCCTCAACCTTTCCAACCTCAGCCTTATGGACACAAGCAGTCTTATGATCCCATGTCTAATACTTACAATCCAGGTTGGAGAGATCATCCTAATATGAGGTATGGGAACACATCACATGTAACGCCCGTCTTTTTTTTTCCCCGTAAGGCGGCGTTACGCTAACATACATAGGGCATGTGAACATCATATTGCAGCGGAATAATTTAAAGCTTATACATACATGCACCTAACTATCCTTCCTACATGATGACATGGGAACATGGCATATTAACATCATACTTAACATCATATTATAACCCCACATAAGTCATCCGTAACATACGTAGCAAGTGTAATTTGTTCTTGACAAAACCATCATAAGTTTAACTTAAGACTTGCAAAATCTAGAACATGTGACGAACTATAAATATTAAAACTTTTCATTCCTTGGCCAAGTCACTACCACACACACGTTCTTGCCCCTCCTGCTACTTCCATCATTATCCTCTTGCTTGATCTACGGTATAAGGAAATAAGACTATAAGCACATAGGCTTAGTAAGACTCTTTCCTACTCACTAAAACCATTCGTCACTTAATCATAAGCACATGAATCATTAACATGACAGGGTGCTTTACATAGAACATAAGCATATAAAATCATTCAGCATGACACAATGCTTAACATAGAACATAAGCATAAATTATACTTAACATAACATAATACATGACATAAACATAAACATAATTATACTTGACATGGCATGATACATGGCATAAATATAAACATAAATATACTTAACATGACATGATACATGGCATAAATATAAACATAATTATACTTAACATGGCATGATACATAGCATAAATATAAACATACCTATACTTAGCATGGCATAATTCTTAACATAAAACGTAGCATGTTATAAAACATAAGCATAAAATATTTACCATCATGGCATATTCTTATCATAATACATAAGCATAAAACATTTACCATCATGGCATATTCTTATCATAACACATGAGCATATTTTTGACATAAACATGAGCATATCCTTAACATAAAACATTTACCATAGCCAGATGCATTACATGAATGGATGCATGAGTCAGATGCATATACATAAGGATGCTTAATTGAAAATCATACTTTTAAATACTTAAACATAATCATCACATCATTGGGGTCCCCAGCTTGTACCACATACATACATCATATGCACACATCCCTAAGTAGATACGAGGTAGCTAGTCTCGACCTACTAGGGTAAGGACAGCTACGGTAGTCCCCAAACCGAGGCGTTCTTAAGGTGCCCATCCCTGTTGGACAGCTTCGGTAGTCCCAGAACCGTGGACAGCTACGGTAGTCCAACACCGAGGCGTTCTTAAGGTGCCCATCACTTGGACCCATATTTCGGTCCGGTACAAGCCTATTCATAAAGTAAAATATCATTACATGCTTCATCACTCATAGCACATACATTGCATACTTAACATGCTTCATCATTCATAGCATATACATTGCATACTTAAAGACATGAACATAATCTTGTTACATGAAGCATGACATCAACATACTTGGCATTTCATCATCCATACTTAATTCATAACATCATTATGCCTTCATCATTCATACTTATCATTTGTACTTAAGGCATAAATCTTATCTTCATTCATCTTCTTCATTCATAAAACATGACATACATACATAATCATAGTGTCCATCATAGAGTATGCATGGGTAAAATTCATATGAACAGGATACATACTATTTAGGTTCATGGTATTCTACATTACTTAGGTTCATGTCACTCATCATAGAACATGCATAGACCTTCATGAATATATACCTATTATAGGCATTTAACAGCATACATACATTATTCTATATGACATGAAGCCTACATCAAATACAGGTGTTCATAGTATATGGTTAAAACATTCATGAATAACATGGCACATAACCTAAATATACAAAATCATGGCATATCCCACATAAAGCTAGGGTTATAGGTAGCATAAAAATTCTTACCGCATGCTTAACTTGTACATACATCATAGTAACCTACAACCAAGTATCCTTGAGACCTTAGCCCAACCCAAACCCTAGAACCTTGAGTTAGCCGAAAGTTCCATAGGGGAAGACTCCATCAATCAATTAACATGGAAGGTTTCATGAGTAAAAGAAAACCCATACATTACTTACAAAGCCATAGGGAGCCATTAGACCCCATAATTGGAGCTAACCTTAAGTCCTAGCCTTACCTTTTGACCTTGGCCGAAACCCTAGAGGGTCACAAGCGCATGGAAAATTCCCATCATTCACAATTTATCTTCATTAAGTCATAGGAAAACATAATAACATGCTTGAAGGGTTAGATATCATCCTATCCATCCCCTCTTGATATGGGCCGAAACCCTAGGGAGCCTTAGAGTGCCCCCAACTTTCCCTAAATCATTATCTACACCTTACTTATCATAATAAAACATTAGGAAACATGAATGGAAGTATAGAACATCCCCAAGCCCCAATCTTAAGGCTTGGTCGAAACCCTAAAGCCCTACCTCATGGTTTTCTTAACTTGGATCTTAAACAAAAGTCTAAATCTTGATAAACATCCGAGAAACAATTACACCACAGGTGAGGGGGTCTTACCTTAGTTTGTCTTTGATTATCACCTTGAATAGAGAAGCCAAAAGAAAACTCTTTGACCCTAAACCTCTCCTTAGCCCTTGTAGCCTTGTAGAAAGTCTTGGATCTTCAATATAAAGTCCCCTTGTGAAGCTTTTCCAAGGGAGAGGGGTCTTGGTGGGTTTCGGCTAGGAGAAGGAAGGAGGAGGAAGAAGAATGGACTTGGTGGAAGAAGAAAAGAAAAGAGTAACTTCCATGCCTCCTCTCTCATCTATTCTTTATACCACATGAAGGAGGGCAAGTAAAGGGTCATGGTATCTCTTCTCTTGATGACTCTTCACTTCCCTAAGCCTTAACCAAAATCCACTTTATTCTCTACTAGCACTCCCTTGCTAGGTGAATTGGTTAGTACATGCATGGTGTTATACTAGGTCCAAGGTTCAATCCTTAGTGCATGTACTTTATTTTTATTTTTATTTTAATTTAATTTTCTTTTAAATTTCGGCAATGCCCCCTAAGGCCTACCCATAGTCATGCTAATATTCCTAATTTAAACCCATTTCTATTTATATTAAATTCTACCTAAAATCCACTAATAAATATGGTACTAGAAAACTCATGTAAAGCCCATTAGCACTTAGCTTCTTATTTTATATCGAAAATCATGGATCACCACGCTAAGGTTTATACTAGTGTCCCCATGCTCCTTAAGAATCTGTTTAGGCATGGTCAATATTTTTAAAGAAAATATTGAGAAAATTTTCTGGGTCGTTACAATCCCCCATACCTCGTGAAAGTTCGTCCTCCAACTTAGAATAACTCCGAGTACTTGCGTCTCATCTCGTCCTCGCGTTCCCAGGTAGCTTCCTCGAACCTTTGACTTTGCCATGGGACCTTAACTATGGGTACCTCCTTGTTCCTTAGCTTTTTGATTTCCCGATCCAAGATCTGGATAGGTCGGCTTTCAAAACTCAGGTCCTCCTGAATTTGTACTGTCTGTGGCTCGATCACTTGCTCTGTATTTGGAATATAATTCTTAAGCATTGACACATGGAACACATTATGAATAGCCGACATCTCTTGAGGCAGCTCTAGCTCATATGCCACCTTGCCGACTCTTTCCAGTATCGTGTACGGTTCCACATACCGCAGACTTAGTTTTCCTTTCTTCCCAAATCTCGTTACTCCTTTCATAGGAGCCACCTTGAGGAATACCAAATCTCCAACCTCAAATTCCAGTGGCCTACGCCGGACATCTGCATAACTCTTCTGCCGGCTCTGAGCAGCTACTATTCGTTGTCGAATGTTCTGTATAGCTCGAGTGGTGTCGTTAATGAGATCTGTCTTGAGCCCCATTTCCTTCTTTTCACCACCTTCATACCAACAGATTGGGGACCTACATCTCCTCCTGTACAAGGCTTCATAGGGTGTCATTCCGATAGTAGCTTGGTAGCTATTATTGTATGCGAATTCCGCTAAACATAGATATCGACACCAACTTCCTTTGAAATCCAGGGCACAAGCTCTCAACATATCCTCCAGTACTTGATTCACTCGTTCAGTTTGCCCGTCAGTCTGAGGGTGAAAAGCGGTACTGAACTGTAGTTTTGTGCCAAGAGACTTCTGAACACACTCCCAAAAATGTGAGGTAAAACGACCATCCCTATCTGAGATGATAGTTTTGGGAACTCCATGAAGTCTAACTATCTCCTTAGCATATAATTGAGCTAGTTGCTCAATCGAATAGGTCATCTTAATTGCTAAGAAATGAGCAGACTTTGTCAACCAGTCCACTATTACCCATATTGCGTCATATCCGTTCGTAGTCTTGGGAAGTCTTGAGATGAAATCCATAGAGTTATCTTCGCATTTCCATTCCGGAATTGGAAGTGGCTGTAGAACTCCTCCGGGTCGCTGGTACTCCGCCTTCACTCGTTGGCAGGTCAGGCAAGTGCTGACATGCTGAGCCACGTCTCTCTTCATACCGGACCACCAAAATTTCTCCTTCAGGTCTTGATACATTTTGGTGGATCCCGGATGCATTGAATAAGGGGTTCCGTGAGCTTCCACTAATATTTCTTTCCGCAGCTCCGGATCATTAGGGATACATAGTCGATCCCTAAGGTATAGTACTCCCCCGTCGGCGATACGAAAACCATCGCCCTTTCCTTCTATGATCTCCTGCCTGATTCTCTGAAGACTCGGATCACCATTTTGTTTTTCCCGTATGTCCTCGAACAGCATCGGTGCCATGGTCAAGGTAGAAAGTCGTCTGGAGATGACCTCAACTCCAAAATTAATAATTTCTCTTTCGAGTGGCCGGGGTAATATAGATATGGACATCAAGGTGGCACTTGACTTCCGGCTGAGGGCATCAGCCACTTTGTTTGCCTTCCCTGGATGGTAGAAGATCTCGCAGTCGTAGTCCTTCACCAGCTCAAGCCATGGGCGTTGTCGCATATTCAAGTCTTTCTGAGTGAAGAAGTATCACAGACTCTGGTGGTCTGTATAAATCCTACACTGTGCTCCATACAGATAATGCCTCCATATCTTAAGAGCGAAGACCACCGCGGCCAATTCTAGATCATGAGTGGGGTAGTTCTGTTCATGTTCCTTGAGTTGCCTAGAGGCATAAGCAATGACCTTACCACTCTGCATAAGTACAGCTCTAAGTCCCAGTTTGGAGGCATCACTATACATATCAAAACTCTGATTACTTTCCGGAAGGGTAAGAATTGGAGCACTGGTAAGTCTCCTCTTTAGCTCCAAGAAACTCCTTTCGCAGTTCTCCGTCCACTTGTACTTTTTATCTTTCCGAGTGAGAGCCGTTAGAGGGGCTGCAATCCTCGCAAAGTCCTCCACAAATTTTCGATAATAGCCCGCCAGCCCGAGAAAGCTCTAATTTCATTGGCGTTCTTTGGCCGACTCCAGTTATTCACAGCTTCAACCTTTGTTGGGTCTACCATAACCCCGTCCTTGGAAATAATATGGCCCAAAAAACCCACTTGGTTGAGCCAGAACTCGCATTTGGAGAATTTTACGTACAGTTGCTTTTCCCGAAGAACCTGTAATACTATCTTCAGGTGCTCGGCGTGCTCTTCCTAGGTCCTTGAATAAATAAGGATATCATCGATTAAGACAATCACAAATTTGTCGAGGAAGGACGAGAATACCCGATTCATAAGGTCCATAAACATAGCAGGAGCATTTGTCACGCCGAAGGGCATAACAAAGAATTCAAAATGCCCGTACCTCGTTCGGAAGGTCGTCTTCGGAATATCCCCTTCTCTTACTCTAACTTGATGGTAACCAGACCTCAGATCAATTTTCGAGAAAACAGTGGCTCCCTTTAATTGGTCAAACAGGTCATCTATTCTCAGAAGGGGATACCTGTTCTTGATCGTTACATTATTCATTGCTCGATAATCTATGCACATTCGCATAGATCCGTCTTTCTTCTTCACAAACAGTACCGGAGCTCCCCACGGGGAATGACTAGGGCGAATAAATCCGTTATCAAGCAATTCCTGTAGCTATTCTTGAAGCTCCTTTAATTCAACTGGCGTCATACGGTAAGGTGCCTTAGAGATCGGGTTAGTACCAGGAACCAATTCGATCTCGAATTCCACCTCTCTTTTAGGAGTTAATCCTGGTAATTCATCTGGGAATACCTCTGGGTAATCGCATACAACCTTGACATCTTCTAGCTTCTGGTTCTTCATTTGACTGGCGTCAACCACATATGCTAGAAATCCAGTATATCCCTTGTCTAACATCTTCTGTGCTTGGAGAGTTGATAAAAATTCCCCGGTTCTTTTCCTTGGCTCTCCAACGAATTCAAACGTAGAACCTGCCTTGGGTCGAAAGACCACCTTTCGCTTACGGCACTCGATAGAAGCACCGTATTTGCCTAGGAAATCCATTCCCATTATAACATCATAATCTTGCATGTCGAGTACTATCAGATCGCAGTAGAGTTCCCTTTCTGTGATTCTGACTTGCACCGCACGCAGCATATGAGTGGATGTCATTATTTCTCTCGAAGGCAGGGTCGTTAAGAACTTGTCGTCTAACACTTACAGAAACACATCTATCTTCTTGGTGTATGGCACAGAAATGAACGAGTGCGTTGCTCTAGTATCAAATAATGCAGTAGCGTACTGACTGAAAATAAGTATCTGACCTGTGACAACCGTAGAAGCTTCCGCAGCGTCCTCCTTGGTAACCGAGAAACCCCTGGCATTCGTCATAGTTAGTGGGGCCTCCAGCATCGGGGTACCTTCCAGCTCAGCTTGCATGTAGTGTAGTTTCGCTGGGGCACCTTGATACTGGACGAGTGGTTGGGGAGGGGCCTGGTTCTTGGCAGGACAGTAAGCCTGTAACGACCCGGAAAATTTTCTTAATATTTCGTTAAAATATTGAGCATGTCTAGATAATTTTCCGAGAGACCTAGAAATATTAATACGAATTTTAGCCTAGAAATTCATGTTTTCTCATTTAAATTGGGAAAAATAAGCACTAATGGGCCTTATATAGGCTTTCTAGTACCATGATTATGGGTGAATTTTAGGTAAAAATTAATAGAAATATAAAGGGGTTTTAATGAGAAATATTAACATAATTATGAGAGAATTTTTAAGGAATTTTTGAAATAATAGAAAATAAAATAAAAAATAAAATAGAAAATTAGTGCATGCACCAAGGATTTAACCTTGGACCTCTTGTACAATCATGCATGCACTAACTAATTCACCTAGCAAGGGAGTGCTATGAGGGAATGAAGTGGATTTTAGTTAAGGCTTGGGGAAAGGAAGAGTCACATGAGAGGAGGCACCATGTCTCTTCATTTGCCCTCTTCATTGAGCATAAATGGGAGATAACTCAATACTTGGGAGTTACTTCTCTTCTTTTCATCCACCAAGCCCTCCTCTTCTCCTCCTTCCTCATCCTAGCCAAAACCCCAAGGGGGGATTCTTCCTTGGAAAAGGTTCACCTAAGGCTCCATCTCCAAGATCCAAGGCTTCTACAAGGGTACAAAGGCTAGGGGTGGTCAAGAGGCAACAAGATCTTCATCCTTCTCCCAAATCTAAGGTCTATAATCAAGATCAACCAATGTAAGACTCCCTCACCTGTGGTATAATAGTTCTCCTTGATGTTTAGCATAATATAAAGTTTGGTTTGGGTTTGATGTTGAAGAAACCATGATTTGGACCCCTATGACTTTCGGCCACTAGGGTTTTTGGGTCCATGATGATGTTAAAAATCTTAATCATGCTTTCTAATGTGTTCTCATGATGTTTATAGAATAAATATAATTTTTGGGATTTTTTGGAGTACCCTAAGACCCTTTAGGGTTTGGGACCATCATAAGGATTCCATGGCTAGGGTTGGATTTAACCCTTCAATTATGTACCTTGTGTACCCTTATGATACAAGGGGAGGTTGAAGGGATTTATGTGAATTTTCACAAGGTCTTGTGACCCGAAGGGTTTCGGCCAAGAAGGTTCTAGGGCATGGAGTTAGGGCTTACCCCAAGTAAGGGTCCTAATGACTCCTATGGTATGGTATGGAAGGTGTTGGATGATTAATTGAAAATTTTATGAATTTCTTCATGCACCCATGGCCCTTATATGTTTTGTCCAACCTTAGAAAAATAGGGCTAAAAGTTAGGGTAAACCCTAATCATGAGCCTTAATGGCTTCTTATGGCCTTAGATGTAGTGTATGGTTGTTCCTTTTTCCTTATGCTACCTTACATGTCATTGAATGATGGAACTTCTCCCTTATAGGTTTCGGCCAAGCAAGGTAACCAGGTTTTGGGAGGAGTTAGGGTTTGAAGAATGATGGTTTATGGTTTATTATGAAATATGTATAAAGGTTCAAGCATGTGGTAGAAATTAAGTTACCGATAAACCTAACCTTAAGCACCATGTTTCATGTTTGTATGTTTATGATTAGTTGCCATGCTGAATAGGGTTTATTCCCGAATGTCTTATGTTCTATGCCATGCACTTGGATAGTAGGTAGCATGTTTATGGAAGTCCTACCTATGCATGCTTGTGATAGATACCATGCTTATGTATGAAATGCAATGCTTACCTCATGTATCATGATCATGCAAGCACTATGAAAAAGAATGATGTTTTATGAATAAAGATGCATGCCATGTTTTATGAATGAAGATGCATGCCATGTTTTATGAATGATGATGCATGCCATGTTTTATGAAAGAAGATGCATGCCATGTTTGCGAATGAAGATAATGCTCATGCCTTCAAGGCATCATGATGCTATGCATTAAGTATGAACAATAAAAGGACAAGCATGTTTTAAGTCATGTTTCATGTAACAAGGTTATGCTATGTTTAAATATGCCATGAATGTCTTATGAATGATGAAGCATGTAAAGTATTTTACTTTATGAATGGGCTTGTACCGGACCGAAGTATGAGTCCAAGGGATGAGCACCTTAAGAACGCCCCGGTTCTGGACTACCGACTATGCTATCCACGGTTCTGGCACTACCGAAGCTGTGCAACAGGGATGGGCACCTTAAGAACGCCTCGGTTCTGGGACTACCGACTATGCTGTCCTTACCCTAGTAGGTCGAGGCTAGCTACCTCGTATTTACTTAGGGATGCGTGCACATGATGTATGTATGTGGTATAAGCCGGGGACCCCAATGATGTGATGATTATGTTTAAGTATTTAAAAGTATGATTTTAAAAGTTAAGCATCCTTATGTATATGCATTTGACTCATGCATTCATTCATGCTGTGCATTATGCCATGATAGTAATGTTTTGTGCTTATGTTTCATGTCAAGAAATATGCATGATAGTAAACGATTTATGCTTATGGTTATGTTAAGAAGATGCCCATATGATATGATAGGAAGCATGCCTATGTTTATGCCAGTATCATGCCATGTTAAGAATGTTTACTTATGTTTACGTTTATGCCATGTATCATGCCATGTTAAGAATGTTTACTTATGTTTACGTTTATGCCATGTATCATGCCATGCTAAGAATGTTTACTTATGTTTACGTTTATGCCATGTATCATGCCATGTTAAGAATATTTATTTATGTTTACGTTTATGCCATATATTATGTCATGCTAAGAATGTTTACTTATGTTTATGTTCATGCCATGTTTAGTGAAATCTTATGTCCATGTACTATGTAAGAACTAGGTCATGCTAAATGATTTTAGATACTTATGTTCTATGTAGAGCACCAAGTTATGTTAATGGTTCATGTGCTCATGATTAAGTGATGAATGGTTTTAGTGAGTAGGAAAGAGTCTTACGAAGCCTGTGTGCTTATAGTCTTATTTCCTTATACCGCAGATCATGCATGGGGACAATAAGAAAGCAGCAGGAGGGCAAGAATGCATGTGTGTGGTAGTGACTTGGCCAAGAAAATAATATGTTTACTCGTCTTATGCTAGAACTTTACCTTTGCTACTTATGTGCTTGAATGATGACTTATGTGACTCTATGAAATGATGTTAAGTATGACATGATATGATGCTAAGTATGAAGTCAATATGCTAAGTTCCCATGTCATTATGTTAGAAATGGTAGTAGGTGCATGTATGTGTAAGATTAAAGTTATTCCACTGCCTTATGATGTCTACCTGCCCTACTCATGTTAACATAACGCCGCTTTATGGAAAGAAAAAAAAACGGGCGTTACAAAGCCGCCATATGCCCTTCCACTCCACAGGTGAAACACCGGTTCGTACCTTTACGACATTCCCCGGGGTGCCCTTTCCCGCATGTCGCGCACGGAAAAGGCTTGGCCTGTTTATTTGTTGGGCCCCCTTGAGGGTTGTTCCATGACTTTCGTTTACCACCTTGGTCTCCCTTCCAGTTAGTATGGCCACTCGGGGGTTTTTGCCCTCTTTCATATAGCGCCTTCCTTTGCTGATTGATATTGTTTAGATAGTGCTCAGTGAGTAGGGCGCTACTAAACAGCTCCTCAGCGGTCTGTGGTCTATTAACTCCGCCGGCCACGTTCAGAGCTATTTCGGGCCGCAACATCTTCAGCATAAGTCGGACCCTTTCTTTCTTGGTGCGGACTAGCTCGGGGCATAAACGAGCCAGTCGATTGAATTTCTTCACGGCTTCATTGACCGAGAGGTCGCCCTGTCGAAATTCCGTGAACTCGTCGTAATGTTTGTTTGTGACACACATGTTGAAAAATTCTTCGAAGAACTCCGATTCGAAGTCTGACCACGTCATCTGGTTCACCTGTCTTTTGGCCTTGACCCTTTCCCACCACATCCTAGCATCCCCAGAAAGGCAGAATGATGCACACTTGATCTTCTCATGCTCAGGCCAGTCTAGCAGCTCCATTGTACTTTCCACTGTCTTGAGCCACGCTTGGGCATCCCATGGTTCGCCAGCACCCGAGAAATTTTCTGGTTTCAGCCTCAACCACTGGATCAAATAAGCCTCTTGTCGTGCTACAGTGGTCGAGCCAGTCGGAGGGGTTTGCGTAACTGTGGGCGCGACGGGTATAGCAGTCTGGTTCACTGGTGGAGTAGTAGAATTTTCTTGCTGATTCATCAAGGTATTAATGGTTTGCTGCTGCTCAGTAACTTGACACTGGAGCTGGGTCACTAATTTCATCAGGTTAGGCGATGGAGTTGTCTCGTTAAGTCGGTTACTTTGTCTTCTAGCCATGCTTTCTTCACCAAAGACAAGTATGGCCAATATCAGTTTTTTCTCTACCTCTATATCAACTCTAAAGTATTTGATTCATAAAAAAAAAAGATAAATTGTCGTTCATAGTAACATATCCTAAAGTACTTTTCCATCATAAAACATCGTTCATACTTGCATATTCTACAATCATAAGAGAACATAAGATATGCATAGAGGTACATACTTGGAAGCGGCAGGAGGAAGGCTTGATGAGTGTGTAGTGAGATGGCAACCTGCTTTGATACCAACCTGTAATGCCCGCCTTTTTTTTCCCCCGTAAGGTGGCGTTACGCTAACATACATAGGGCATGTGAACATCATATTGCAGCGGAATAATTTAAAGCTTATACATACATGCACCTAACTATCCTTCCTACATGATGACATGGGAACATGACATATTAACATCATACTTAACATCATATTATAACCCCACATAAGTCATCCATAACATACGTAGCAAGTGTAATTTGTTCTTGACAAAACCATCATAAGTTTAACATAAGACTTGCAAAATCTAGAACATGTGACGAAGTATAAATATTAAAACTTTTCTTTCCTTGGCCAAGTCACTACCACACACACGTTCTTGCCCCTCCTGCTGCTTCCATCATTATCCTCTTGCTTGATCTGCGATATAAGGAAATAAGACTATAAGCACATAGGCTTAGTAAGACCCTTTCCTACTCACTAAAATCATTCGTCACTTAATCATAAGCACATGAAACATTAACATGACTGGGTGCTTTACATAAAACATAAGCATATAAAATCATTCAGCATGACACAATGCTTAACATAGAACATAAGCATAAATTATACTTAACATAACATAATACATGGCATAAACATAAACATAATTATACATGACATTGCATGATACATGGCATAAATATAAACATAAATATACTTAACATGACATGATACATGGCATAAATATAAACATAATTATACTTAACATGACATGATACATAGCATAAATATAAACATAACTATACTTAGCATGACATAATTCTTAACATAAAACGTAGCATGTTATAAAACATAAGCATAAAACATTTACCATCATGACAAATTCTTATCATAATACATAAGCATAAAACATTTACCATCATGGCATATTCTTATCATAACACATGAGCATATTTTTGACATAAACATGAGCATATCCTTAACATAAAACATTTACCATAGCCGGATGCATTACATGAATGGATGCATGAGTCAGATGCATATACATAAGGATGCTTAATCGAAAATCATACTTTTAAATACTTAAACATAATCATCACATCATTGGGGTCCCTGGCTTGTACCACATACATACATCATATGCGTGCATCCCTAAGTAGATACGAGGTAGCTAGTCTCAACCTACTAGGGTAAGGACAGCTACGGTAGTCCCCGAACCGAGGCATTCTTAAGGTGCCCATCCCTGTTGGACAACTTCGGTAGTCCCAGAACCGTGGACAGCTACGGTAGTCCAACACCGAGGCGTTCTTAAGGTGCCCATCCCTTGGACCCATACTTCGGTCCGGTACAAGCCCATTCATAAAGTAAAATATCTTTACATGCTTCATCACTCATAGCACATACATTGCATACTTAACATGCTTCATCATTCATAGCATATACATTGCATACTTAAAGACACGAACATAATCTTGTTACATGAAGCATGACATAAACATACTTGGCATTTCATCATCCATACTTGATTCATAACATCATTATGCCTTCATCATTCATACTTATCATTCATACTTATCATTTGTACTTAAGGCATAAATCTTATCTTCATTCATCTTCTTCGTTCATAAAACATGACATACATACATAATCATAGTGTCCATCATAGAGTATGCATGGGTAAAATTCATATGAACAGGATACATACTATTTAGGTTCATGGTATTCTACATTACTTAGGTTCATGTCACTCATCATAGAACATGCATAGACTTTCATGAATATATACCTATTATAGGCATTTAACAGCATACATACATTATTCTATATGGCATTAAGCCTACATCAAATACAGGTGTTCATGGTATATGGTTAAAACATTCATGAATAACATGGCACATAACCTAAATATACAAAATCATGGTATATCCCACATAAAGCTAGGGTTATAGGTAGCATAAAAATTCTTACCACATGCTTAACTTGTACATACATCATAGTAACCTACAACCGAGTATCCTTGAGACCTTAGCCCAACCCAAACCCTAGAACCTTGAGTTGGCCGAGAGTTCCATAGGGGAAGACTCCATCATTCAATTAACATGGAAGGTTTCATGAGTAAAAGAAAACCCATACATTACTTACAAAGCCATAGGGAGCCATTAGACCCCATAATTGGAGCTAACCTTAAGTCCTAGCCTTACCTTTTGACCTTGGCCGAAACCCTAGAGGGTCACAAGCACATGGAAAATTCCCATCATTCACAATTTATCTTCATTAAGTCATAGGAAAACATAATAACATGCTTGAAGGGTTAGATATCATCCTATCCATCCCCTCTTGATATAGGCCGAAACCCTAGGGAGCCTTAGAGTGCCCCCAACTTTCCCTAAATCATTATCTACACCTTACTTATCATAATAAAATATTAGGAAACATGAATGGAAGTATACAACATCCCCAAGCCCCAATCTTAAGGCTTGGCCGAAACCCTAAAGCCCTACCTCATGGTTTTCTTAACTTGGATCTTAAACAAAAGTCTAAATCTTGATAAACATCCAAGAAACAATTACACCACAGGTGAGGGGGTCTTACTTTAGTTTGTCTTTGATTATCACCTTGAATAGAGAAGCCAAAAGAAAACTCTTTGACCCTAAACCTCTCTTTAGCCCTTGTAGCCTTGTAGAAAGTCTTGGATCTTCAATATAAAGTCCCCTTGTGAAGCTTTTCCAAGGGAGAGGGGTATTGGTGGGTTTCGGCTAGGAGAAGGAAGGAGGAGGAAGAAGAATGGACTTGGTGGAAGAAGAAAAGAAAAGAGTAACTTCCATGCCTCCTCTCTCATCTATTCTTTATACCACATGAAGGAGGGCAAGTGAAGGGTCATGGTATCTCTTCTCTTGATGACTCTTCACTTCCCTAAGTCTTAACCAAAATCCTCTTCATTCTCTACTAGCACTCCCTTGCTAGGTGAATTGGCTAGTACATGCATGGTGTTATACTAGGTCCAAGGTTCAATCCTTGGTGCATGCACTTTATTTTTATTTTTATTTTAATTTAATTTTATTTTAAATTTCGGCAATGCCCCTAAGGCCTACCCATAGTCATGCTAATATTCCTAATTTAAACTCATTTCTATTTATATTAAATTCTACCTAAAATCCACTAATAAATATGGTACTAGAAAACCCATGTAAAGCCCATTAGCACTTAGCTTCTTATTTTATATCGAAAATCATGGATCACCACGCTAAGGTTTATACTAGTGTCCCCATGCTCCTTAAGAATCTGTCTAGGCATGGTCAATATTTTTAAAGAAAATATTTAGAAAATTTTTTGGGTCGTTACATCACATCAGCAGCAGCCTTATCAGCCACCACTTCCTGTTGCGCCACCTGCAGTTCATAGACCGCCAGGATTTTATAGTAGTCCATCTTCGCCAAGAGTTCCACCGGTTCAGCAACAAAAATCGGAGTTTCCACTCACTTTGGTGCCTTTTTTCACTCATTTTCAGCAACAAAATGAGAGGAGTTTTCAGCAGCTTAGCGCTCAGCTTCAGCAGCAAAATGAGAGGAATTTTCAATAATTTAGCACTCAATTTCAGCAACATCAGGGAGACTATAGACAGTATTAGAGTAGGACTGATGCTTCCATTCAGAACATAGAGCGACAAATTAGGCAGATATCATCCACCATCAGTCAGATGAAAGCTCAAGGATCGAGTCAGCTACCTTCTCAGTCTATTCCAAACCCTAGGGGGAATGTCAGTGCTATCACACTCAGGTGTGGACAGGTTACACAAGAGGCTTCTACCCGACAGATTCCTACAGTACCAGAGGTTGATCTTTCGAGGTCTCAGATAGGAGTAGAGCCAGAGTCACTTCCACTACCAGAGCCACCCATTCAGTTACCTTTCCCTCAGAGGGCAGTTGGTCCAAGGAAGAATGCTAATTCAGACAAGACACAGGAGCTTCAAGAGCTAATTGACATTTTTAGCAAAGTGGAGGTGAACATTCCATTGCTCAGATTGGTCAGGCACATTCCCAAGTATGCTAAGTTTCTGAAAGATCTGTGCACTCACAAGAAGAAGCTAAAAGGGACAAAGTTGGTCAGTATGGGAAAGAATGTTTCAGCCATGATCCAGCCGATGTCTCAGAAATGCAAAGACCCATGGGTTTTCACAATACCGTGTGTGATTGGAGATTGCATTTTCGAGGATGCTATGCTAGACATAGGAGCCTCCATCAATGTCATGCCCAAGTCAGTGTTCATCTCTCTAGGCATTAGACCATTATAGCCTACTGGAGTGGTTATTCAGTTGGCCAACCGCAATTTTGCTCATCCGGTTGGAGTCATAGAGGACGTATTGGTGAAAGTCAAGGATTTGATATTCCCAGCCGATTTTTAAATTTTAGATATGGAGAAGGACCTAACCTCAAGCTCAGCTCCATTGATTTTGGGACGCCCATTCCTGAAGACTGCAAGGACCAAGATCGATGTTCATGCAGGGACACTTACCATAGAGTTTGGGGACACAATGGTTCAATTCTCCATCCTTGATGCGATAAGATATCCCATTAAGGATCATTCGCTACTAGGCATTGATGTGTTGGATACACTAGATTCTGAGGAGTCAGATGGCATGGATTCAGATCTAGCCAACACAGAGGATTCAAATGAGGTGGATGATGATAATGGTGGATCAGTTTTAGTCTGTGACACTATCCAGGTGGAAGACGCTGAGGTGTCTACATTGGAGGCAGGTCCTGAGAGATTGCTTCCATCAGTTTTGCACCCCCCAAAGCTTGATTTGAAGCCCCTACCTGAGCACTTGAAGTATGCCTACCTAGGAGAGAACGAGCAGTTGCCAGTCATCATTGCTCAGCATCTCGAGCCAGGTCAAGAGAAAAGGCTACTAGATCTTCTACGAATGTGTCAGAGGGCTATTGGGTGGACCATTGTAGATATACCAGGGATTAGCTCATCCATTTGCATGCACCGGATTTTCCTAGAGGAGGATGCAAGGCTGGTAAGACAACCACAGCGCAGACTCAACCCACTTATTTTAGATGTGGTCAAGGAGGTAACCAAGCTACTACAGGCCGGCATTATATATCCTGTCTCCGACAGTCAGTGGGTGAGTCCAGTGCAGGTGGTTCCTAAGAAGTCCGGTGTCACAGTGGTGGAGGGTAAGGAGAGTGCTTTGATTCCTACTAGAGTCCAGAGTTCATGGAGAGTATGTATAGACTACCGGAAGCTGAACCAGGCTACGATGAAGGATCACTACCCTTTACCATTCATCGACCAGATGTTAGAGAGGCTTGCTGGTAGATCACACTATTGCTTCTTGGACGGTTTTATAGGATACTTTCAGATTCATATTGCTCCAGAGGATCAGGATAAGACGACTTTCACCTGCCCATTTGGGACTTTTGCATACAAGAGGATGTCATTCGGATTATGCAATGCCCCAGGTACCTTCCAGCGACGCATGGTAAGCATTTTTTAGATCTTTTAGTGCATTGCATGGAGGTATTTATGGATGAGTTTACCGTATACGGATCCTCTTTTGATGCATGTTTAGATAGCTTGTCTAGAGTTTTGCATCGTTACATAGTGACTGACCTTATACTTAATTATGAAAAATGTCATTTCATTGTTGAGCATGGCATAGTTTTGGGTCATATAGTCTCTAGGAAAGGCATCGAAGTAGATCCTACAAAAATTGATTGTATTACATCTCTGCCTTATCCCGCAAGCATGCGTCATTCACTCTTTTCTTGGCCATGCAGGATTCTACAGGTGATTCATTAGAGATTTCAGCAGGATAGCCCTTCCTCTCTCGACCTTGCTGCAGAAGGACGTGGAGTTCTATTTTGATCAGCAGTGTAGGGACGCCTTTGATCGCTTGAAGGCGGCTCTCACATCGACCCCTTTCATCCGGCCCCCAGACTGGAGTTTACCATTCGAGCTGATGTGTGATGCATCAGATCATGCCGTGGGAGCATTGCTTGGCCAGAGGGTGGATGGAGCACCGCATGTCATTTGCTATACATCCCGGACACTTGATTCTGCTCAAGCCAATTATACAACAACTGAAAAGGAGTTTTTAGCTATTTTTTTTGCTTTGGATAAGTTTCGTTCATATCTATTGTGCTCACATGTGATTGTTTTTTCTGATCATGCAGCTATTAGGTACCTCTTGAAGAAGCCGGATTCGAAACCAAGATTGATTCGATGGATGCTTCTGTTTCAAGAATTCGACGTCGAGATACGCGATAGGAGCAGGAAGGAGAACCTAGTAGCTGACCACCTGAGTAGGATTGAGGGGGCGACAAATCCTACACCCATTACAGATGCATTTCCACATGAGCATCTACTACAACTGCAAGGTAGTGTGTCATGGTATGCCGATCTCGTCAACTATTTGGTTGCACATGTTTTTCCTACATATTTTTCTAAAGGTCAACGTGATAAATTAGCAAGTGATTCTAAGTATTACGTGTGGGATGACCCTTATCTTTGGAAATTTTACAGTGACTAGGTAGTTAGGAGATGTATCCCTGATTTTGAGTTCAATCAGTACTTTCATTTTGTCATACACTTGCATATGGGGGGCATTTTGGTCCTCAACGTACAACTAGGAAAGTTTTGGATGCAGGGTTATATTGTCCTACCTTGTTTAGAGACTCTTATCACTTCCATAAGACTTGTGAGCGCTGTCAGCGAGTAGGGAACTTAGGAAGTAGGAATGAGATGCCTCAACAACTCATGATATTTTGCGAGATTTTCGATGTTTGGGGTATCGATTTCATGGGTCCTTTTCCTGTTTCATATGGATTTATTTATATCTTGTTGGCTGTTGATTATGTGTCTAAATGGGTGGAGCAATCCCCACTAGAACTAACGATTCATCTGTTGTTGTGGATTTTGTCAGGACTCACCTATTTTGCAGGTTTGGGGTACCCAGGGCGATCATCAATGATCAAGGGTCTCACTTTTGCAATAGGCACATGAAGGCACTCATGAGCAAGTATGGAGTGATCCATAAAGTGTTCACCCCGTATCATCCTCAAACAAATGGATAAGCTGAAATATCAAATAGCGAGATTAAGCTTATCTTAGAGAAAACTGTAAGGCTAGACTGGAAGGACTGGAGCAAGAGACTTGATGAAGCATTATGGGCCTACCGGACTGCCTACAAGACACCCATGTTGAGGCAATCGGCCCTTAAATGATTGGAAGATCATGGTTTTGATGTGTGGACGAATATGTTCAAAGTTAGAGTGTTATGTTGTATTTGATATGTGTGATTGAGTTTGCAGGACTTGGAGAATCACACATGGTGGACATATCCGAGGGACGAGAGCCAAGGGAGGAGAGCTCTAAGGGCAAGCCGGGAAGTGGACTTCAAGGGCACACGTGAAGGGTGGAATGGAGGCAAGCCAAGGGAAGGCTTGCGTGCGCATCCGAGGGACGATAGCCAGAGGAAGAGGACTTCAAGGGGTGAGCCAAGGGAGCAGACCTGAAGGCACACGCGAAGGAGAAGGTCCGAAGTGGCTGGAGCTGAGCTGTGAGGCTGGGCAGTCGACTGGCCCAGAGGCAGTCGACTGCCAAAACTCACAGAAAGTTCGCAGCGTTGGACCAATCGACTGGCTGCTGGGCAATCGACTGGTATACCCCTGAAACTAGTCGTTGGCTAGCAATTAATGCTAGGCCAGTCGACTGCCCCAATGGCAGTCGACTGGTGCGGGCTGGACAGACTACGAATCTGTCCTATTCACCTATAAAAGGAGCACGTTTTGTACGTGTACGGTACGGTTACGTACAGTAACGAACTGCTGCCAAATTGTAGAGTGTTTTCTTGCTTCCTCTATTGTATTTATGCATCTGTAAAGAGGAAGATCTTGCTGTAAAGGTTTCTCCACCTCAAGGAGACTTTTCGATAGTGAAAAGTGGTGCTCGCGGCGTGGATCCTTAGACTAGTCACCCATCTGGGTGGATACCAAGTAACTAATAAGTGTTAGCATTGTTTTTGTTTCTTTTACATATTATTTCCGCTGCGCTAACAATTCTGTAGAGATCCAAAAAAGTGCATTCACCCCCCCCTCTGCACGTCTAAATCGATCCATCAGTTGGTATCAGAGCGAAGTGCGTTTTGGAAGATCTAACAATCAACCAGAACAAATTGTAATGGTGTTTCAATAGGGATATTTACCGCACGACCTCCGTTCTTCGACGGGAACGACTTCGCCTACTGGAAAGGTAGAATGCAATACTACCTTATGAATGACATAGAAAATTGGATAAGTGTTGCAGATGGCTTCGAGGCGCCCATCGATGAAAGAGGAGATCCAACACCGATGAGATCATGGTCGATGGAGGTGATGAAAAGGGCGCAGTCTAATGCCAAGGTCACCACCACATTGCAATGCGGGCTCTCGAAGGAGCAACTGAACAAGGTGGGGCCATTCAAGAGCGCCAAGGAACTATGGGACAAGTTGGTTGAACTGAACGAGGGGTTCAGCGAGTCCAGAAGAGCCAAGAAGGACCTACTAGTGGCTCAACTGCAATCCCTGACCATGAAGAGCAACGAAACCGTTAGCCAGCTACATGGAAGGGTGAAAGAAGTGATAAATGAGCTCCATGTGATTGGAGAGAAGATAGAAAACCGGGACATCGTCAGGTATGTTCTACAAGCATTCCCAAGAACCACCTTATGGGCATCCATGGTTGATGCTTACAAGGTATCAAGGGACTTATCTTTAATAAAATTAGATGACTTGTTTTGTGAATTTGAACTGCACGAGCAAGCTAACATTACGGCCAAAGAGAAAGGTATTGCTTTTGTTGCAGAAAAGGAGAAGAAGAGGAGGAAGGAGAAGAAGAAGGTGGTCTACTCATCTTCATCAGATTCAGAGGAGTCAAGCACCTCTATGGACAGTGACCAAGAGGCCTTCATGGTAAGGAAATTTTGTAGAGCATTTAAAAGTTTATCTAACAAATCCTATGCTAGGAAAGGGGCCAAAGGTAAGGGTAAGGCCAAGGACATAATTTACTACAACTGCCACTAAGAAGGACATATAAAGAATGAGTGCCCTCAACTGAAGAAAAGGGATGACAAGAAGGAAGAGAAGAAGAAGAGTGACAAGAAGAGATCAAAGGGAAAGGAGAAGGGTGCCACCAACCTCAAGGCAACTTGGGATGATCCTTCATCCTCAGAGGAAGAAGAAGAGCAAGTCTCCCACTTTGCTCTTATGGCACAAGATCATTCGGACTCATCGGATGATGAACGAAGCTCAAGTAGCGAAGATGAGAGCTCCTCCACTTCATCATCAGAGTCAGAAGCTTCGGTAAGTGAGGTATACCACTTACCCTCCTCTACTTTAGTGAAGATAATTTCTAGCACAAACATGGACTTAACTAAGGCTAGAAGTAAAGTTAAGGATCTAAAAGAACAAATTGCCATGCTTAGAGTAGAAGCTACTAGACTTAAGGATTTGCATGTTAGTTCTACTTCTTCACATGTTTCATGCCTTGAAAATGAAAATAAGGAATTAAGGAAACAAGTAGATGACCTCACAAAGGCCTTTAGAAAATTCTAGGTGGGATCTAGTAACTTAGATATGATCATCAACAGTCAATGGGCTGTGTACAACAAAGCCGGGTTGGGTTATAGGCCTAAGACCAAGGAGGTAGCCTTTGTTTCACTTACCGGTAGGATTGGTGCATCTAGGAGACTAGGAGCTAGGGGAACCACAAAGAAGGCATGGGTACCTAAGAGATTTCTAAATGATGCTTATGGATCAAAGATATGGGTACCAAAAGAGTATGTTTTCGATGTTGTTTAGGTAAAGGTGAAGGAGGGCCCAACAATGTGGATAGTAGATAGTGGATGCTCAAGACACATGACCGGAGATATGAACAAGTTCACCACTATTAGCTACCTAAGAGAAGGGACAGTCTCCTTTGGGAATAGTGGAAAGTTGAGGATGTTGGTGCAGGAAGCACCATATCGAACCTTGTTTTGATATTGGCAAAGGATTCAAAGTTAAGTTTATTTGTGATCTAACAATGTTCACTAAGTGTGCAGGAAAAGTCCTAGCGAAGGGCTGCTAGGCACCTGGCGAAGGGCTGCCAGGAAACCAAGTCCTAGCGAAGGGCTGCTAGGCACTGGCGAAGGGCTGCCAGGAAACAAAGCCCTAGCGAAGGAATGCTAGGCAACGGGCGAAGGACAGCTCGGCATCCAAGACCTGGCAAAGGACCGTCAGGCAAAAGTCCAACCAGAGGAACGGTTGGCATCAGGTACACTCTCCCGAGAGGAGTAGGTGAGGACGTGTTCCCCGTCGAGGGAACAGTAGGCGTCGGTTCGACCTAGGGTTCCATTTTGGAGACCCAAAGTCAGAACTAAGACAGCTAAGGCTGTATAAACTAACAATTAATTGTTTCATTGTGTTTTGGACTAACCCTAGATGCAGGACCGAAGGAACGAGTGTCTGCAGCTCAGAGAGCCTCAAAGGAATGAGGCAATAGCTGACCAGGGCGCCCAGAGTGTCCCGGGCGCCCCCAAGGTAAACACAAAACACAACAAAGCTAAGACAGCTTCGACAGTACAACTCCCGGGCGCCCTCGTGCTCCCCGGCGCCCCCGCTGCTCCCGGGCACCCCCTGCGCTACGGGCGCCCCCAGGGCCAGCTACCGAAGCACACCCTCGCGAAGCCCAGAAGATAGAAGTTTGACCCGGTCAATCCGGGCACCCCGAGCGCTGCGGGCGCCCCGGTCAAACCTAATCCCGAAGGTAAAGGAATCAGACGCTGACTGAGACATTGACGGATCAAATGACACGTGGGGGGGGGGGGGGGGCGCCCCCGACGTCCCGGGCACCCCCAGGCCCTATATAAAGGGCCCTTGACCCCAAGCTTCGCACAACACTTCCAATCAACACTTCTACGCTCTTCCGCTCTCGCGCCTCGCTTCGGAAACCTCCCAACTCGAGCCGACGACGTCCCGCTACTCCGGAAAAGTCAACATTCATCGGACGTCGGTAAAAAGAAGAGCTTTCTTTTTGTTATGTTTACTATACTGTATTTGTAAATCAATATTTGTAAACTTTCATTGCGCCTCATATAGAATTGCCCAAAGTAAACGGTCAACGACCGTGGGCCTTGGAGTAGGAGTCGACTGTAACGCCCGAAAATTCTCAAAACTAATTTTAGAAATATCTTAGAATTTATTCCGAATTTATGGATATTTTTACAGAATTTTTCCATAAACGAAAGTGGCAAAAAGGGATAAAAAGAAAAAAATGTGTAAGTGGTATTTGATCCCTTAACCTACGGTTGAGAGAGGAGTGGACTTACCAAGAGAGCGATTTGCTTTTTGTTGTAATAGATTAAGAGAAACAATAGATAACGTAGAATTAGTTAAATTCGCCCCATAAGTATAAAAGAGGGAGTTACGAGTTTTAGGTTAACTTTCTCCCAACCCAGCGACGCCAACGCCCTCCCTCATGCCCGCGACCTCTCCTCTTGCCCTCTCTCCCGTGCGCGCGAACCAAGGGAAGATCCAGAGGATTTAAGAAGGAGGCTACGTTAGGGAATCTCTCCGAGGAAGAATTCTCCGTTAGAAGCTCTCCGAAACTCTAAGGATCGTTTCTTTTTCCAAAAACCTACGCTTTAGAGTTGTATGAACAAGCGCAGGATGTAAGTATCCCTTGAAAAATTTTCTATTGGGACCGGGTGCATGTTGACAAGGATACAGGTTCATAATTTTTAAATATTTACGTGCAGCGGAAGAATTAGCATAAATAATTTCTCAAATTATTTTTAACCACGTATCTAGCATGCGACCTTATGATGTGTGGACATGATCATAAATTAAAATTTTGCGGAAAAGTAAACTAATTTACTTAGTACCTCTCGTAACTCGAAGTAAGGGACGAGATCCAACCGTAGCGTCCCTTGGAAGCTCCGCCTCTATTCGCGTCCACGCTGAGTTCTCTTCGGGATGACTTCGCAAAGCCACGAGTTTTGTGCCGACGAGAACTACTAGATTCTCCAAAGGCACAACTAGAATAACAAGAGAGAAAAGATGGAAACTAACCACCAAGTAACGGAATCAAAATTCCGGGAAGGAAGGAAGGAGTCGCGATCCGCTTCTTCTTCTTCGGCACCTTCTTGGTGGATGAAGCTCTCGGCCACCCTTGGGAAGTGCGCCGGCCCTAGGGGAGGAGAGAGAGCCGGCCTTAGAGAGAGAGGGGCGCCGGCCCTAGAGAGAGAGAGAGTTAGAGAGAGAGAGGGAGCTACTAATCTCTTGATTAATTGATTGGAATTCAAGGCTTGCATTTGGTTCCTTTATATAGTAGCATCTCCCTTGCCAAGTCTCCCCTTTAACGGAATTAACGGAATAAATTTTCATAAGAAATTTATCTTATAAATTTTCTTGTGAATTATTCCGTTATGCCTAGTTTTATTATAACTAACTTTATAATAAAATAAATACATCTTTCTTTTATTATGGAATAAAATTTACAAGAAATTTATAAATTTTTCTTATCATGGAAAATCAATTCATAATTGATTTTATAAAATTAAAATAAACCGATCCATGGTTCATTTTAATTTCCATAAAAAAGAATAAATTTCTATAAATTTCTTTATATAAATTTCTTTATATAAATCTCTTTATATAAATTTCTTTATATAAATTTATTTATCCATAATTTTATAAAACAAATCGCACTTGATTTATTTTATAAAATAAACCAAATAAATTGATTTTCTCTCCTTGTAGTGGCCGGCCAAACCAAAGAGGGTGGGCACCTTCTTTCGTTGGCCACCCCAAGCCAAACCCTCGCAAATTAAACTCATTTAATTCGCCCAATAAGCCTTCAAAAGACTTAGCCATTTTAAGCTTCCGTTGCGTCTCTGATTAATTCAGATTCGACTTATTTCTCTTGATCGGAAAATCCAATTTTCAACTCATTTTAAATCTCTCGGATTACTCGTAGTGCGTGTGACTAAATAGGCTTTCGATTTATGTTGGTCGTCTATAATCAACCAATTATAGAACGATCATGAGTGGCACCTAGTAGTACATCATGACCCCCAATTAATCGAAAGATCAACGGTTGACCTCAGAAATGATTCTAAAACCCTTCAGCAGCTCTAATGAATCGTGCCTCATTCCCTTCACCATCTTATACCCACTTGATTCAGGACATGGTCTATATGTGTCAGTCCCCACTAGGCTGACTACGTCACACCTAGCCCAAGTAGTGTCTTTCTCGTCCTTTGGATTTCTAATTACTCTCATGTATTTAAGGGACTCGCACTCTAAACATGATATACTCTGGCCAGAGGTTTTTGAGTAACAATCCGACGATAGGCATGGGTATACATCTCCTCGCAAGGAGTGGTGAATCCTTTGTAGGCTGTTCAAACATCTTCGGGCACTTCGGCTTATACCCAATCATCCTGGGTCCACACCTCCTTGGAGATGCTTGCTTAAGATGTTAAAGTATAAGTCTCCATGACCAAGATGACTTGAACACCGCAAGTCAAAGGAACATCGCACTTAAGCTGTAGTAAGAACTTCATTGACATATCTACATGTAGATTCCCATATGAAGTCTTACAGCTAGTCACTCCAACGAACTAGTTCTCTTAACTAGCATCCATGTTTATCTCCGGACATCCCAATGTCACCAGCCAGTGAGAATCAGCTGATTAGAGAATAACCCATGCTAGTCTCAACAGAATTGATAGTGTCCATTTTTATCAATTCATCGACTAGGGATAATTTCAATACTTCACAATTGCACATTAGAGATAATCACTAGTTGTGATCCCATCACAAATTCTCTTATGCTGTGAGTTGTATTGCGGACATTCAGTAGATGAGTTTTAAGATCCCAATCAAATACATAAAACATGTATACTCAAATAGTGAATTCTCATTTATTAATATAAATGTTTACATCATAAGGCGATTGCCTTAGGACACTTCTCTCATATTACTAACAAACTCCCACTTGGCCTAATGTCAATCGCTACGGTATCCAATACCACAGACTCTAACATGACCCTCAAACTTGTTTTGAGGCAAGGCCTTAGTTAAAGGATCCGCTATATTCCTTTCAGTGGGAACTCTCTCAATTTGTATGTCATTCCTACTTATAATCTCTCTGATCAGATGATAGCGTCGAAGCACGTGTTTGGATCGCTGATGAGACCTTGGTTCCTTCGCTTGTGCAATAGCTCCATTGTTGTCGCAGTAAACCGGCACTGCTTCATCAATGGTTGGAACCACACCAAGTTCTGAGACAAACTTCTTGATCCAAACTGCTTCCTTTGCTGCTTCCGAATATGCGATATATTCTGCTTCCGTGGTAGAATTCGCTACGGTGTCTTGTTTGGAACTTTTCCAACTTACTGCGCCTCCATTCAAAGTAAATACGTATCCAGACTGCGATTTGGAGTCATCCTTATCTGTCTGGAAACTGGCATCTGTATACCCACGTATTACCATATCTCCTTCTCCATATATTAGGAACACATCCTTAGTTCTTCTTAAGTACTTAAGGATTGTCTTAACAGCCGGCCAATGATCCATTCCTGGATCCGACTGGTATCTGCTTGTGACGCTCAAAGCATACGATACATCGGGCCTAGTACATAACATAGCATACATGATAGATCCTATAGCGGATGCATAGGGAATCTTATTCATGCAAATCCTCTCGTCTTCTGTGCGCGGACACATAGACTTTGAAAGGTTGATCCCATGCCTGATGGGAAGGTAACCTTTCTTGGATTCCGACATGCTAAACCTTTTTAGCACTCGGTCTATATATGTAGACTGCGAAAGACCAAGAAACCGTTTTGATCTATCTCTATAGATTCTAATCCCAAGGATATAGGTTGCTTCTCCCAGGTCTTTCATGGAGAAAGTTTTGGACAACCAAATCTTAACTGTCTGTAAAACTGAAATATCGTTTCCTATAAGTAAAATGTCATCGACATATAATACTAGGAATACGACTGCACTCCCACTAACCTTCTTGTACACACAAGGTTCGTCAGGATTTTGTGAGAAATCAAACTCTTTGATTGTCTCATCAAAACGGATGTTCCAGCTCCTAGATGCTTGCTTCAGTCCATATATGGATCGTCGAAGCTTGCATACTTTGGTTTTATCAACCGATGTGAAACCTTCAGGTTGTATCATGTATTCATCCTCAAGCAAGTTTCCATTAAGGAAAGCTGTTTTCACATCCATTTGCCATTTCTCATAATCATAATGAGCTGCTATAGCTAGGAGCATCCGAATGGATTTAAGCATAGCTACTAGCGAATAGGTTTCGTCATAATCAATTCCTTGTTTCTGACGATATCCTTTTGCCACTAATCTAGCCTTAAAGGTAACTACATTACCTTCCATGTCGGTTTTCTTCTTGAAAACCCACTTGCACCCTATGGGCTTAATCCCTTCAGGTGGGTTAACCAAGTCCCATACTTGATTTTCGTACATGGAATCCATTTCCGACTTCATGGCCTCATGCCATTTGTCCCTTTCTGAACTTTTCAGGACATCTTCATAACTGATAGGTTCATCATCGCTTATGAGTAACACGTCGTTCGATTCACTTACGAGAAATCCGTATCTCTCTGGAATATTGCGTGTTCTATCAGATCTACGAAGAGGTGGTGTAGTTTTAGGTTCAACTGATAGCTCGTCATTATGAGGTATTGGTTGTGGGTCTCTGTGATGTCTATTGGAGTTTCTTGAACTTCATCAAGTTCAATGTCACTCCCACTGTTTTCTTGTAAAAGAAACTCTTTCTCCAGAAATACAGCATGCCTTGAAACAAACACCTTTTGTTCCAAGGGATGATAGAATTGGTAACCCTTTGTTTCCTTAGGGTATCCAATAAATAGACATTTATCAGACTTAGCATCCAATTTGTCTGATACAACCCGCTTCACATAAGCAGGACAACCCATATCTTAAGGTGAGTTAAGTGAGGTTTCTTACTATTCCATATTTCATACGGAGTAGTAGAGACTACCTTGGTCGGGACTCTGTTTAGCAAGTAAACAGCTATCTTAAGTGCATAGCCCCAAAAGGATTTTGGAAGAGTTGCATGATTCATCATCGACCTAACCATGTCCATCAAGGTTCGGTTGCGCCTCTCAGATACACCATTATGCTGTGGCGTATACGGCGGAGTCCATTGGGAGAATATCCCATTGTCCCTAAGATAATCTTGAAACTCTTGACTCAAGTATTCACCACCCCGATCGGATCGAAGTATTTTAATACTTTTGCCAAGCTGTTTCTCTACTTCATTTCTGAATTCTTTGAATTTCTCAAAGGCTTCAGATTTGTGTTTCATCAAGAACACATACCCGAATCGTGAGTGATCATCGATGAAGGTGACGAAGTAGCTATAGCCTCCTTGTGCGAGAGTTGACATTGGTCTGCATACATCAGTGTGTATTAGACCAAGCAATTCTCCCACTGGATTACCTTTTCCAGAAAAGGGTAATTTGGTCATCTTGCCTTTTAAGCATGATTCACATGTATCAAATGAACCGGGTTCAAATGATTCCAAAATTCCACATCGGTGTAATTCGGTCATGCGTTTCTTGCTTACATGGCCAAGACGGCAATGCCAAGTGTAGGAGTCTATTTGATTATCTATTCGAGCACGTTTGTTGCTAACTTCGATATTGAAAATGTCACTGGATAAATCTAACGTGTAGATACCATTGCACAAAGTTCCATTCCCATAAAGAACGCCATTTAAAGTTATGTAACAACAA